>JAENPR010000690.1:0-335525 GCA_018135685.1 Themeda triandra | reverse complement strand
TGTAGCGACTTTGCTCTGTGATCGGGTTTGCAAAGCCGTCCACGACACATTTTTTGCCAAGTTTGCTCCCTCATTTGCTAAATTGTCCAAATTACAAACTCCAAATACAAAATCGTTGGATACCTCTTTTGGAGTTTTTTGATAAATTAATGCAAACCTAAAATGCAAAACTCTTGGAGATGTTCTAAGGCTATTGCTTTACTAGTTACTATCACTGTTGTCTCTAACGAAGCACCACTTCAGAGAAAAAGAACTACCCTGAGTTTGTGGTTCAGTAATAATTGATCCAAGGATCACAGCTTCTCTATTTAAGTTTGATTCCCTGGGACTACCAAACTATAAGCTTCTATACTGATAATCACACACTGGGCCTTTTTTGTTTATAAATTTTATTACAGGAAAACAAAGTTTATTAAACGATAATAGGGTGGCTAAGTATGTCTGGAAAGCTAAGATCCCACTGAAAATTAAGGTTTTCCTGTGGCAAATGCTAAATAACAAACTCCAGACTGCAACAAATTTAGTTAAGAAAAACTGGAAGGGGGATGAAAATTGCTGTTTATGTGGGCGGCCTGAAACTGTTGATCATGTCTTCTTTGAGTGTCCCATGGCGCAATTCGTGTGGAGTTTCATTAAGGGTGTATTTTGCTTGGAGTCATACCCATACTCTTTAGATGACTTTTGTCAATCTTGGCTGAGGGGTTCTATTAAGCTGTCAAAAGGGCTGATTATCTTTATCTTTGCAGGGGTGTCATGGGCCCTTTGGCTCACAAGAAATAAGATGGCCATCTCCAAGCTAACACCAAAAGCTCCTACTGATGTTGTGTATCACGCTGTATCGTATATGCAGAGGTGGAGTATAGCTCTTAAGGAGGGGGAGCAGGATTCTCTTCGAGATCTCTTGGGCATCGCAATGGAAGGACTCAAGAACTTCAGGCCGTCGGGTGTTAACCTGTCTGAAGTGGTGGAGATCTGAAGAAAGAAGCTGAAGAACTCCAGGACGTCAAATTCAAAACTTGCTGTAATAGGCTAGACCCTGGAATTCCTTTACTTTGCTTTGTGCTGTTGCTGTAAGCGCTGGAAACCGCAGCTTTAAGATTCTGTTAACTGGTGTGGGCTTTCAATAAAAGCCGAGGCAACTCTTTTTTTAAAAAAAAAAGTTTATTAAACGAATATAAAGCTAGATGGCATGTACTACCTAGAGACATACGAGCCCTGCTAGTTTAATTTGGAAAGACTAATACAGCGGCATCTTGTAATTCCAACTGCCCTTATTTTACATAGAAATTAGTCATGAATCTCGATCACCATGCATGGCATGACCAAAACGCATATAAACGCAGATTTAATTTGGCAATAAAATGATACGAATTAAGCCGGATTTTTCGGCACTCCACATTATTTACCACCGAACGAACAGGGGCTAGCTAGCCGGATGGAGATGGGCACTGAAGGTCGTGCACGAGTCGTCCTCTCTGCGATTCGGGAAACTCGGCCGGAACGGGTGGTCGTGCACAAGTCGTATGGTTAAGCAAGATAGCAGGCACTGGTCATCAGTCGCATTGGCCTTTTGCCCTCTCTCGCTCCTCTCCTCTTTTTCTCTCCCTGCTGCAGCCTTGCCTCTCCTCCCATCCCACTCCCACCCTTCCTTTCCATTGCGCGCATTGCCTGTCCACAGCCTGCTATTAAACACCACTTTACCCTGCTATTAAACACCACATTACCCCCCTCACGCTGGAGTCTGGAGTGACGCAGCAGAAGGGAGTGAGGGATCGGAGGAACCAAACTAGGAGCAGAGCTTCCTTTCCTAGCTTGCTTGCAAAGTCCAAGAAACTAGCAGACAGGAGAACAAGGTAGAGTAGAATTGCTTTTCCATCTAGGTTATCTCTTTACATGCTAGAAATTCCAGCCGTATTTTCAGTTCTTGATACATCTTGTGATCTGGTTTGTAGTTTCTGCTAGCTGATCGAGATCGATCTCGTTTTTGTACTTTCTCCCTTTGAGGAAATAACTCCCCTGCTTCGAGTTCTTGTAAGGAAAAACCGAAAAACCATACCGGCTTCTTCTGCTACTTGGATACACTGGATTTCCGTTTTCCCTGCTTTCTATATGTATGCATCTGTGTGCTGTCTTTCCCTGCGTTATAATAAGCTTTGGAAGGTTTCAATTTTTTTGCTTCTGATGAGAAATTTCTCCTCCTGCAAGTATAGCAGCTTGACGACTAGTATATCTTTCATCTTTTATACATGGGGGAGGAAAAGAAAAAGGCAAGACGATATATATATATGCAGTTGCAGCACACATATATCCAGCTCCCGGCTGCTGCTTCTTGCTTTTGTGATGATAATTCAACTTGCCCTGATTATATTCTTGCCTACCTCGAACTGTCTAAAAAGTTTGTTTACTAGATTTTGTTGCTTCTTTTTCGCATCTGATCGTTTATTCTCTTCTGAGCGAGCGATCCACGAGTTCTTCCAGTTGGAGAAGCTGGACGAAGATGAGCTTTCTCTTCAAGGGAAAAAGAAGTGCAGCTCCTTATTATTGTCCATCTCGTTGCTGGTTTGTTGTTGTTTCGTGTTTTTTAGCCCCTTTTCCCTCTTCTATTTCGTGTCGCACGAATGAACTCGTTGATCGATCTTGTGTTCTTGCGTGGCTGATTTCTGGATCTCTCGGCTATGTTTACATGCATGATCGTCTTGCCCAGCATCTGTGTTCTTTTCTAGTCGGAGAGAAAAACTTATTAACTGATCGAGTCAGGCAGGCATCAATCTGTCCAATCTTCAGAATTTTTTGTCCATCTGTCAAATCATGGAAAATTTGTCATCTTTGCGTGTATTCTGCTGCCTTCAGCAGATTTATTCTTGAATGGATCCGTGTTTCCTTTCCCTTCTGATGAATTCTTGCGCTCTCATGAGAAAATTAAACTCGCTGCCTGTTTTCAGCTGACGATCTCCAGCATTTGAACAACACGAGCCGGCAGGTGACCTTCTGCAAGCGCCGCAACTCAAGGAGGCGTATGATGAGCTCTGTGCAGTCCTCTGCTACGCCGTGGTGGCACTTATGGTCGTCTTCTCCAGCCGTGGCTTCCTCAACAGCAGGTGCGCGGCCGCTTTTCTTGCATATTGGTAGCCTCTGGTGAATGCTTGATTCTTTCGGCTAGTATGCGTGCTGTCATCATTAATTCAGGCTCAAGGTATCCACTTGCCACTGTTAAACCTCAAACCCCTGCCTGACAAACACACAGTAGGTTCCCCTCGTATAAATTTGATGTTTATTATGTCACTGTACGTTAGTTAGTAATATAATTTTCTGTGTGAATAAGTTAGTTATGTAGTTGTAGCCTCTATATCTAATTATCTATGCTGAAATATACATAGAACATGCATGGTGGAACTCGTCTTTAATGGAGGAATCAGGCACATTATTGGTCGGCCTTCATGTCCACTTGCTGAGCATGACCCGCTTGGCCTTCGGCTCCAGCTTAGGGTCGTGGAACGCCGATTTGGCCGCAAGGCATGCGCTCCGCTGGGCCATCCAGTCGTCGTTAGTCACCCAAGCTGCGTGGGTGCGCCGTCGGGATGAGTGTCTCCTGCAAGGGGAGGTGCAAGCACAGGGAGTCTACGAAGTTGGTCACCGAAGTGGCGTTGGGCGCCGGCGCGGGGTCGCTCGAAGTCGGTGCCTCAGTAGTCGCCACGCAGGCTGCTCTGCACTACGCGTAGCTGGGTGGCGGCATGGCGACAACACCGTCATTATTCACCGCTGGGTCTGTGAGCTCAGTTGCTACATCGAAGGCATCGTAGTCCACATTGTCCATCGGGGGCGCAAGCAGCGCGAGCAGCTGTGTCGTCACCGTCACCTCGGCGTGGGCCAAATCCGCCCAAAAGTCTTCAGCTACATGGTTGCAGGGTGGTGGTGCGGGGCTGGTCGAAAGTGGGCCTAGAGGCTGCGAGGCCAGTTCAACATCTGCCATTGCAGCCCACCCGTCTTCACGGGCCATCTGTTCCGTAGTCTCTCCCGGGCCATCCATTGTCGCAGACGGCAGCGTCGCAGTCTCCTACACTGCGGGCTGGTTAGCCACAACCACCTTTGGCACATGGAGAAGAAGCTAGGGTGTAGATCCTGGAGCTAGATTCAGATCTGGGTCGAGGTGGCATGTCGACAGGCGTGGTCAAACCACAAAGCGACCAACAGAGGCGACCGAGCACACGGAGGCGCCGACAGTGGCACATCTCCGCAGCCTGAACATGGCCTTAGAGATGCTGAAGAAGGTGGCGGGGTAGTCGCGCAACATCACAAGGGACACATGGGTCAAGTGCCAGGCACGATGGCCACAAGCGCCCACCCTAGATCATGCTCTGCGACATCCAACACCACGGGCGAGGCATGGGCAACTGTAGTTGGTCGCCTCCCAGACCATTGTGTGCAACGGGAGTATGATCGGGGGCGGCGAGGCTTTGGCACGGGCGATTCCCGGAGAGGAGGGAGGGTGCGCGCGCGGCAGAGCACCGAGGTAGAACTCCCGGTGGAGGCCAACCGGACGGAAGTTGTGTCATTGGAGCCAGTCGGCCATTCACAGCATGCGCAACGGACCTATTCTGGCAGGAACATCGACGCCTGCCAGTCGACGAGGATGGCACACAACAGCGGTTCACCGATGTAGAGAGACCGGAGGTGACCGGCCGAGCAGAGGCCGTGGTGTTGGAGCTTGTCGGCCGTACGTGACGCGCCACATTGGTCCTGCTCTGATGGGCTCACCGATGCCTATCTGATACCGCAGTCTTCATTAGGAGGAAGGGACAATATTCATTAGAAGAAGGGCCAGTCCTCCCGTTGGTGGCAAGCACTATCATAGTTGCGGCAGCTACTTGGCCCCGACGTGAATCGACTGGTAGAAATCGACCTGGTGGCCGTCGCGTCATCGAAGGCCGAAGTCTACACGCGACGAACCTGTGAAGGCCTGGCATGACGGGGCTGCACCATGGACTGGTGATGCTTCCCTAGCTTGCAGAGGTCCAAGGGGGCAACAGGCAGTCACACTACTGGTGGCATTCGCTGCCATAGTTGAGGCACCTCGGAGGAGACATGCATTATGCATTGAGGTGGAGGTTTCTGCCGCAGTTGAAGCATCTGCCATTGAGGTGGGGGGACCCGCCTAGACTACCGTGGGGTAGAGAGCGTGCGTCGGCGCGATGGCTCTGGACTTGGTGGAATCCGTCGGCGTCCAAAGGGCTTGAGGCGCGGGGTGGGTGCCCTGATCGGGGGAGCTGCCCCAACGGGGCTGAGAGGCCTGCTGAGGGCCATCCATTGGTGGGTGGTCCAATAGCCGGACGCATACTGGAGTTGATAGGGATTTCTATACAAATGAGTGGGAAATTATGCTTCCTAATGGCAGCCTACAGGCAATCTCTTCTATGGTTTTGGACCACTGCCCAATGTTGCTAGTTGGGAACACAAATTGCACCAAGTACAGAGGTTTCATATTTGAAGCATACTGGCCAAGATTGCCTGGGTACTTCGATGTGGTCACGGAAGCTTGGAAGAAACCGATCTAATTAGCAAATCCTTTTCTAAGGTTGCACACTAAGAAGCAGAGAGCGACAAAAGCACTAAGAACCTAGGCAAGGAGCAAAATTGGGAACTGCAAGCTACTTATAATTGTAGTGAGGCAGTTGATTGGGATTTTTATGTTTTTCAATGGAACAAGAGGGGCAGAGGCGCTACTGGAATTTTATTAAACATACATGGATGTAAAACTTACACATCAATCTCAAGAGACAAAAAAAGAAATGAAAAAAATAGTTCAAATTACACAAAGTGCTCTATCCATTGATCTATGGTTGCATGGTAGGAGGCTTTTTGCTCTTAGTATAACTAAGGCAAACTCTTTCTTAAAACATCTCTGCACCTTTGCACTAAGTGAGCCAAGCTCCTAAAAATCCGGTCGTTTCTCATCATCAACATGTAATTCGGTTAATGAGCGTTGTTCCAGGCTTCAACCATGGTCATGGTGGGCTGGGGAGACAAAGCTTTGTTTTGGCATTCACCATGGATTGAGGGCCAAGCTCCCATTGATCTTGCCCCTAATTTGTTCCTGTTGGCCTGGAGGAAAAATCAATCGGTAAAGAATGATCTGCATAATCAGAGCTTGACAAGGGGCTATGGAGGATGGACATTGTTCAACAAATGGCTGAGTTTATGAAACTATGGGACCTGGTCCAATCCCAAGTACTAAATAACCAAGATGATCAGATTTATTGGAAGTGGACAGTGGAGGACACCTATTCTACAAAGTCTGTGTACTTGGTGCAGTTCACGGGAACCTACTCCACAATAAGGGACAAAGCAATTTGGAAGGCTCATGCCAAAGGAAAATTAAAATTCTTTGTCTGGCTTCTAGTGCAGGCAAAAATCCTGATGGCTGACAAAGTAGCATTAAGGCATTGGCCTTGCAATCCTGAATTCATGCTTTGTGATCAAGAAGCGGAGACAACTGTCCACCTTTGCGTTCACTGTCCCTTTGCAAATGAAATATGGATGCTTGTTAAAAGTTGGGTTGGAGAAGATATTGTGAACATCGACGACGAGGTACGGTGCAAAGTATGCAAGATTGGTGGGATAGTTCTCTAATGTGGAGATCAACATCTTAGCAAAAGTTAATGGCGGCCATCTCCGAAGAAACTTTGAGGGATCAAGGCGCACACCGACCTGTGTGTTAGGGCTGATTAAGGAAGAGATTGGAATTTTTAGTAAAGCAACTGAGAAACTAGATTTCCCTCTATAAAAAACTTTTACTTTCTTAAAGCTTGCTGTGTTCGAGTTTTGTAAAGCTTGGAATGTAAGGCATACATATTGTATCCTGACTTTGCTTCCTTCTTATATGATATGGTAGTGCTCCTGCTAATTTTTGAAAAAAGGTATGACAAGTTGTTTATATATACTTTCAGATGCTACTATCATAGTAGAGTAGCTATACTCAGCTGTGTAGAATTGTTTTCTTTGAATGTAATGTAGGCAATGCTAGATTTCCTAGTTCCTACTTCATAAGCGCAATCTGCAATTACATATGCCTTTTTTTAGAGACAACCGACTTCATTTATATATGATGATCATGATTACAATCAGTTGCTATTATTTCCCAAAGAGCCGGTCGTGGTATAAGCCACTCCACGACCGGATTCTCTCGAGAAACAAGCTTCAGGGCAACCTCAAAGAGTGTTGTTTGACGTTTCTCCCACAGATCAACAAGCACCTAGCAATCTGTCTCAAGGACTAGTCGACGGGCTCTTCGCTCCAGGGCTAGCTGAATTCCATCGCGACAGTCAACCGCTTCCGTGGTCAAGGCATTGAGGCAGTGGTCATACCACAGAGCTCTCCCTCCACATGCCCTGCCTGCTTCATCCCTGAGCACAACTCCAGCAGCCCCTCGGCCTTCAGCCTCTCGGTATGCAGCATCAACATTGACCTTCAGCCACCCAGCCGGCGATTTCTGCCATTGTTGCCGAGGAGGAAGTGGTTTTGGATCCTTCATCGGATGTGAGAGCTACCACAGATCAAAAGCAGTGTCTTTTATCTACTCGACTACCTTCTTCACTGGGATGTCAGTCTCAGCATGCCTCCTTTGATTCCTGCTCATCCAAAGTGACCACATACCATATAAAATTATGGCAGCGTCTTTCTCAGGGCATATGGAAGTGTCGATCAAGTCCCGGGCCCAAGTATGGGGGTAGGGATCTTGACACCAGCTAGTATTTGAGTCTCTTTCTAGAAATTCTTGGCTATTGTACAATCCAGTAGTACGTGCTTGATCGTCTCGCTCCACATGTATCACAATGCGGCAATGGTTCTAGGTGTTGGCGATGGAGAATGCTCTTTGCTGGTAGGAACTCGTTCACCACATGCCACCAGAACACCCTGACCTTGAAGGCAGAGCTTCTTCCATGTAATATCACCTGAAGTTGAAGGCAGCTCATTCTTCCCCCGCCAACCTTGCTGAGTATATAGGCATTTCTATGCCGATCTCACTGAGTAGTGACCATGCCTCTCCAGCTGCCACGACCAGAGGTCCTCCCCAGCCCTCCTGATTGGCGTTCGAAGGATAGCATGCGCATCCACTTCGACGAAGAGCTGCTTCACTAGTGTCTCATTCCAGCCCCCACTATCAGTGATTAAGTCTAACACCATATGAACCTACGGATCATTCGGTGCGACTAGTCGTTTCCCGTCGAAGTGGTTAGGGATCCATCGATCATGCCAAATCCTTGTTGCAATGCCATCACCAATTCTCTTCAGGATCCCCTTTTGCAAGGCTTCTTGACCAGCCAGGATAGCTCACCAGGTTTGGCTAGCATGTTTCTTCCTGGTCGCCAAAAGAAAATCTGAATCATGGTAGTATCTGCCCTTTAACACTCGAGCACATAGGGAGTCAGGTTTGTTGATGAGCCGCCATCCCTGTTTGCCCAGCATGGCAAGGTTGAATAGGTGCATGTCACGGAACCCCATACCTCCTTCAATCTTTGGTCGAGTGAGTAGTTCCCATCGTTGCCAATGCATCCTCTTGCTATCTGCTGACCCTCCCCACCAATAATTCGAGATGATGGTCTTCATCTTCTTGCATGTGTCCTTGGGAATGAGAAAGCAGTTCATAGGATATGTCAGGACAGCTTGCGCCACTAATTTGATCAAGACTTCTCTACCAGCACCACTAGCTTCCCTTCCAGCCCATAGTCTCACAAGTTTCCTCATTCTTGTTGGCATGTACTCAAAGGCTTCCTTTGTTGATCGACCAATGGCCGTGGGGAGCCCCAAGTATTTTTCTGCTGGAGCTTCCTTCTCAATGTGCAAGATGGAGCTCATCTCCTCCTTATCACTGTCATGACAGTTTGCACTATAGAAAATGGCCGACTTCTCCTTGTTCACAGCTGACCCGAGCCCTTGCTGTAGGAGTCCAGTATTAGCTGAAGTCTTTCAGCCCCTGCCCGCGATGCTTCTGAGAAAACAATGCTATCATCCGTGAACAACAAGTGCGAAATCCAAGGTGCGTGTATACCCACACGTACTCCCCTCGAGAAATGCGTGTATCTCCTTCAACAAACACGATAATCCTTCCGAGCATAACAGGAACAAATATGGAGAGATAGGATCACCTTGCCGTAGTCCACAAGTTGGGCTGAATGGGGTAGAAAGAACACCGTTCACCCTGACCGAAGAAACCGAGGTGACGCACCTCATGATTGTTGCAACAAAACGATCCGAGAATCCCAGCCGCTGTGTGATGCCCCGTAGGTAGGGCCATTCCACTCTATCGTAAGCTTTGGCCATGTCCAACTTAACTGCACAGGCACCTTTTTTCCCTTTCTTGCGCTTGAGGTAGTGTACACACTCATAGGAAACCAAAACGTTGTCCGTGATGAGCACCTGCCCGGGGACAAAAGTGCTCGTTCTTCCGAGATAATATCATCCGAGAAGATCCTCGATCTATTAGCCAAGACTTTAGAGCAAATTTTGTAAATAACATTGCATAGCGAAATCAGTCTAAAATTCTTGAGGTCTTGTGGATTCTTGGTCTTTGGTATCAACACAATAGTTGTGCTATTGACACCTGTCGGCAGCTCTCCACCATTCAAGAAATGAAGCACAACATTGGTAACACTTAGCCCGACAGTCTCCCAGTGGTGCTGAAAAAACCCTGCTGTAAATCCATCGGGTCCCGGTGCTTTACACGCTCCCATCATCTTCAGAGCTCGGAACACTTCATCTGCTGTGTACGGCTCATCTAGGGCGGCATTCATATCATTAGTGACCTTGACTGGTACATGGTTTAGAATGCCATCGATGTCCAGCTCAGGTTGAGCCGAGAACAAGGACTGATAAAAGTCATTCGCCAAATCTTCAAGGTCCTTCTGGTTGGTGACCAGCACACCTTCATAGTTGCTTAGAGTAGTGATTCGATTGCTTCGAGCCCATTCCTTGCACTTAGCTTGGAAAAATTTTGTATTACAGTCACCCTCTTTTAGCCAGGTGATCCTAGATCTTTGCTTCTCCATTGTCTCCTCACGTGCCAGCATTTCAGATATTTTTGACATGAGTTGTCGTTCTCTCCGTGATGGCCCCGAGAATATGGTTCTCCTTCTCTCCTCCTCTAATTCCTTTTGAAGTGATTTCAGTTCATACCGAACTGAACCAAAAACTGAATGTTCCCAGCCTTTGAGAGAGACTTGCATCCTGCTCAGAGTAGTGTGCAGCTCCCCCATGTTCCGGATATTTTCAGCTCGTCCCCACGATTCCTGAACCAAACTCATATAGGAAGGATCTCTTCTCCACATATTTTCATACCTGAAATTTCTTTTCCTCCTCCCTCGGCTCCTACCCCGGCTGCACTCGATGATGAGGCAGCAATGGTCAGATTCTGTCGTTTGCTCATGCCAAACTCTTGAGTTACTGAACATATCCGAGAAAGCCTCATTCACAAAGGCTCTGTCCAGTCGGACCTTGACATTATGGGAACCCCCTTGGTGATTGTCCCAAGTATAGGGGAGACTGATATAGACAAGATCATAGAAGCCACATTCATTCACTACATTTCGGAACCCATCCATCTGAGCTTCAGGTCTCACAACACCCCCAAATTGCTCAGAAGCATCTAGTATCTCATTGAAATCCCCCGCACAACACCATGGGGCATTGCTTCGGGAATTAAGGAACCTCAAACACTCCCAACTCTGGCCCCGACGTTCTCTCCTTGGTTCCCCATAGAAACCAGTAAAACGTCAATTTTCATCCACCACATCCACATTTATGTGGAGTTTGTCACAACTCTTTAACTTGACACAAACTTCATTTGTCCAGAGGAGCGCTAATCCTCCTCCTCGACCGTAGCTCCCAACCCCAAGCCCATTTGGCAGGCCTAGGTCTCTCCTCAACGTATCCACTGAGTCGCTGAACTGGCGTGTCTCCGACAGAAACACCATACAAGGGCGATGTAGCTGTATCAAGCTACGTACTTCTTGAACTGCCTCGAGCTGCCCCAAGCCCCGACAGTTCAAACTCATAAGATTCATTGTGCCCCCCGGGAGCTGCCGCTCACAGCCGCTACCGATCCTGCACTTTGTGAGTTTCCCCGCTTTTGTTTCTTCAAAGTTTCTATCATACTTCCACCACTACTATCCCCAGCGTCATCCAGTTGGTTGACACGAGCATTTACCAGGCTCACGGGGACGAGAGCGCTGGATCCTCCTCCAATGGGAATATTCAGATCAGGAGTATGAAATAAACAGGCAACAGACCTCTTGTATAAGACCATGAACCAACTACTGCCATCTATTAGGGTAACCATATTATATATTGACATATGGATATCTTTGCACCAGTTAATTTGTGTATAATTCACATCTTCATAAATTATTCATAGAACCTATGTTTACAAACATCTGCGAGAGCACGTGCTTCCCATTAGTTATAAACCATGCAATGCAATATACCTTACAGGTTGGACAATATATTAGTGTACTACATACTGCAAATCTTATGTGTTATTGTTATTACATATAATAGGGGCGTCAACCATCTAAGCTAACAATTGATGTCATTCAATGGTATTTTGCCTCCTCATCTCTTCTAGCCGTGATGCTTCAGTCAAAATGTTCAGAGCATCACTATGCATGTCCATCGCGGATAGTGCAACCGACTGCATGAAGAATGTTGTCGGCCAATTAGGATTGACTTTCTGTGCAAGCATTGCATCTCAGTGGTTAGCATGAGGATCGTCGCACATAAGGTAGCACAACCTTCGCCTGGCGTATACAGTCGGTGACACGGTTGTCACGACATTGACATACTGTGATACGAACATAATAGGGAAATTAAAGAAGCATCAGGTACATTGGAACAAAACAAATTAAATTATCCCAGGCTCTTACAGCTACAATATATTTGAGTACGTGATATACCTCAGTGTAACCATTAGTGGTGATCCTAAATCATTTGCAATCTAACTCAGAGTCTCCACGCTTCGTTGCACCCAACACATTGTGTTGTGTCCATCCTTCAAAAGGTGGTTGTAGAATGGAGAACAGTGCCAACTTCACAAATCCTATAAATACATCAGGAATTAGATTGGAAACTTAAAGCATACACTCATTTATTTTACCTCATCACTGCTCCCTTCATCATCTTTTTAATGTGTTCTAGCTAGGATTTCATTGATGGAACTTAGATTCATTCTAGCACGGGCATATCCGATGTGTTGTTCCACTGGCTTTGAAGTTTCAAGCACCTCACAGGACTTCTGTACCTGTTCCAGTATTTTCCAAAGGAAACACCAAGTTCACTTTGTTTAGTTATCCACTCTGTCTATATATTGATTATTATAGATAGTTTAGGTATTTTCCTTAATAGATGAGGTTTGCATATATGCAATATAATGTTACCTTGCTAAGCGATCCTTCTCTAGTCTCCACGCACTTCTTTTTTGAAGACGTGGCCTCCGCACGTTCGAGCCTTTTGCCTAATTCAGGACCAATTAGTAGGTTATGTGTAGAATCATAAGTAATCATACAGAGCAAAGAACAATCCTGCAGAACTCACTTGATGCAGGTGTCATCATCGTCGAGCTATGTCTATACAATATTATAACTGAAACATTCATTATAGCAAGCACCGTAGAACCTATAATTGCAGATAGTATAACAAAGTTCTGTTTCCAATGCTGTTCAGAATTAGATCCATGCTTTCCTACAATGGATTGCCATGAAGTTAGTCATGAAATGGAAGCACTTATGAAATAGTATATATATTTAGCCTGTTCCATAGCTAGCTTACCTTCTACTAGCGTAGGAGTCATCCCAATGATGAACGGATACAGCTCCCACTGGTACTGGTACCACAACGCAAAGCTATACCGTCCTACTCATGTCAAAAGAAAAATATTTGCACTGATGATATCCTCCAGGCAAGCTCTATCATTGCTCCTTGTCACCCTTGGTATGCACTTTGCAAAGGCGTACAAAGTGGACCCATTTGCGCCAATAATCTGCTGCTGGGCCGTGGCAAAGTGGTATGTAGACTTCACTGTCTCTACTGTCGCTGCCCATACTAGCCCAGTAACGATCTTTCCTAGGACTTGACTCTCAACTGGACCTCTAGACGATGTGTTGTACCTCAAGAAAGAAATGTCGTTGAAATTTAGATCTACAAATTCCCTATATGAGATCCAGAGGCTACACCTATCGTTGGTTATAGCTGCTACCTTCTTCTTCAAGCAACATCAATATGGCACTCCTACAATCTGAAATGCCTAATGGATGTAGGTCTTGCAATCTGTAGGAGAAGTAACTTCTCGACATTGACCCGCTGCGTATATCTGTTTTGGCTCGTAAGTAGAACCGACAGATAAGAAGTAAGAAGGTGTTGTGGAAACCTGTGCAGCTAGCTTATCTACTATGTTGATCAAGATCTTCTCATAGTCACTATGTTCTTTAAATGTCTCGTTCCCCCAATAGAATATCCAGTCGCTGCTACTAGCCGACTCCACTCGTAGAACAGACCAAAGAAGAAAGCTTCCAACCACCAGGAGTGTCCAAAAGGACGACCACTTCTTCATTGGTGAAGGCATTTGATTTGAAGCACAAGGAAAAAGGCATTAGAAATGGCTAATATATAAGTACCACAAATTTTACGATAAATGAATGCCCAATAAAATAAATAAGAACTAGTTACCACATCACATCGAGAAGGCATGCTCTTCTACCACATTTTATTGAGCTTCTTGTAATTACCGGATTAATTAAAAGAAGCTCAATAAAATATGTGGTAGAGGAGCATACCTTCTTGATGTGATGTGGTATCTAGTTCTTAATTTATTTTACTAGGCACTTGTTTACCGTAAAATATGTGATACTTATATATTAGCCATTTCTGATGCCTTTTTCCTTGTGCTTCAAATCAGATGCCTGTTGGCGGTACTTAAACTCATTTCTAACCCCGCCAACTTTAGTCTAGGCAACACTAAAATTTACCTAGAATAGGCCTCTACTCTAACTATTTCCACAGTATGGTGCAGATCCTTTGTTTTGCAGGACACACTTGATTCACACCTGAAATGGACCAAGACATGAAGAAATATACATGGGTAAAAACACCTTTTATTTTGGTCCAAGCAAAACAAGAGAAAAAGAAGGGAAATCCAACTTCGAGGCCAGCCCAACCAGAATAACCAAAGCATGGGCCGACCAGGGGCCCAACAACGAGGCAACCGACCAAAGCTGAAGGCCGGCGGGGCCCAGCCTGGCGCGAGCGCGCCTGAGGCGCGCGCCCCGTCTGAGCGCGGCCCGGGCCCAGCTTTGGTTGGTCGGTTTGTTTGCCGCCTCTGATGGTCGGTTCGGGGGTGTTTTCGACATTTGCCCTGCGGAAACCGACCATCCCACTCCTATATAAGCATGGGCAAGCCTCCCCCCTTCAACAACAATTTCATTATTCATTTTAGTTCTCACTCTTCACCATACTTCCATTCCACAAGTGTACAATAGAGAGAGTAGAGCCACTCTACCTAGCCTAGTTAGAATAGAAGTAAGGAGTGAGAGAGGAGCAAGAGTAGAGCATCTCTCCAAGAGAGCTCTCGGGATGCTTGTCTTCCACGGGGCGGAGTGCCAGACTTGTCGGCTCCCTCCTCGCTTGTACCTCTACGGCGTCTTGCTACTTGAAGTAAGACATCGTGTTTATCTTTCGGTAATACCTTTGAGTAAGTTATTCTTGCTTGTTATCTTCTTGCGGGTTCGTCGTTCGTCCCCGTGACGGAAGCTCTAGTAAGAGGACCCCGATAGAGACGGGAGTTCCCGATCACCGCTAGAGTTGTAGCAACCGGCATAGACGTGGTGTCTAGGCTAGGACCTACCTTCGTTTGCCTCGTAGTCCACGGTTGAGGTGGTAGGCGGCGGGTGGTGACAGCCCTGTCCGTCCCTTGTAATCCCCCACGTCCGGCTACGGCGTAGAGCTACAGCCGGCATCACTTGGCGTACAGGTGCGATCCGGTGCCCGAAGTAAGAAGTTTAGCAACGAGTTTAGCCATCTCCTAGGCCCATTACCCTAGAAAACCTCATTACCTAAGCTATCCTACTCCATCTCTGGGCAACCTCTCGTTTAGAATTAACTCACAAGCCGTTCTTCGTGAAAGAAATACGATACCCGATTACTCACCGGGTGAAGTGCTATAACGGTGATTTCCGTGCGCTTGCGGATTTGGCCGCACACGCTAAGAAACGCCAACAAGCATTTCTCGGCGCTCGTTGTTTGGGAACGGTTGTCACGGTTAGCTCGAACCTAGATTGCCCGTGTACCTTGACCTACCTTTGCTCCACTTCTTTTATTTTATTTTAGAAAACAAAAATATTTATGGAGCAACCAACCATTTACAACCTATCCGTCCGAAGGCGAGCTCATTCAAACACCCCAATCCTCGAAGCCTATCACAGCCACGAGTATGAGCTCCGCCCGGCTTTATAGCCATGGTTCGGGACCAAGCCTTCTCGCTTGGAATATGAAAACCCATATGATCACCTACGGAGTTTGAGCAACTCGTGCATGCCCGACCATTGCGGGCATGTCACAAGATACATTGCGGTGGAAACTGTTTCCTTTTCTCTCCATGAAAAGGCGAAGCAATGGTACACCCAAAATGTAGGGAAAGTAAACGGAGATTGGGAAAAATTGCGTAAGCATTTTTGCTTCACATTCTACCCTATTTCTCGTGTCGCTTCTCTACGACAGAGGTGCTCAACTTCCAACAAAAAGAGAACGAAACCATAGGTGCAGCACAGGGAACGCTTTTTGATCCTAACACGATCGGGCCTGCACTGCCTATTCCTAATCATGTGCTATTACAACACTTTTGGTTAGGATTAGACAGAAATTCTGCCCTATTACTCGATGTAGTTGCCGGAGGGTCGTTCCAAAGACAAAACCACCGAAGAGGGCAAGCTCTCTTGGATCGCATCCAAGAGAATGCTCCTCCCTTAGAACCTATCCGTGTAGAACCCGAGCCAATAAAAGAGGATGTCTCTTTGGCATCAGCCGAATCTTCCCAATCCATAGAGAGACCCTCTCCCGAACCAGAACCCAAGACGGAAGAACCCATGGATCTTCCAGCTTTCGAGGATGAGCTTTTCGAAAATTTAGGAAATACCTCGAAGTATGAGTGTCGCGCAAAACCACCAATTCCCGTTGCTCCTAGCGAACCCCTCGATGAATTTTTCCTCAAGGAGTCCGTTAGAGAATTAACTTCTGTTATGAGCTCAGAATGGTTGGCAGAAGGTGAGCTCGCGTCTGAAGTAATTCAGATTCGCGCCCCATCTTCTACCCGCCGCTGCATAATCCAACGGGAATGGGTAGATGTTTTGTACAATCCTACCGTTGGGGTGAATGTAATGTCCTACTCCTATGCACTTACATGTCTAGGAGTAATGTCGTTTACCCCAACAACACGGTCCTTAAGAACACCAGATTCCATTCAAGGAGGACTAGGGACTGTGCATAACGTGACACTCCACCATGGAGATGTCGAAATGGCCCTGGACTTCATTGTCTTTGACATCCAGGAATTCGACATACTTATAGGGCATCCCCTGAAACACTCTTTGACAATCCGTCAAAAAAGGGGAAATTAACATGAAACTAGGAGAGAAACATTCCCGATTCAAGTCACTCGAGCCAGAACTCACTGACCAGCCCCCTAGTATGCCCATAGAGGTTCTAGCGGTTGACATGTTTGAGTCACCCGAATCGTCTTTAGATAAGGATGCAGAATTCTTTGTAGAAGAAGAAGACGAGTTCGGGGAGACAGTTGATCTTCCTATAGGGGAGAAACCACCTAGACCTCCAGTTGAGCTTAAGCCCTTACCCAAAGGCTTATGTTATGTTTTCCTGAACGGCGACACCCAAACCCCTGTCATCATAAGTGACCAACTTAGTGATGAGGAGGCGACCAAACTCATAGCCGTCCTAGAAAAACATAAGTCAGTCTTCGGGTATTGCCTAGACGACCTTAAGGGGATAAGTCCAACGCTCGTACCCATCGCATTCCCATAGAGCCATCTAGTATACCTTCACGGAACCTCGGCGCAGAAGCTGAACAATGCGATGCGGGAAGTCGTGAAAAAGGAAGTCCCGAAACTTTTTCACGCCGGATAATCTATCCCGTACCACACGGTGATTGGGTTAGCCCGGTCCAAGTGGTTCCCCAAAAGGGAGGAATGACAAGTCATTGAGAACGCTAAAAACGAACTCATACCTCAACGAACCGTCACCGGATGGCGAATGTGCATTGATTACCGAAAACTTAACAAGGCAACAAAGAAGGATCACTTTCCGCTCCCCTTCATTGATGAAATGTTGGAACGGTTAGCGAAACACTCCTTCTTTTGCTTCCTCGATGGGTATTCGGGATATCATCAGATTCCCATCCATCCGGATGATCAAAGCAAAACGACCTTCACATGCCCTACGAAACGTACGCATACCGTAGGATGTCGTTCGGGTTGTGTAATGCACCCGCGTCATTTCAACGGTGCATGATGTCTATCTTTTCGGACATGATCGAAGAAATCATGGAAGTTTTCATGGACGATTTCACCGTCTATGGAAAAACTTTTGATCATTGTCTCGAACAACTTAGACAGGGTCTTGCAAAGGTGTCGACAAAGATTTGGTACTTAATTGGGAAAAGTGCCATTTCATGGTCCGAGAGGGCATTGTCCTGGGGCACTTAGTGTTCGAGAGGGGAATCGAGGTAGATAAGGCTAAAATAGAGGTTATCGAGCAACTACCTCCCCCGGTAAACGTAAAGGGAATCCGTAGCTTCTTAGGTCATGCGGGGTTCTATAGAAGATTCATCAAGGATTTTTCACAAATCTCTAGACCCCTCACGAACCTATTAGCTAAAGATGCTCCTTTTGAGTTTACCGATGAGTGTTTGAAAGCATTTAACACTCTCAAGCAAGCACTCATCTCGCACCTATCATCCAACCTCCCGATTGGTCTCTACCTTTTGAGATCATGTGTGATGCAAGCGATTATGCTTGGTGCGGTCTTAGGCCAAACCAAAGATAAAAAGCATCACGCGATAGCTTATGCCAAAGACTCTAACAGAGCTCACTCAATTATGCCACGACAGTAAAAAGAACTTCTTGCTGTAGTATTCGCTATCGACAAGTTTCGATCTTACTTAGTGGGCGCAAAAGTGATCGTTTACACAGATCACGCTGCCCTGAAATTCTTGCTCACTAAGAAAGACTCGAAACCACGCTTGATCCGCTGGATTCTTTTACTCCAAGAGTTCGATCTAGAAATAAAAGATAAGAAAGGAGTAGAGAATACCGTAGCGAGATCATTTGTCGCGTTTGCAAGTCACTAACATGCAGGATCTGCCCATCAATGACTTCCTTCGCGACGACATGCTATTGGCGAACGGACTCCAACCCCGGTATGCAAACATTGTGAATTACATGGTTGCGTGTCATGTACCACCCGGCGAAAGCGGGGAAAAAGCCGGAGGTTGAGAGCCGTCGTCATCGTGGGATGACCCGTACCCGTATCGAGTATGCTCAGACGGCATACTAAGAAGATGTGTGTCGACAGCAGAAGGAATGCAGATCATTGAAAGCTGTCACTCGGCACCATACGGAGGCCACTATGGAGTATTCCGCACTCAAGCAAAAATCTGGCAGTGCGGATTCTTCTGGCCGACGATGTATGCTGACACCAAAGAATTCATTCGGAGGTGTCGGAAGTGCCAGTTCCAAGGTGGCATCACAGCTCGCAATGCAATGCCCCTCCACTTCAACCTTCAAATAGAAATATTTGATGTGTGGGGCATTGATTTCATGGGGCCCTTCCAGAAGTCCCAAGACTGCGAGTACATCCTTGTTGCTGTCGACTACGTCTCCAAATGGGTGGAGGCCATGCCATGCCGAGCAGCTGACGCAAAGCATGCTCGAAGGATGTTCCACGAAATAATCTTCCCGCTCTTTGGTACACCCCGCATAGTGATCAGTGATGGAGGATCACATTTCATTGATCGAACCTTCAGAGCATTCCTGAGAGAGCTAGGGGCCAAACACAACATCGCCACACCTTACCACCCACAAACTAGTGGCCAAGCTGAGACCTCGAACAAGCAGATCAAGAACATCCTACAGAAGACTGTCGATGACATGGGGAAAGGATGGAAAAGTAAGCTTCCTGATGCACTCTGGGCATACAGGACTGCTTATAAAACCCCCATTGGCATGTCACCATTCCAGCTCGTGTATGGAAGAGCTGCCATTTGCCAGTAGAACTCGAACATCGAGCCTACTGGGCAATTAAGAGCTGGAACATGGACCTCAAGCTAGCCGGAAGAAACCGCCAAAGGAAAATCTCCGAGCTTGAGGAATGGCGAGAGAAGGCATACCACAGTGCCAAGCTCTACAAAGAGCGAACAAAAAGGTGGCACGATAACCGGATAAAACCCAAGGAGTTTCGGCAAGGCGACAAGGTCCTACTATTTAACTCCAAGGTAAAATTGTTCGGTGAAGGAAAGCTTAGAAGCAAGTGGAAGGGGCCATATACCGTTGTCGACACATCGCTTCACGGCGCAATCACAATCCAGGACGACAACGGTAACATCTCAAAGGTAAATGGCCATCGCTTAAAACCTTTCCTTGAGCCTTCTTATCGTGCAAGGTTAGACCAAGAAATTGATAGAATAGATTTAGTCATGCCAGATAATTCCTCGATTAAATTCAAGGCATGACGTTCTTTTATTCTATTTTCTCTTGCGTCTATTTATTTAAAAAAAATTATTTTTTATTTTGTGTGGGAACCCTGTAGTTCTCTCTAATCTTTTCTCTAGGATTTTTTCCCACACAAAAACATTTTTTATTATTTTCTCCCATTTTCTCCCTCTGGCGCCCTCTGGTGCCCGATTTTCTCCCATCTCTTTCCCCGTGTCTTTGTGCCGATGCTGATGATCATGGTGATTCTGATCCTGATGCGCAAGAGATGCGGGGATGGCTCATTCTCTCCTACAAATACCACCCTCGTCCTCTCATTCTCTTCACACCAAGACAAACCTTGTCTTCTACGTCTCTCTCTCACTTTCCAGCAGCATTTCTAGCCTTAACCATGGCCTTAGTCCCTACCAATACCGGGTTCAACAGGGAGAAAGCTCTCTCCTTCGCTAGAAAGTTCCTAGAGAGGAAGAATGAAGAGACCCCGGAGATTGCCAACGCAATTCCATTGAAGGGCAGCAAGGGTGGCGATGCCTACCCAAGCAAGCGCTGCAAAGCCACGCCAGCCGGATCTTCGTCTTTCAAAGCCCCAAGTTTCTCCTACACCGTAGGAGGAACGAATCTGCCAAATGGAAGACAAGGGAAAGGGTTGTTTAGTAAATCCGGGGGTCGCTACCCATGTGTCCCTCGCCTCGTTTGCGACCCACCTATCCAAGGGCAACCTGACGGCATCTTCGGAGAGGATCCTCCGAAAAAGAAAGAACCTACTAGAGCAGAATTGAATAGGAAAATTAAGGAAATCTCTAGTTACATTCGCCACCTTAGGGGAAGGTTGGCAGAAGGGCGAACCTATGAGGTCCAGCTCCAGGACGAAATCAACTCGTACCATGTAGAAATGTTTGAGGAGTTGAAAGAAATGGCTCGCAAGCACGGAGTCATGCACACCCTCGAAGAACCTCGTCTTTAGCAACTAGGCACACACGCTCTTTCCCTTTCAATCATTTCCCTTTCCAAATTTTTCAAATCCCTAAAGTGTGCCTCTTGTATCAAGTTTTGATTTATCAATGAAATATTTATTATATAGATATATATTGTGTGTCTTGTCTCCACTTGTTTTTGTATGCATTTTAAGAAAAAGACAGTACAAAAACAAGTGTGGGGAGGCACCTCGCTCCTTGACGCGCAAAGATTTTCGACACGACAAAAACACAAGTTTGCGCGCACTCTCACTCCTTGCTAACTCCCTTTATTGCTGAAAATAAAATAAATAAAACTAAAAATGTTGCAAACTCCATCTCTTATTTTCACCAATTGAGAACGACTTGCATACTTTTTATTCCTTGCTATCGTGATTGTGTGAACAACCTGTGCAATAGGGACCCCATGTTTTATCTAAGTTATTGGCAGGTGAGATATAGTAGAATGATATGATACTTACCAACTCGTGCAATGGACTTGGGTATTTTTATGCAAAAATTCAAAAAAAAAACTTTTTAGCAAATGCTCCTCATGTGATAAGTGCTATGTCCTACCAGAGCCAAATATCTACGCTTACACTTACAAAACTTGTTTAGCCACTTATAGCGATGTCAAGTCTTGAGATTCTTGCTAGAGATGGCCTTATCCCCAAGATCATTGCATTCACCCACCAAATAAATATGCCGACTCTCACATTGAGAGCCGCACACGCATTCGCCTCCGCCAAATAAATATGCCGACTCTCACGGAAAGTCGCGCACTCATTTCATCCACCATTCCACAAAAAACGCTCAAATTCTTACACCGAGAATTGAGCACATATTTTCCATATTTTCTCCCTCTTCCACCAAAATACTCCTGTCAACAAGTCATGCATCTCTCTCTCTCCATCATTCATTCAAGAAAGGTATGGACTCGTTATTAGAAAATCCTACAAAGAGAAGCATGGTTCATGAATAAGGAAGA
This sequence comes from Themeda triandra, assembly GCA_018135685.1. NCBI lineage: Eukaryota > Viridiplantae > Streptophyta > Magnoliopsida > Poales > Poaceae > Themeda > Themeda triandra. The sequence goes on along the minus strand of JAENPR010000690.1, from coordinate 313,824 downwards.
GTTCTTTTTCTCCAAGGTCTTGAGATAGAAAAGAAAAAAAAAAAGAAAAAAAAAAGAGAGAAGAAAGAAAAAAAAAAGAGCAAGAAAAAAAAGAAATAACGCAAATCTTAGAATTGTTCTTCAAGGTCCATACCTTCTTGCATTTTCATTCATCAAGAGAGAAACATGATCGAGTCCACAAATATTTTCTACACTTGCACTTGCACTTGCATCATCTAGGGATATGGCTTTCTCTTCATGACATCCACCGGGCTTGACATTGAGACTCTGTTTATCATCCATACCCAAAACTCCACATATCAGCCTGTAGTGGTAGGATGATCAAGAACACCTGGATAGGACTAGCCACCTGAAAAAAAAAGAGAGCGACTTGAGAGTATCACATGAGGAGCTAAGGCTAACTTTTGCGAAAATTCTAAAAACCCCGAGTCTCAAAGCATGGGTAGTGTGAGTTGACTTGATTTCAAGCTATTCCTCCTTCAATAGCAGTAAGATAACTTGGTAGCCACCATGAATGTTCACAAATGCAGGAAAAGCTTGGAATAATCAGACAGTATGCGTCAACTCTTGGGAGAATGCAACCACCTAGTTCTTCATCCTTTACTCGAGGACGAGCAAAGAGCTAAGTGTGGGGAGTTGTTGGCGGTACTTAAACTCATTTCTAACCCCGCCAACTTTAGTCTAGGCAACACTAAAATTTACCTAGAATAGGCCTCTACTCTAACTATTTCCACAAGATGGTGCGATCCTTTGTTTTGCAGACACACTTGATTCACACCTGAAATGGACCAAGACATGAAGAAATATACATGGGTAAAAACACCTTTTATTTTGGTCCAAGCAAAACAAGAGAAAAAGAAGGGAAATCCAACTTCGAGGCCAGCCCAACCAGAATAACCAGCATGGGCCGACCAGGGGCCCAACAAGGAGGCAACCGACCAAAGCTGAAGGCCGGCGGGGCCCGGGCCTGGCGCGAGCGCGCCGGGCGCGCGCGCGCCGTCCGAGCGCGCCCGGGCCCAGCCTTTGGTTGGTCGGTTTGTTTGCCGCCTCCGATGGTCGGTTCGGGGTGTTTTCGACATTTGCCCCGCGGAAACCGACCATCCCACTCCTATATAAGCATGGGCAAGCCTCCCCCCTTCAACAACAATTTCATTATTCATTTTAGTTCTCACTCTTCACCATACCTCCATTCCACAAGTGTACAATAGAGAGAGTAGAGCCACTCTACCTAGACTAGCTAGAATAGAAGTAAGGAGTGAGAGAGGAGCAAGAGTAGAGCATCTCTCCAAGAGAGCTCTCGGGAAGCTAGTCTTCCACGGGGCGGAGTGCCGGACTTGTCGGCTCCCTCCTCGCTTGTACCTCTACGGCGTCTTCCTACTTGAAGTAAGACATCGTGTTTATCTTTCGGTAATACCTTTGAGTAAGTTATTCTTGCTTGTTATCTTCTTGCGGGTTCGTCGTTCGTCCCCGTGACGGAAGTTCTAGTAAGAGGACCCCTGATAGAGACGGGAGTTCCTGGCCACCGCTAGAGTTGTAGCAACTGGCATAGACATGGTGTCTAGGCTAGGACCTACCTTCGTTTGCCTCGTAGTCCACGGTTGAGGTGGTAGGCGGCAGGTGGTGACAGCCCTGTCCGTCCCTTGTAATCCCCCACGTCCGGCTACGGCGTAGAGCTACAGGCCGGCATCACTTGGCAGACCAGGTGCGATCCGGTGCCCGAAGTAAGAAGTTTAGCAACGAGTTTAGCCATCTCCTAGGCCCATTACCCTAGAAAACCTCATTACCTAAGCTATCCTACTCCATCTCTGGGCAACCTCTGTTTAGAATTAACTCACAAGCCGTTCTTCGTGAAAGAAATACGATACCCGATTACTCACCGGGTGAAGTGCTATAACGGTGATTTCCGTGCGCTTGCGGATTTGGCTGCACACGCTAAGAAACGCCAACAATGCCTTCACCAATGAAGAAGTGGACGTCCTTTTGGACACTCCTGGCGGTTGGAAGCTTTCTTCTTTGGTCCGTTCTGCCATTGGAGTCAGCTAGTAGCAGCGACCGGATATTCTATTGTGGGAACGAGACGTTTAAAGAACATGATGACTATGAGAAGATCCTGATCAATATAGCAGATAAGCTACCTACACAGGTTTCCACATCACCTTCTTACTTCTTATTTGTCAGTTCTACTTCTAAGCCAGAACAAATATACGTAGCGGGTTAATGTCGGGAGGATACTTCTCCTACAGATTGCAAGACCTGCATCTGTCAGGTGTTTCAAATTGTAGGATTGTCATATCGATGTCGCTTGAAGAAGAAGGTAGCAACTATAACCAACGATAGGTGTAGCCTCTAGATCTCATATAGGGAATTTGAAGATCTAAATTTCAACGACATTTCTTTCTTGAGGTACAACAACACGTCGTCCAGAGGTCGAGTTGAGAGTTAAGTCATAGGAAAGATCATTGTTGGGCTAGTATGGACAGTGGCAGCGAAGACTGTGAAGTCTGCATACCACTTTGCCATGGCCCAGCAGCAGATTATTGGTGCAAATGGGTCCACTTTTTATGCCTTTGCAGAGTGCATACCAAGGGTGGCAAGGAGCGACTGCAGAGTTTGCCTGGAGGATATCATCAGTGCAAATACTTTTCTTTCGACATTAGTAGGAGGGTATAGCTCTGTATTGTGGTGCCAGTACCGGTGGGAGCTGTATCCGTTCATCATTAGGATGACTCCTAATCTAGTAGAAGGTAAGCTAGCTATGGAACAACCTAAAAATCTATATACTATTTCATAAGGGCTTCCATTTCAAGACTAACTTCATGGCAATCCATTGCAGGAAAGCATGGATCTAAATCTGAACATCAGTGGAAACGGAACTTTGTTATACTATTTGCAGTTATAGGTTCAGCGGTGCTTGCTATAATGATTGTTTCGGGGTATATACTGTATATAGACATAGCTCGATGACGACAACACCTGCATCAGATGAGTTCTACAAGATTGTTCTTTTCTTTGTATGATTACTTATGGTTCTATAAATAACCTACTAATTGGTCCTGAATTAGACGAAGGCTCGAACGTGTGGAGACCACGTCTTCAGAAAATAGTGCCTAGAGACTAGAGAAGGTTCGCTTAGCAAGGTGACATTATATTGTATACATGCCTCATCTATTAATGAAAAATACCTAAACTATCTATAATAATTAATATATAGACAGAGTGCAACTAAACAAAGTGAACTTGCTGTTTCCCTTGGAAAATACTGGAACAGGTACCGGAGTCCTCTGAGATGCTTGTAACTCCAAAGCCAATGGAAGAATACATCAGAGTTGCCTGTGCCAGAATGGATCTAAGTGCCATCCCTGAAATCCTAGTAAGGAAACATTACAAAGATGATGAATAGAGCACTGATGAGGTAAAATAAATGAGCGCATGCATTCTGTTTCCAATCTAATTTCTGTTGTATTTATAGGATTTGTTAAGCTGGCACTATTCTCCATTCTGTAGCCATATTTTGAAGGATAGACACAGCACGATGTATTGGGTGCAACAAAACGTGGAGACTATGGGTTTGATTACAAATGATTTAGGATCGCTATCAATGGCTACACTGAGGTATATCACGTACTCAAATATAGTTATAGCTGTAAGAGCCCAGGATAATTTAATTTGTTTTGTTCTAATGTAGATGATTCTTCTTTAATTTCCCTGTTATGTTTGCCATGACAACCATGTCGTTGACTGTATACGCCTGGCGAAGGTTGTGCTACCTTTTGAGTTACGACCCTCATTCTGCCCTCTGTGATGCAATGCTTGCACACAAAGTCAAATCTGATTGGCCGACAACATTCTTCATGCAATCGGTTGCACAGTCCATGATGGACATGCATAATGATGCTCTAAACATTCTGACCGAAGCATCACGCTAGAAGAGATGAGGAGGCAAAGGACCACTAAATGACATCGGTCGTCAGCTTAGACAGTTGGCACCCCTATTATATATATGTAATTAAAATAACATAGAAGATTTGCATCATGTAGTACACTAGTATATTGTCCAACCTTCTTCACCCTGTAAAGTATATTGCATTGCGTGGTTTATAACTAGTGGGAACCACGTGCCTTCGCGGGCTTTTGTAAACATAGGTTCTATGAATAGTTTATGAAGATACGAATTATACACAAATTAGTTGGTGCAAAGATATCTAGATTTTAATATACAATATGGTTTATCCTAATAGATGGTAGCCATTGGTTCGTGGTCTTACACACGAGGTCTTTTGCCTATTTAGGTACCCGTCATTGCAAATTGCGCTTACGAAATAGGAACTAAAAAATCTTGCATTGCCTACATTACATTGATAGAAAACAGGGCTACACAGCTGAGTATAGGTAGTCATACTACGATGGTAGCATATAAACAGCTTGTCACACTTTTTTTTTTTTGAAAAATTAGCAAGATCATTGCCATATCATATAAGAAGGAAGCAAAGTCAGGTTACAGCATATATGCCTTACATTCCAAGGTTAAGTCGAACACATGAAGCTTTAAGAAAGTAAAAAAATGTTATGGAGGCAACTCTAGTTTCTAAATTGCTTTACTAAAAATTCTGATCTCTTCCCCTTTATCTGCCCCAACACCTGGGTCGGTGTACGCCTTGATCCCTCAAAAGTTCTCCGATAACGCTCTTTCTAGATATTCCATGCCGAGTACATCAAGATGGCCCCCGTTATCTTTTGTTGGGATGTTGATCTCCCTGTCAGAGAACTATCCCACTAATCTTGCATAGTCTGTTCACAATATCTTCTCCAACCCAACTTTTTAACAAGCATCCATATTTCTCTTGCAAAGGGACAATTTGTCTCCGCTTCTTGATCACAAAGCGTGCATACAGGATTGCAAGGCCAGTGCCTTAACGCCAATTTGTCAGCCGTCGGGATTTTTGCCTACACTAGAATTTAATTTTCCTTCAGCATGAGCCTTCCAAATTGCTTTGGACCTTATTGTGGAGTAGGATCCCATGAACTACGCCAAGTATGATCAATGGGAGCTTGGCCCTTAGTCCTTGGAGAATGCCAAAATAAAGTTTTGTCTCCCCTGCCCACCGTGACCATGGTTGAAGCCTGGAACAACGCCCTATGAACTGATTCGTGCCGCAGTCCCTGCAGGGTTGTTGCAGGTCCCTCTAACACGAACATCGGATTACCATGTGGACTAGACTCACTTTCATGTGCGTGATCTTTATCCAATTTTGAAATAAGTTTTTGGAACCTTAAATGAATTCAAAATAAAATGTTGTCATCTACAAAGTTCATTACTTCTCAAGATCTACAACCTTAGTTTTTATCGTACTCCACTTTAAATGAATTCAAAATAAAATGTTGTCATCTACAAAGTTCATTACTTCTCAAGATCTACAACCTTAGTTTTTATCGTACTCCATTTGAAGTCTTTTGAAAAATTCAAATTTCAAATTTTTTTCTGATTCGAAATCAAAAAATTTGTCAACTACAAAGTTGTATAACACTTCGACTTTAGTTTTGGTCATTTCTCTATCCGATGTCGTTTGAAAAGCTAATTTTTTTCTGTGCAACTCCTATTTTTAAAGATGGCTCTATTTACAAATGTCTCTTGAAATTGATTTCTAGAGACGTTTGAAAAAAAGAGTCACCTCTTCAAATATAATTAAGTTTTGTAGAGATGGTGAAATAGGAGTGGCTTCTACAAATGCACTAGAAACGGTTCGGTTTGTACCGATTTATAGAGACAGCATTAGATTGAGCCACCTCTAAGAAAAGCTTAATTAGAATGATATGGAATATCTTTTATGCAAGCATCATATCTCTCAAAGTCATGTTCTATAGTTACATTTAACCTTGCTCGAGGATGAACAAAGAACAAGTGTGGGGGAACTTGTTGGCGGTCCTTATTGCATACTTTTAACCGCCAACTTGACATGAAAACGAACACCAAACTTAGTAATAGGGTCTGTATACTAACAACTTCCACAAATTTTGGTGATTGTTCATTTGCAAGAGAGCATGCCGGGATTACATGAGAAAAGAGCCCAAAAGTATATAAAACATGTCACCTATAAATAAACGACTTGATTTTTAGTTCTGCATGTTTATCTTCCCACCAAAATACTCTTTGCACAGAAACTAAAAACACTCTTTGCACAAAAACTAAAAACAACCTCACTTTAAGAAAAAAGGTTTTGCATAATAAAATTGCTTTAACCTTATTTTCGAAATTTGCAAATGCATCAACTTAAGGGAAAAAAATTCTTTCAAAAAAAACATTTTGAGAATAAAATAATAATAACATCATGACTTTTCAAAATGAGTTCAAGGCTGTACAAACATTTACAGGTTTGAGCAAAAAACAAACAAAGGGCTCAAATGCAAAGGTGTGTCCAACCAAACATTTTTTTTCAATAATGAAGCACAACAAGCTTCATTCATTGATTTTATTTTGGTTGTTTCTACCTTATCTTAACTGTATGCTCACCATGATAAAGTCGTAAAAAAGGGGTTGTTAAAAAGTATATTTTATATAATAAATAAATATCACCTTTCATTCACTATGGTGTTTCAATAACAATAGAATAAAATAATTTTGTCTTATATCTTGGTGCTAGAGAAGTTCCCTTCGGGTATTCTTTGCCACTAGCAATTTTAGGAACCAAGGACGAACAGTGTCTAGGAACATGGATGCTACAATACATGCTAAGTTGAGGCTTCATCATTCACACTTGGTCTTTATTGTTAGATGACAAAAAAATCCAAGTGTGGGGGACCCGACCTTTCCATGCTGTCACTCGTGCATATCGGTTTGCACTCCTTCTCTTCACCCATGTTCTGCTCCTATAAGTTTGATTTTGTTTAAAAATGCTACAACTATTAACCGAACTTAAAATGTGAAACAAAATATTGATAAACTATGAGATTGACTTTATAAAGGTTGGCCTGCATAAACGTTTTTCCTGGTTCATACACTTGTTACTTGTGGATACTTCTTTATTAGGAAAACATGTCAACTATGTTGTTGAGAAGTGAGATATGGTAAGACTAAAGTAATCCTTTCTTTTCTATGCAAGCTCTTGGAGGCTTCTGTTTTGATAAAATATAAAATCAATAGCCTCACTTTTCCTCATTGGTCAAACTTCCTACCAAGGCCATATGACATGCTTCACATATAAAACCTCAGTCTTATGCTGCTTGTTTGATCATTGAGCATCGTCAAATTGGTTGTGACTGAAGTGAGATTATGGTCATGCACCCATGATTGAGACACACACCCATAAATAACTTTTCCAACTCTTACACTGAGAGTTGCACACAACATGCACCCTTTCATCCACCAAAAAAATGTTCTACTCCTACGCTGGGAGTGAACATGAATAAAATACATGGGTGCATGACCATAATCTCACTTCGGTCACAACCAATTTGACGATGCTCTATAAATGCTCTATATCCGTATGTTGACATCTCTCTCAAAGTTTATGTTGCAACAAGTGGTTAGGTCCCATCAACAAAATTTATGTTGCAACAAGGGACATGAGGCTATCACTCAAAAAGAGAGAGAGAGAGAGAGAGAGAGAGAGAGTAAAAAATAAAAGAAAAAAATAAAGAAAGAAAAATAAGGAGACAAAAATATATAGAGAGACCAAAGATAGCCCATGCTTCCATAGATTTTTTTTTCTAAGTCCGAATAAAGAGAGAGATGCATTTAAAAAAGAGCATAGTAGAATTAGGTTAGACACCATATACTTCCACACACTTGCACGTCTCAATCAAAGTGTTTGACTTGTATCTGCTTATGGTTCGGTTTTTGACGAAGCAACATATGTGATGCAAGTATACCCACATTCATACCTACCCAAAACTCCACTCATAGCTTTAGTAGTAGGTCATGAATTAAGGCATAAATTTCAAATGCCTTTGGTGAGGAATCATACACATTGAGCTGAGAGTAACTTGTGAGGAGAAATTTGAGTTATATGTTTTGATTTCTAACAATTATAAAAACTCCAAGTATGTTCCATAGACAGAATGTGATGACTTGGTGTCAATGTCATTCCACTTTTCAACCACTCAAGGCGACATGGTAGACACTATGAAATCCATAGGGATAAGGAATGACATGGAATATCTTTTATGCGAGCATCATATCTCTTAAAGTCATGTTCCATAGTTACATTTAACCTTGCTCGAGGACGAGCAAATAACAAGTGTAGGGGAACTTATTGGCGGTCCTTATTGCATACTTTTAACCGACAACTTGACATGAAAAAAATGCCAAATTTAGTAATAGGGTCTATATACTCACAACTTCCACAAGTTTTGGTGATTGTTCATTTGCAGGAGAGCATGTCGGGATTACATGAGAAAAGAGCCCAAAGTATATAAAACATGTCACCTATAAATATTCGACATGAGCCCAAAGGATGAAGCCCACTTGTAAAGAAAAGGCACCTTCCGGGAAAGCATAAATCCAAGGAAAAGAAAGAAAAGCCATTTCGGGGTCAAATTGGGCGAAATCCACCATAACATAGCGATTAGGGCCCATCCAGCAACCGACCGACGAAAGTCGGTCTGGAGAAGGCGCCACCCTGGGGAGGCCGACCCAGTCAGCTTCCTGGTGTCGACAAGTTTAATACTAAGAAGGGCGGTGCGCTGGTGGATTCCGGAATATTCCTCTCAGAACTGCCTATTCCCAGCTATGAAAGGAGTGGGAGAGCTCACACTCAGACACACCACTAAGGAGCCATTCTTCACCACATTTCAAGATGTAGAGTAGTGCTAGCCTAGTTGGGAGTGAGGGAGAGAGTTCAAATTCTGGAAGGGTCCTAGGAGGCTCGGCCAACCTTGTATCGGTTCTATGTAAGACAAGTATTTCAATATTTTTATCTTCTCTACATCACTGAATTGTCCATATGGTTACCTATTCATGCCTTAGTACTTTAGCTAAGCTTAGTTGAGGTAGTGGTTTTACATCTTGGCATGGGATCTTCGTTCGACCGAATGCTCTCCGACCAGGCCTTTGTATTCCACCACGTTGGGGATGGTGTTTTCGTAGAGCTTTTGGCTGCTTTCACCTGGTTACCCCTTCCCAGCCTTTTCAAGAACCCGAAAAAGGAACAGCTGCTCCGAAGTGTTGTTGTAACCACTATGTCTGTTATTCGCTTAGTTGTTCCTTTGGTGTGAGCTAAAATAGAACCACAGTAATGGAGAAGAAAATAGGAACCATGACCTCTCCCGTTGACCTCCCAGCTAAGGCTGTCTGCTCTGCTTTCGTATCTAGGGATCTCCTGTGTGTGTCATTTATCCACAAAACCAATCTTTACCGTTTACCCCCCTCATTAGTCAGTCGGTACACTAGCTAGCAGATACACGATGGTAATTATCAACTTCTCTACCTTTTGCTTCCCTGAGGATAAATACGATACCCTAGAATACTCTTGAATGAATGCTACAATGGTATCCGTGCGCTTGCGGATTTCTCTCTATGTGTTAGCAAATACCAACATGCAGCTGACAACATCATGCATTTTCATCAAAGTGATTGTACATTTTGTTCTTATTTAATTAATTATATATATCTATTATGGGAAACTAGGCAAGCCTCTCCTATTTCCTCAAAAAAGAAAAAAATAGTATTCAAACTTGTATTCTGAAGTAAATGTCGATGTTTAAAAGCATCACCATACTTGTAACCAGAGGAGCATTTATGATGCTGCTACAATAATCTACTTTCTATTTTAAAGGTATATATGAGGTTAGTCCACTAGTGGCATGGAAGAAGGAAAATGTTGTATCTGATCTTCTTGCTAAGCTTGGGCTAAATATAAATAACAATACATCATTTTTTTCTTGTCAAACAACAATACATCATTTTTTCTTTTTCAATATAAATCGGGGATAGTTTAATCAACGAGGATGCTTTCAAAGAACTCTTCTAAGTAACATCTACAATATGACATGATTTTTTGACATAATTATTTTCTAATATCACTTATTCTATGTTATTCGAGACAAAAACAGAGGTGTTGGAATTCTGGTCTCCAAAGTCAGTAGAACACTGTGTTTTACTTATTAAAAGGGAGCCCCCATAGTGCCATGGTGTTATAGTGGTGGTCTCCCTTTTCTTCTCTCTTCCCCTCTCTCCTCACTGGCAAGTAGTGGGCGCATGAGCCCGCATAGCCCCCACGCTGGATTCACCTGTGGTTACCAGGGATAGAGAGAGACTCGATCGAAGCATATCATGTGGGTAGCAGCAGAGGACTAGTAGAATTTTGATATATATATGTTTAGTAGCAGCAATTTGTGAACAACGATCGTGAATGGATCCGAACGAGTTTCTTATTATTCAGTTATATATAGGATCATACCCGTGCGTTGCAACGGAAGCAAAATTATACCACTATAATTATAAATTTAAATATATATTGTACTATTGAAAGAATAATTTTTCTAACGTGATGAGATAGTCATTCCACTCTTGCCGCCATCGTCTGTCTTCCATAAGGAGGTAGTCTAACATGTATGCCATGCTGGTAGCATTTGTGTTGACCACTTCTGCGTTGGTCGAGCGGTGTTCACAATTGAGGTCGATGGACACAAAGGCGAATGCTCTGATCATGGCAATGTGCTGGGCACTTGGAATTTGTTGTGGCGACACGTAGGTGTGTTTGTGGAATTGTACCATAAAAAACATTTATTATTTTTACCCCCTATTTATACATGTGAATATGTGTATAAACATCCGCGGATTTTGGGTATCCATTCAGTTTTAAGGTATTCATTCGGATTTCGGGTACCCGCGGATTTGGTTTTGGTGATAGATTTTCACCCGAATCGGTGTTCACGGCGGATTTGAGTTTTGACTTCGGGTTTCAGTTTTGGATGATAGGAGACTTCACCCAATCCGAACCCGACTCATTGCCATCTTGAGTGCTCGTACGTTGTATTTAGGGAACCTATGCTATGAAAACCAGGTTCCCATGGAAACTCGCACGTGGATCGTTGGATCTAAATCCGATAGATATGGCTATATACAACAAATGTACCTAAAAATAGAAATATGAAAGGAATCAGCTTGTAGGGGATTACTACCCTCGGCTCAATACGAAAAAAATAGAAACTTGCATGATACTAGGATAAAAAAAAGGTTTGCATGTGTCCATGCGAACTTCCTGGTGGTCATCCGTGGTTTTGGGATCACTGTGTTGGGGTGGTTGTTGATGCAGTTGCACGAATTAGGAGCCGGGCGGGGAACGAGTAGAGCAGGGGATTTTTTTTTTTTTTTTTGCGAAATAGAGCAGGGGAAATTAGGAGGACGGACGGATTAGTTTAGTGGTGACGATATCATTAGAGAGTCTTTTTAGGAGTAAGATATACCGATTCACTCCACATTATTAACAACCACCAGTTCCTGTAGACACAAAACAATGACACGGCGACAAAAAGAAGATACCATAAACCAAAAGGCACTGATCGGTCACCGCTAGCTAGTTCGATCTGCTAGTCATCATTCATCATTTTTTTAGACCAAAGGCATTTTGGCCCTGGTTTGTAGAAAGCAATATCGTAACCAAGTTTGTTGGGGTTGCCAACTTTACAGTTTAGAGCTTAGAAATGTAAATGCGAAGTTTAGACATCACTCGTTACAATCCAGATTGACTCTAAGCGAAAATAAAAGAACTAAGCTTGATAGCAGCACCCTCGTTTTTCCTCCCTCCTCGAGACAAAATGATCAACTACTTGGCTAGGTAAAGTCTTCCGGCTTCACTTCTGTCGAAGCGATCTCACACCATCAGTCTTAGCCGCTTGACTCCAAATGTTGAGAGAGTCTTTCCATCGTCTTTAGCACCCAATCTCTTTCCTTTTCCTTGAGGAGAATGCTCCATTTCTACATCAAAACCATCTAGCGATGTATCACTGCGTTAGTACTTGTATGACTCTGTTTGAAACACATATTCATTACGAATGAGCCACAAGCTCCAACAGATGCATGCCAAAATGTAAATCATCATAGACTTGGGCGCTACGCCTTTGCAACAGATGCAGGACCAGCCTTTTTTTTATAAAGCACCACTTGGTGCAGCCTTCACAGGCCTTTGATACTGTTGGAATCTTTGTAGCAGCTGGAGGCTATGTGATGCGCTTGAGGTTGTTGACTAGTCAGAAGGATTCTACAGGCATAACATTGGTTGGACGACGCTCAAACATCGGCATTTCGCTGCACACAGATGACAAGAGTCCCCTGAATCTCTGTGTTGACGCTAAAAAATGTCCAAGGAAAGGTCATCACGTCGACGCTTAGCGTATCGAGTGGTTTCAGCGCTGAAGAGAGCGCCAGACGCACCTCAGGCGAACACCGGACGCGTCCGGCGGACGCCGGACGCTGTCCAGAGAGCCCTACACGGGGGCCGGACGTTGGGGCCAGGCGCGCCACAGGCACAGGCCGCGCGCAACACGGCGCCGCACATCGGACGCAACACAGAGAGTACCACAGGCGGGCCGGGCGCGGGACGCGAGCTTAGGAATGCCGGACGCGTCCGGCATGACCGTCGCGCGAAATCAGCTCGATCTTAGTTGCGTTTTTGCGAAGTTTTGACATGGGATACTTGATGTACGCAAGTTGGAGTTATTTTCCACTGGGATAAGACCACCGCCCTCTATATATATGAGAGGATCACGGCCGATTGATCCCATCTATCAATCGTCAATCAAAACACAACTAATCTATCTACTTTTGCCCTAATTCTCTCCTCAACCTCTCTAGTTTCTGTCCGGCGTATCTCTCCACGAGGTTCATTGGCATCCTAGGCGCCATCTGCTGGTCCTAGGAGATCTTCCACGTGCTCCTCCCCGATGGATCCTTCTGGGAACGGGTTCGGGAGCTTTTTCGGCCATCCATGAGCCCTACATTGGCTTATCAGTCTCTAGATCGGATCTTGCCGGTTACACTACGTGATTGCCACATTGCAGGTTGAAGAAGACGACCTCTATGGCGTTCAAAGCCCACGTGTGGTGTGCTTGGCTTCGGAAACTTTCCGGCGTCAACACTCTATAACTAGGTAGTTACCCCACGCAATGCGCTGGGGCAAGCTGAGAATAGCAATTGGTACAATATTACATGTATATATGTATCAAACAAAAAGATCATAAAAGTTACATGGTTATTTTGAGCCTAAATGGAAGGAAGACTGAAGTGAACCCCACCTGCACAGAATGAATCTTGGAAGCCCTCGTACGATGAAGCAACATGATGAACACATGGGAGATGTGCACGGCACAAACCTTCCAGATCGATCTGCAGTGCACACGCCTGCTGGAAGGATTGCCACAACCTGGAAGCCCTCGGTGCAGCAGCGTCTGGGAATTGGGTAGGAAACATCGGCGGCTGCCGGCTGGGGACGATAAGAACTAGCGGTGCACGAGGTCACGCGTAAAGATAAGAAAAACATGCGAAGAAAAGCGCGACTGGAGATGGCGCGAAGAAAAATTTGCGGCCGCAACTAGGTCCACAATTTTGGAAAATGCCAAGTCAATTTTGCCAAACTATCATTCCTGGAAGAAATATCTTAGATGTAATAGTAATATTGCAGGAAGTGTTGCATGATCTAGGGAAATCTAAACAACCAGGAGTTATACTGAAATTAGATTTTGAGAAGGCTTATGACAAGGTGAGTTGGGGATTTCTAGAGGAGGTTCTAAGGAGAAAAGGTTTTGCTGAAACCTAGATTGAATGGATCAATCAAACAGTTAGAGGAGGCAGGCTGTGTATAGATATCAATGGAGAGAGGGGGGAATATTTTAGAAGTTATAAAGGGCTGAGGCAAGGGGTGTTGGGAATATGCCCTAGAGGTAATCATAGATATGATGATATTGCGATTGTATTCATGATATATTATATGTTTCTGAATATCCATTATAAACAACTTGTATCGATTGACAGTTATGTGAATTGTTTGTGAAACTCTTTACTTGTATGGATATTATAATATTGTCCCTGATCGGAGTTCATGTAACAGCGCACATGAATATTAGAACAACACATTATTAGTTGATGACTATGTTTCACAAGTCATAGACATTGAGATGTCAAACTAATAATGTGGGCACATGTACGACATGTAGGCTGGACTGACCCGATGTGAAATGTTGTTATTATCTCTTTACACATCATGTACGTTATGTTCTTAAACCTGAGATTGTTGTATGTACTCAAGATGTAGAACGACTTACTTAGAGATTGTCAAACGCTACTCCGTTACTGGGTAGTCATAAAGATAGTCTTCGGGTTTGTCGGGAAACATGCTGTGAGACATAGACAATCAAGATGGAATTTGCCCCTCTCTATGTGAGAGATATCACTGGATCACTCAAGTGATTGGATCAACAAATGCATGGCCGTGCTTGGGTTAAGTGTTAACCCACGAGTTGAACCAAATATCAAGTGGCAAGGGAATAACATGTATATGTGTTGTGGTGGTTCATCTGATATGATCTTTACGTACGCATAGGAGTTGTCACGCCTTGCTAGAGGCCGATGTCAGCTATTGGGCGAATAGGAGTATTCGGCCCATGTCTATGTGTGCGTGAACCCATAGGGTCGCACGCTTAAGGGGCTGGAAGCCTAATTCGGGTTGGACCCGAATTAGACAAGGCTTAGGGTTTCTAATGGGCCTTCAAATCGGGAGCACATGGGAGACGATTATATAAGTAGAGGGGAGGGGCGCGGCCAGACTTAATCCACGTCCTTTGGCTGCCGCCGTCGCCCTCCACGCTCTCGCCTTCGCTCCTCGCGGACCTAGCAGTCTGGAGGCGCACCGCTTCTTCCTCGTACATGTGGGACACCTCGGAGGTGCTACATCTGGAGCACGAGGACGAACCGCAAGTGGTGGGAGGAGTTGCTGGACGACCACGCAACTGCACGGCACTGCTGCGACGCGTTCGACTACATCGAGTCGTCTTCCGCTGCACCTGTGCGTCTAGTGGTAATCCCGTAACCTGTAACTAGCAGTAGATCCTGGATTATGAGGTAGAAAAGTTTTGTTTTCCGGTTAGCGTAGCATCCTCATAACACTACAAGGGGATCCCCTATCTCCCTTGCTATTCAATATAGTAGCTGATGCTTTGTCAGTGCTTCTTACTAGAGCTTGTCAGAATGGAGTTATAAAGGGTTTAATCCCACATTTGGTAGATGGCAGTTTATCTCATTTGCAGTATGCATATGATACTGTGATTTTAATGGAATACTCTCCTGATAATTTGAGGAATGTAAGGCTTATTTTATCATGCTATGAAGCCATGTCAGGGATGAAGATTAACTTTGATAAAAGTGAGGTATTTACTGTGGGTCTTACTCAGGATGAACAAGAAGTTGCTGCCAGTGTCATGGGCTGTAAACTAGGGGTTTTTTCCAATGACTTATCTTGGCCTACCAGTAAGTCCACAGAAAATCACCAAGGCACAATTGAGCTACGTGGAGAATAAGACTAAGAAAAGACTAGAGACTTGGCAATGTCAATATCTAACTTCTGGAGGTAAAGCTACCCTCATAGATTCTTGCCTTTCTAGTGTTCCCATGTACACAATGGGAGTGTACCAACTGTATGAGGGCAATCATCAAAGATTAGATACCATTAGAGCTAGATTCTATTGGCAGGGGACCTCTAAAAAAAGAAAATACTATATGGTGAAGTGGGATACCCTAAGTAGGCCAAAAATTTATGGTGGGTTGGGCTTTACCAATGTTAGAGTTATGAATGAATGTCTCTTAGCAAAATGGATAGATAAACTGGAAAGAGGGGATGAAAGCCTCTGTTGTTCTATTCTAAGGAAGAAATACCTACAGAATAAAAGCATATTTCAGATAAAGAGTAAATCTGGCTCCCAATTCTGGAAGTCCTTACTGAATATTAGAGATAGTTACCAGAGAGGTAGAGGTATAAAAATACACTCAGGTCAGCAGACTAGATTCTGGTTAGATTGTTGGCTTGATCAATGTCCATTGAGTGTCAGTTATCCTCACCTGTTTAAGATAGCTAGACTCCCTGAAATTTCAATGGCGAAAGCTAAAGAAAATGGGGAGTGGGAGATAGAGTTTAGAAGACAGTTAGATGAAAGACAGATCATTGAGTTCAGAGAGGTGAGCCACAAATTAGATGGGGTGGAATTAGACATAAGGAGGGATGAGGTTGTCTGGCTTTTGGAAAAATCCAATAAATATTCAACTAAATCTCTGTATAACCTGCTTACATTTAGATGGGTGGTGGATAGACACATGTCACTGATGTGGAGAAGCCCCATACCTCTGAAAGTGAAAATTTTTGTATGGATTGCTTTTCACAACAAAATTCAATGTGGAGTGCAACTTAAGAAAAAGAAATGGTCTGGACCGGGGGACTGTCTAGTGTGTGACATCCCTGAATCCACTGACCATATTCTTTTACAGTGCCCCATTGCAGTGTTTCTCTGGACTTATTTGAGAAACTGCTTGGGATGGAGCTCTTCGCCAACTAGTTGTGAATCGTTATTTGTAGAGTTAATTGATCATTGTTGAGGTATTAAACAACTGGTGTTGATGCATGTTTGTACAGGGGCATTGTGGACCATCTGGAAGACCAGAAATGAAGCGGTGTTTGAGAAGAAGGTGCTGGCGACTCCAAAGGCGATCGCCCTCAAGACAATTGCGCTGCTGAAGACATGGAGCCCTCTCTTGAAGCCAAAGATGAAGCCAGCTGCAGAAGAAATGCTTCAGTTATTACTTGCCAATACGACAATGTAAAATTCTGCTAGTGTGAGCTGAGGGCTGTGTTGAGCTCCCTTTTGTTAAACCAAGCGTTATCCTGGATTTACTTGAGGACAGTAGTTTGTTTTCTGGGTTTTCTCTAGAAGTAGATGGAAGGTAGAGGCTGAGTTCGGTAGATGGATGGAGTGTTGCTGTGCTTGTAAGCTGGTGTCCCCAACATAACCTGATCCGCTAAGCTTTCTATAAAAAGCTGGGCAAATGCCTTTTGTTTAATTTTTTTTTGCCAAACTATTGGAGATGACCTTTTTTTCTCGTCCCCATATCGTTTTGAGAGTTGACAAATAACAACATTTGCCAAACAATAATTGCCTAACTGTTCGAGATGCTCTTATGTTGCATTTTTATCAAGTATAACTGTTCGAGATGCTCTTATGTTGCATTTTTATCAAGTTTAGCACTCCTTGTTCTTTTAGATCAAAGATATTCACCCGGCTTTATTGAAAGCCTAACGAAGCCTAGATCGAGTACACTGGGGTTACCAGTTTTACAAGCATGCATTTTGGTAACACTTACTAAGCATAACTCTGCTACCAACTAACTCACCATAGCACTCTTCTACCAGACCACAACAGGGTCCACGCCTAACTACACAGCAGAATAAGTTCACAGAGAAGCGCTACGTCTAGGCTACTTCGACTTCTTAGTTATTACAGTTTTGCCAACAACAGAGAAAGATAAAAACGATTACAACAAGTTTCAACTGTTGTGCAATCTGCCTTATTTGCGCTTTCAGTGCCTCTTCATTCTTCCCCTCACTCCATCTGGACCGCCTTTGCCGTCAGCAACCCGATGATCTCTTCTGCCTTCGACTTCAGTTTTGGCTTGAGCATCGGCTTCCTTAAGTTGAAGATGATCACCGTCGGCGAGGACAAAACCTTCTTGTTGAATACAGCGTCGTTTCTGGTCTTCCATCGTCCACATCGCTCCTGCACAGAAATGAAAAACAATTTTCTTGGTTACACCTCTGCAATTGTCTAGTATCTCTTGTAGAAAGTCTGAACATTTGGTAGGAGCATTTGCCCAGCCAAAACAATCTCTAAGAAAAATCCAAAGAAAGTTAGCTACAGGACACTGGAACGAGAAGATGGTCAGTTGTTTCTGGGGAGCCACAAATAATGCATTCTGATTCCCTCGACCACTTCTTTTGTTTCAACCGTATCCCTGATTGTATTCTGTCATGAGATGCCATCCATAGAAAAATTTTGACTTTTAATGGAATGTTGCTTTTCCATATGAACATCATTTGGACATCTCTTACTCCACTGTCAGTTTTAGCTCTATACAAAGACCTAGCAGTATATCTCCTAGATTGTTCTAAAGCCCACACCACTCTATCTCTATCTTCTGACAAACTCACATCAGCCAATAGCTCTTCTAGCTCCTGCCATTCCTTTTCTGTATCTTCATGAAGCTGTCTCCTAAACTGAATCTTCCAATGCCCCTCTATAAATGCATCAGCTACACTTATATCAGGGTTGATTGCAATCTGAAATAGTTTATGAAAACTTATTGCTAGTCGAGCTCCCCCACCCATACATCATGCCAGAACCTGGTTTGGCTACCACTATTGACTTCAACAACTCTTCCTTTTTGGTAGTCATCTCTTAAATCTAGTAATGACCTCCAGAATTGGGACCCACCTCTTCTCTTTATTTGAAATATACTTTTGTCACCTAGATACTTTCTCTTAAGCAAAGAGCAACATAGATTGTCTTCATCTCTCTCCAATCTATTGATCCACTTAACCATCAGGAATTCATATCTCTTACATCTATAAAACCCCGCCCTCCAAATACTTTAGGTCTAGCTAATGCTTCCCATTTAATCATATGGTATTTTCTCTTTTTGTTGGTCCCTTGCCAGTAAAACCTTGCCCTGATTGCGTCAATCACTTGGAAGTTTCTTTCATACAAACAGTACACACTCATTGTGTAAATTGGTATACTAGATAGGCATGATTCAAGTAAGATTGATTTCCCTCCATTTGTTAGAAACTCACACTGCCATGTGCCTAATCTCTTATCCAACTTCTTTTCAACATATTTTAGTTGTGCCTTAGATATCTTAGAGTCACTTATTGGCAGCCCAAGGTACTTCATTGGAAAAACTCCTAACTTACATCTCAGAATTTCGGTCACCATCTCTTATTCTTCCAAGCTCAGACCAACTGTAAACACTTCACACTTTTCATAGTTTATCTTCATACCATACATAGCCTCATAGCATGCTAGTAACATTTTGATGTTCTGTAGATTCTCTTATGTAAACTGCAGTAGTATTACTGTGTCATATGCATATTGCAGATGAGATAACCCACCATCCACCTAATGAGGAACTAAGCCCTGTATCACTCCTGCTTCACTGGCCTTGGATAGCATGGCTAATAGAGCATCTGCTACAAGATTAAAGAGCAGTGGGGAGAGAGGATCCCCTGCCTTAGTCCTTTATAGCTCTGAAAGAATTGACCTCTTTTCCCATTAATATCAATGCAAACTCTTCCTCCTTTTACAGCTCACATCATCCAATCAGTCCATTGTGTTGGAAAATTCTTCCGATTTAGTACCTCTTCTAGCAAACCCTAACTCACTTTATCATATGCTTTCTCAAAATCTAATTTCAGCACATTCCCTTTTATTTTGCTCACTCTTAACTCATTCAACACCTCTTGTAGAATGACCACTCCCTCCAATATGTTCCTGCCAGGTATGAATGTAATTTGAAAAGGACTGATAAGCTTACCTATCACTCCTGTCAGTCTTATTGTTAGCACCTTAGTGATGATTTTATAGATCACATTCAGTAGACAAATGGGTCTAAATTGTTTCACTTGTGTAGCTGGTTTTACTTTAGTTAGCAGGATAATCACTCCATAGTTTAGTCTCCACAACTCTAACTCACCTTTGTGTAGCTCTTCTAACATCTCCATCAGAATACTCCTCATGTGGGGCCAAAAGGCCTTAAAAAATTCTATTGAAAATCCATCAGGGCCCGGGGCAGTATTTCCTCTTATCTCCTTAACAGCTAAGCCCAATTCCTCAGCAGTAAAAGGTCTCACCAACCATTCTCTTTCATCTTGGTCCAATTGCTTATCAGTAGGCCACATCTCTTGTTCTAGGTGTATGTCTGCTGTATTGACACTGCCAAACAACTGTTTGTAGAAGACAGTTATGTGCTATCTAAGTTCCTGGGGATCATATATTGGTACATTATTTTGTTCCAGCATAGTTATCTTCATCTTCCTCTTCCTACCATTAGCGCATTTGTGAAAATAACTTGTATTTGAATCTCCTTCCAAAAGCCACTTTTCCCCTCCTCTTCTCTGCCATTGCAATTCTTCATCATTCAGGATTTGCTGAAGTTGCTCTTCTAAATGTCCAATTCTTGTTACCAATTCCAACTTAGTCTTCTTCATTTGACTGTCATTATTCATTCCCCACCCCTTAGTAGCTCTTCTAAGTTTACTTGATGTTATATGCCAGTGCTCCAATATTTCATACTTAAATCTTTCTGGCCATTTCTGTCCCACAAAGTCACAGAATCCCTCTTGTTTTAACCATTGGCTGTTAAATCTATAATATCAAGGGCCCACACTACACTCCCCTCCAGTGTCCACTATCAGTGGGTTATGGTCTGAACCCACCCTCAGGGCAGCCAGCACTGAAATGAGGTTAAATTTATCTTCTACTCCTCCAGATATCAAAACTCTATCAAGCACTCCTTGTTTCGTTTTTCGTTAAACTAAATGAATAAGGGACCACAGATCACATGATTAACATAGCATGGTTCGTAAAGGTATTGTATGAAGGGAGGCATTGGTCGTAGACCCGTGGTCGCTTCAACCCTTTTGGAGCCAGAAAGACTACTGTGAAATAAAGGTCTTTCGGAACATCACAGGCCTATATTGTTACCAATGCAGACAGTGAATAAACAGATAGACATGTGCATACATGGCACATACATGGTCTTTTGATTTGGTACATATTCATACGTAGCAGCAGTTAAGAGTACAATGGAAGAGGAAAAGTTAATTTAAATTTCTGCTTATACTAAGAGCAGTAGGTATTACAGTTTGCAGGACATCTATTTTAGTTTTTGACCAGTGTGTATGAACCGACATTGAAACTAAAATGTGGTATGTTTGTATGATACAGTCATGGAAGTACAATAACAAAGGACCAAACGGTAGCACAAACGATAGTAAAAAATAAGAATGAGAAGGAACATAGAGACACTGATCACGGGCACGCACCAGAACCTCAGCTGCAGATGTTTCAGAACTGCAACAAAGTGGCAAGAGAGACAGTTAGGAATAACTACATCCTTGTCGATAACAGACATTGCAGTATAGTTTCGAATTTTTGTTCTTTTGACATCATAGTAGTAGGCATATGCAGTTGTACCAAAAAAAACGATTTATTATCAGGGTGCATATAATCCATTAGTACATTTTTAATGTATTGTAATAAATCGCAGTGCAAAAATAGCCTTATTTAGCTCACTGCTTGAAAGCTCTGGTATGGCTTTAAACTGACAGTGTACTAAAAGGACGACCGCATATAATCCAACATATTGTGATACTTGACTCATCTAATTTCAAAGGACGTTGATTACCTCATTCTGCCAACATATTTTGTTGTCCCCGTTGACCTGCAGTGTAGCAGAAACCGTGCAGATTTTTTGTTGTCCATGCCGAAGAATAATGGAAGAAAATGGTGAAGCATGTAAGATAGGCATACTCTGTTTTGGGAAAAAAGATAACATTTTCTGAATATCAGGTACCAATAAACTGAAAGCAAGAAATTGTGACTGACATTGGAAGTAGGAGAGGGTAGCTATACCTGTTAATCAGATCCCCTGATGGCTTTTGATGGGAAACATGATGGTGGACTGGTGGTGCAGAGGTTTGCCGTGACCCGGCCACCAGGAGACGGAGGTTGAGGGAGACAACCCAGATCGGGGATGTGAAGCCAGTCATTGGCCTCGACCGTGGCACGCAGTCGCGGACGGCTTCACCCTGATGCCGACGAACGAAGATGAAGGTGGCAACACAATAGTAGTAGCCGTGAGGACTGAAACCCGGAAGCAAGGGGAGTCGAAAGGGAAGGGTAGGTCCGCTGCAGGTGCCATGTGGGGAGCGCTCAACCTGAGCTGCGGTGACCAGAAGCGCGACACGGCAGCGGTGGAGGGCTGATGATGGAGGCAGGAGAGCCGCCGCTGTGGCGGAAGAGGGACTGGCGGCGTTGTGTGGGAGAGGGAGAGGGAGAGGGGGGCGACGCGGCGCTGGAGCGGACCGGGCGGTGGCGCGCCGCGCGCAGGTGTGGAGACGGGGGCGGGGGGGGGGTGGGGGTGGGTGTGGGTTACGGAGGGGACGACATTGCGAGGCAGCGGCGTGAAGCCCGCGAGCGGAGAGTCGAGAAGAGAGCCGGCGGCCGGAGGTTGCCGGTAGTCTCGAGAAGAGCAATTGTGTGGATCCGCAGACGGGAGAATGTGATACTAGTATGTTGCGCGCGCCATTGCGCGCGTGGCCATTTTGCGATTCAATTATGAATAATAAATTCATAAGGAGAGGCCAATAGTGGTATAGTGAAAGATACATATATAATTCATTCGGGAGATCATTTACAGCCATATAGTATTTAGTTGAAACCAAACATACTTGAAGATGACTCTAAGATAGTTGATGTTAATGCAAGGCTACATATATACACAGTAGTGGGAGCCCCCGTGCAAAGCACAGTAAGCCAGAATTATAGTAAACAAATATTATTATACATGGAGCAAAAATATCAGTAAAATTAGTTACATGTGGATTGTTATTGGAGTCCTTGGTAGGATTATGTTAGCATAGTACTGAGATGGTATAGTTGGATATGGAGACCGATTTTTCCATGGGTGAAACACTTGGTTGTTATATGAGGATAGCAGATTCTATGGACTAAACCTCTGACAGTAAGATCTGAATTAGAGGTAGTTCATGGTAAAGAAAATCGAGGGTCGTGAGAAGACCACACCAGTCTTGAGTACACCAATCACATATCCTCAGATTCATGGAGCAGTGCCTATAATTTGTGGAGCAAACAAACAAATGAAGTAATTAATTATTAAGAGCCGATAACTAATTTAAACAGATGTTTATTTATTTGCAGCAACATGAGCAAGTGCCTATGAAGAATCATTTTGGGCAATGATATACCTAAAACTAAGGTACATGTACTGATGTCGAATACAAAAACTGTAAGTTCAGAAAATAGCATGGTCTATATTAAGTATACCATACCCCTGAGATGGCAATCCAACGTAGAAGGATTATGTCGGCAGGAAAGATCTTTGCATATGTAAAAACATGTAGGAAAACATAGGTCTGTTGATGGAAAGTTAGACAAACTACAAAACACAGGTCTCATATATATGACAAAATATGAACCATTCAGGGAAGATGTGTTTTTCATTTATTATATAATATAATTAATGTAGCAAAAGTTATTGTTTATGCAATGAAAATTTTGCATTAGGCAATATGTACTGTGGCTCTTTCATGGAAGAAGCACAGATGAAAATAACCAAAAAAATTGATTGTAAGCTGGCATAAATGTAAATTTCCTACCAACTTGATTGTGGGTCAGCATAGTCATTATTACAAATAGGCAGCATTCCAAGATACAGAGATGAACTAAATTCAGCGTTGAAAAAAAATAATATTTTGCTAAGTTTACATACTGACTATTTGAAAATTCCATCAGTGCATTCATCCTGGAAGGTAGTTGCACTATTTTTGCTTTGCTATGCTAGAACCAATTAGTCAAAGAGTCATCTTGTTTGCTATTTGGAAGATCACATGGTAAGTTGGTTTTTGTAATCTCAACAAATTAGGCTTTGGCTGTAATGTCTTATCATTGTACAATTTGACAGAAACATTCTTAGGCAAAGCAGTTCATTGCAAAATTACAATCAGCTTGGTTGCTTGAAAAATGAGGTGTTCAAATTCAAAACTGCAATGCCAACCTTGAAGCGAGAAGAAGCTAACCTTTGTTGTAATATCATTTGACATCATAATGTCAGATTTCAGAAATCGTATGCGTTCAGAGCTGCATTATTAGGCCCCAACATGGTCCAAAGCTGGCAGAACAGGAAGAATGTGTCAACATTTGCTGGTAGATTCAGCAAAGAACCTCATGTCCACCCTAGCCTGCCAAATCAGCTGAAAAGCATCAAAAACTGATATAGGATGGTAATTGATCTATTACAAATGGATCAAAAGATTCAGCATCCTAATGCAACAAAAGCAAGGCAGTGAAATCCTTTTTTTAATTAATAGGATGCAAGCATACAGGAATTTTGAAACAAAAAGTTAGAAGAGTCTGTGTAACTACCAATGTATATCATTGATATTGACATGTAATTGCATCTGAGAAAGGCTAGGATGACAAATAATGAGAACTTTCTTAGAAATAAGGTAGTTTGTAAGATGTTGTGGGTCTAGAATATACTGCTCTCTCTAGATCAGGCAAGAACCTCGTTTCTGTAAAGATCACACACATCAAACAATGTGAAGAACATGTGCCAAAATCATTTGCAATAAACAACTCCAACTCTGCGTTAAAAAAAATAAACAACGCCAACTCATGGAAGGGGTACATTCCAAACTATGCAGGGTGACCAAAGTTTGAGATGCAATCCATCTGGTCTCTGCGGCGTGCCAATGGCTGAATGCCAAATCTGAATAGGTGTATACATTATGATATAAGTAAACTGATATGGGTGTAGAAGAAAATGCAAGGTGTATCAGAGGCTGCTTCTCGTCAGTTCAAAGTTTGGAGAATTGGAGCAATCTGTGACATAGAGTGAGCCCTATACGTTAGGCCAATAGGAATATATAAATAATGTATCCCAAGTACGACCCAATAAGAAACCGTAGGCATGAAACCTTGAAAAAGGAGATAAGAAAATCAACAATAAGAATCAGGAAAAATACATACAGAAACAATACGTTGGTTACAGAAGCCAGAACTTCAGTAGCACAGGACAAGAAAGATTTTGAGCAAACTGCAAGTGTCAATATGAGAACACCAGGCTGTTCCAAGCTTGTATGTAAGACCATATGGGCAACGTAGCCTCATAAGAGGCCTAAAAAGATTCATGGGAATATTCCAATTTTCAGAACTTAAAATCTACGCCTCATTACAATTTTCAAAATAGAGGCAATCAACCCAGTTCACTTATTGAGAATACATAGTGAGGTGCGTAGGATGGATTTTATGGTCATACTCGTAGATTAATTTCAAAAGGCATTGAACTAAGCAAAACATATATGAATTTTGAGTTCAAATAGCTGCCATAAAATCAAACAAATGAATGTCTTCATAAGATAGTAATTAACTAAATATATATGTTTTGTTAGGTGCAACTAATCTGGAACCGAACGATGTAAGAGAGACATGGAAAAGCAGCTATGACTTGAGCAGGGTTTTTTTAACCCAGATACAGCAAGCTAGCAATACATACCTAATTTATGGGAATACAATTAGGAAAACAAGAAGCTAGCGCAATAGATACTCATTAGTTGCCATTGAAGCGTTCTTGAAAACCACTTAGAATTACAAACTCCCAAATCTCCACTGGTAAAACATTTAAGATATAGCAACCAGAAAATGTCATGTCACCCAATTATTTTTCAATGCTAGACAGAATCTATAGAGGGAAGAACAATAATAGTAGGTAATGAGACGACTGCCTGAAAGCAAATTCACTTTTAGAAGAGGAAACCAGAAGAGAAACTTGTTTTGAATGAAAGAATATCTAACCTCAGCCATGATAAAGACATGATTTGAACAAGATACTAATGCGGAGAGATCCCAACTGTGCATACAGGTGTTGGAGAGGCAACATCAAATTACAGCTAGAGATCATATTACGTATCCTGCAAGAGAAAGGCAAATTTCAGCTTTAAACTAACAAAAAGCGGGTAACGTGGTAATCTTTTAGAAATCTGCCTAACAATCTATCAATGGAAGGAATTTGTACTTGATGGTAGCTATAGGTGTCAATACAATCAAAATAACTTGGTAATAATTGTAGAAGTAGCATAACCCAATTCATTCATAATACTTGTTGGTTAGTGTACTGTTCTTATGAAATAGGAACACATTATATGTGAAGCAACAAAGCTCCGTTAGCAGGCTGCAAGCTAAACAAACATTACCTCAAGTAAAAAGGAACAAATTACAGCTAGTTTCATCTATCTTGCACAGGCAGCACATTGGGAGGGATGAGCTTTGCTCATCCGAGACATAATTTTCTATCAAAATAATCAAGATAGATACGAGAAGCTAAAGAAGAGGCAATAAGGTTTCACCGCTCTGCAAAATCTAACATTATCGAAAGGACTTTTGAAATCTGTGACTTTAGAAATCTGTCCATATGTATTTGTGTTGATTCATTACCAAAGGGCATACCACCGGTGCCAGATGGTGCAAATGAGAGACAATAGCCTTCCACTTCGCATATTACTCACCAATACTCGTATTGGGAAAAGCGAGATGGCCCAATTTAATCTTATGTCCGAAAAACAACAATTTTAATCGTAGAAACCGAAAGTGCAATTGTAATGGTGAGGAGAGGGCACAATCAGGAGCATTCGTTCCAATTGCTGGAGTACAGTTTTCTAAATTTAGATACAGAAGTCGATTTCAGGTGGCCTATGCGTTAGTAGTGCAGTGGTCAATATAAAATCCCAAGCCTGACATAGAAACCTCATCAGAATCGCATTTACCCTATCATGTCATTTTTCAACAATTAACCATTTTGATATTACCATGACAGGGGTACATAAGAACTCATAATATTATTGACTTCCCTGATGAACAACTGGGTTGAAACGGAGATAACATGGCATCTCAATGATGTTTTTACTATGCTAGGTGGCAAGGAAACACTTGGGCACTCAACCAGATCAAATATCAAATTTATTTTCTATGCAGATATTGTTTCAGATCAAGAAAATGTGAGCCAATAACGATGCATGCCAGCATTTGTTCCAACCGCCTTATGTATAACCATTTAGATACAAAATCGATTTCGGTGGCCTATGTATTTCTAAATTTAGATACGTAAATCGATTTCGTGTGGCCTATGCCTTAGTAGTGCGGTGATCAATATAAAATCCCAAGCCCGACATAGAAACCTCATCGAATCGGAAACCGGTAACTCATAGTTGTTTCCCACTGTACTTCCTCTCCCAGTGAGTCCCCAATGGTTATAACCATGTTAGCTTTGTAGCTCTAAACCCCAAACATTAAGCAGTACCATCAAATGAAAGCTCATCGCCAATGCATACAAAGTAGACAGGACTAGGAAAAAGGCTAGAAGCTCTTATTCTCACAAATTGGAAAGAAAGAAACCATCACCTTAGCAGGCACCGACAGACAACAGAAGGCCTCCCCGCTAAGCGGTGGAGGCAACAACCGTTCAAACCGGGGAAAACTAGAGAAGCAGAGAATAAAAAAAGTGAGAAAAGAAAAGAAAAGAAAGAATGAACAAGCCGTCGGCCACATTGCCCAATATTGTAAATTTACATCTATACTATATTACATACAACAGTATAGCACATACAGTAATACATATAGCCACGAACAATAGTTATGCATATATTCATAAACAAGCAGCGCCTTACATTATAGAATGGAACCCGATGGTAGGAGAAAGGAACCGGTTGCAACAACACGATAGAAGCACGTCGACTTACCGGTAAACCGAGCAGGTAGAACACAACGATCGGGAGAATTGAGGAGCACGACCAAAGACCCGATCGAGAAGCGGTGACCCCGCAACAAAGAAAGGCACGAAGCGACGATGCCGTGACAGAAAATAAGAAGGCAAGGTCAAGAATCGGAGAAAGGAAACCCCGGTCGGAAATAGCAGGAAACATTGGTTGGAGAAGAAGATGGCGTCGTCGAACATGATTGGAATATCCAAAAACCCACTTACCGAGAAACCAGGCAGCTATGTCGGAGGAATCAACAGGACGACCAAAGTCCATATCGAGAAGCAAGAAGGCCGCAACAATAGGAAGTACAGCAGGAGGAATGGTCTAGCGCGGAGAGCAAAGTGGTACAGGCACTGTAATAAAAGACAGACAAGACTGGAACTTAGCGGATGCAGGAAATGTACATAGGAAGTAAGAAACGTGCTGTGTGCCATAACCCCGCAGCAGGAACATTAGTCCAGTGAACAAACCAACACGGAGTAAGTACGTCGGCGTGGAGAAGAACCGGCACGATCAACCATAACCGGTAGCTCTCATAATGAAAGAGGTAATGTGGGACACAACAATGCAAGGGAACCAGCCATATTGTGAAACTATACCTCAAGACACCAAACTTGCAACACATAAGAACATAGAACGAAAAGAAGGTCCATCTACAAGCAGACCAAACAAACAGGTCCCAGCAAAATTTTGGCACCCCGGTCTAAATTCCTATAGCAGGACAACCATTCAGTGTGATGAGCACCCAACCTGAATCTATGTGTACATATAAAACTGAAGGAAACAAGAAGACCATTAGCTTAGCAGGACACCCACAGGGAAGAGGAAGGCCTCCCCTGCCAAGCAGGCGAGGCCACCATCCGGTCGGAAGGATCTGTAAGCAACAGTTAGAAACAAATTAGAACATGCTATCTCGGTACACAGAAGATTCAGCGTTGTCACAGTTCACAGTAAAGATGGGGCCTGTAGAAACCCATGGCACGGAACAGACCGAGCTAACAGGCAGGCTGTATGAACCCAGCAGACCGGTGTGTACTATCCAATAACAGGTGGAGGCACATATGCAATAGCAACGGCTGCAATCCTATAGCCCACAAAATAACTGACGCAGGATTTAGACATATGGAACAATAAGACAGTACGACGGATAGAGCAGCTGGAGCCGCAATAAACTTGCATCAAAGGTAAAAGCACCTGTGCTTATTTAGTTTAACTGGTATGAACACTGAACGACTCCAAACTCCGGAAAGCAAGAGCACAGAAACGAACAGCTTACCTACATGACGAGCTGAATCGAACAAACCGCCCAACACCAGAAGCACCTACAAGAACAGAACGCATATTAGCACAGAGCAGGGAAGCATCGTAAAATCCAAGCCAAACAACAAAGAGAAGGTAGAAGCAATCTGGAACCCAAAAACGAGGCACGGCGGTTCGAAGAAGAAAACAGCGCCGCACTCCGGATGAATAGAACGGCGTAAAGGAAACACCCAGAACGTACGGAAGCAGATCGAAGAGGGCGGATGGCATCCGGCAGGAAGCCTACGAACCCCACCGGCACGGCAACAGCGATAGATGGACACGACGCAGGTAAACGAAGAACAACCAAAGCCTACAGCTCCTAAATCGAGGGCCAAATGCGGCACAAAGGGCAGAGGGGATGGGGATTCCATAATGCGTACAGCCGCGGAGATTAGAGAGGCACAAGAGGCGCCAAAACCCAGCAAGAAGGAGAAGGCGCGCGCAACGGCGGCCATGGACACCGCATCTAAGAGAACAGAAAGAAAGGGGAAGAAGAGGAAGAACGCCGGAAGGAGAGAATGCAAAAGCAGGCCAAGAAGAAGAAGGCTCACCCGGAAACGCGCGTGGTGGAACCGATGAGGACAGGAGCCGCGCGCAGACCAGCGATGGAGACAACGGCACGGACGACGGCGACAGGTCCCCACGACGGCGACGGCGACGGCGACAGCTCCGAGGAGGAAGAGGAGGCGAGGCGTGTGAAGACGAAAGAACAAAGCAGGAGGCGGGCCCAGAAAGTAGGTGCGGTAAGTAAATGGAAGGCGACCGGACGGCCCAATGAGACGTGAGGACGCGGGCGACGGCCGCGAGGACGGTACGCCAATTACGGAGCAGGAGCCAGCATGGCGTCCGACGTGGGCACGTTGGTTGCCCTCCGGGGCTCGCCGGCCAAATAAGAAGAAATGTGGGACAATCGGACGATCAGACGGCTGTAGGTATGTTACTGTT
The DNA here is from genome assembly GCA_018135685.1 of Themeda triandra. Classification (NCBI taxonomy): domain Eukaryota; kingdom Viridiplantae; phylum Streptophyta; class Magnoliopsida; order Poales; family Poaceae; genus Themeda; species Themeda triandra. Next base: position 283,990 of record JAENPR010000690.1, on the reverse strand, counting down.
AATGTACGGTATTATGTGAGAAGACCCCAATCCACGATAAGGTATATGGATAGATTATGTGGGGTGTGCTATGGTGTAAGGCAAACATAAGAAGAATTTTACCGCAACAGATGCTTTAGCCTTGTGGGTGCATGAAGATTGAGTATGGAAGTATAACTTGCGTGGAGTAGTTCCTTGACAGGGGATCAGCTGATGTTTAGAGACTAGTTTTTGTTTTTGTAGCGACGATATACTTATATGAGTACCACTTCTGGTATTCTTCACTCATTAGTAAGGAATAAATCCTTATATGTAGCATTCTCAGGTCATTACCCAATCTTTTCGTGCCCCTTGGATCAACATACTGCGGTTCAGATTATTAGTTTACAAATTTACACGGATGCCTAGTTTGCATAGGATCCGTTGCCCTTATACTATTACTAATTAGAGACTTCAACGGAGGCACCACATTAACTCTTGCTAAATGCGCTAGATAAAAGATAAATTTAAGAAATTATCATAATAATTAGAAACATCTGCCATTAGTTTTATAGACTCTAATCATCATGTCCGATAATAGCCATTTGATATACTGTAACTTATAAAAGAAATCGGACATGACTAACGCCTGCATAGGGTGCGTTAGTCTTCCAGCATGCACGGTTCATTTTGGGTAAGGTGCTATTATTATTATATTATTATTTTCGGCAAGGACGCTAACTAAGGTTGTTGGCACGCGAGATAAGATTTCCCGCCGTTTTCAAACTAGTTTGTTGGCTCTCGCAGCCCAGACCCAAATGCCAATTACGGACAAAAGATTATACAAAATTAGTTTGTTCTCTGGCACCAAAATTACACAAAAAATCATCACAACAACAACAAAAACAAAAGAGCCAAACCCAAACCCAGACCTGTCCCTAGAAAACAGTTCGTTTGTTCTACATCACCTTTTTTTTTGACCAAGGGGATTCCCCATTTCCATTATGAACATAACGGAAATACAGATAGAGTTTGAGAGCATTCAGAAGTGAAAACGAGAAGAGCCTAGACAGTTCGGCAAAACAGAAACACTGGGAACAGCCCAGCTACGAACGCAAATGACTGCACGCAGGCAGTAGAGCATGAATCTAAACGACTGAATTTAAGTTCTAGCTTCAGCATGGGATGTTGACTAGATTCTCAGCCCGTAACTCCATCCTCGTCGCGCCTCGGCTGATCTTCGGTGATGGATCTTCCTCCTCGCCCTCGGCAGCACTCCTCGCTGCAATGGCGCCGCTTCTTGAGCAGCCAAGATGCTGGTTGCAATCTTGTACATCTCCTCGATTCCTTGCGTCGCACCTTCTTCTCCTCGGTCTTCAAGAGTCCATATCTCCGTAAAAACAAAAATCAGGTTCATCTATTAGCTGAATTTGGGATATGTCACTCATAATCTTCTTCCACTTTGGTTGTCCAACTCGGAGTTATCCACCTACGAATGTAGGGGTCACTTTGCTCCCATAATCATCTCGGGCAACTTGTAATGTCTTTTTGCTCACAAAGTTTGAACACTTCAGGATACATGATGGACTGTGGTTCAGGATACAACCATCTGTCCCTCCATAGTCTAATAGTTTTCCCATTTCTCACTCTAATTTTCCTCCCATGCATATAGATATTCTTGACTTTAAGAAGATCGGACCAAATAGGGGAGTCCCCTTGTTTGTGTCTGACTGATTGAATAGAATCCTTTTTCAAGTATTTAAATTTCACAATATCTTGCCACATCCCTTCCTCTTTCTCTAATTTCCACCACCACTTGCACAACAAACTTATATTCATCAAATTTATGTCTTTGATGCCCAGGCCCCCTTTTTTTCTGCTTTTACATACCTTACCCCATTTCACCAGATGGTATTTTCTTTTGGTATGTCCCCCTTGCCAAAAGAAGGTTCTCCTAACCTTATCCATCTCTTTTATAGTGGTTTTGGGCAATCTATATATAGACATATGATAGGTAGGGGTATTGTTCAAGCTAGAAGTAATTAGGGTAGACCTGCCTGCAATAGACATACAGGATCCTTTCCAAATATCTAATTTCTTAGCATTTTTTTCCAGCAAGGGTACCCAGTCCACAACATGTAGTCTACTTGGACTGACAGGTACACCAAGGTACTTAATGGGGAACTGCCCTATTTGGCAATTGAAAATATCAGCATAAGACTCCACCAGATTACTAGGGTCATTTATCATCATAACTTCGCTTTTATTGAAGTTAATCTTCAAGCCAGCCAACATCTCATACAAATATAATAGAAGTTTAAAATTTCTAGCTTTGGCCATATCATTTTCCAAACATATAATCGTATCGTCTGCATATTGCAGAACCGCCACACCATGAGGGATAATGTGTATTGCAAGACCGCTAACCAAGCCATTCCTTTGTGCCTTGTGAATCATCCTAGTTAAACAGTCGGCCACAAAGTTGAACAATATGGGTGACAAAGGATCTCCTTGTCTAACCCCTTATAACTTTTGATATATGGACCAAGTAGATTATTGACTTTGACACTCACGGTCCCCCGCTACTACTTGGTGAATCCATTAGCACCACTTTTCATTAAAACCTCTAGCTCTCAAGCATGAAAAGAGTAAGCCCCAGTTAACCTTGTCGTACGCTTTTTCGAAGTCCAACTTTAGAATTACACCACATTCACCCCTACATTTGGTTTCATGCATAAGTTCATGTAAGATCATAACACCGAGACATTATGTTTCTACCCTTCATAAACGCTGTCTGGGCAGGGTGAATCAATTTGCTGGCCATTGCTTCAATTCTTAGTGTGAGGGTTTTGGTAATTAATTTGTACAAGCAATTCAGCAAGCAAATTGGTCTGAACTGCTGTATTCTAGCAGCCTCACTGTTCTTAGGAAGCAAGGTGATGATTCCATAGTTAATTCTACTTATGTGTACACATCCTTTATGGAAATCATCAAAGAGTTGACAAATGTCCTTCTTAGTTATTTTCCAGCAGGCTTGATAAAATTCAATAGGAATGCTATCAGGGCCTGCTGCTTTATTCTTCTCCATTTGAGAAAGAGCATTCCAAATCTCTGATTCAGAGAAAGGTCTGCATAATATTTCATTATCTGATTCAGATAATTTCTTAGCCCCCTCCCAGATCCCATCATCAATTTGCATATCTACTACAGATAGTAGTTAGTGGCATGGTTTAGAAGATTCTCATCCCCTTCTATAATTTCATCTCCATCAGATAGGCTGAGGATCAGCATTCTTCCTCTTCCTACCACTAGCCACCCTATGGAAATATTTAGTGTTCAAGTCCCCTTGTAAAAGCCAATTATCATGAGATCTGTTTTTCCAGTATAGTTCTTCACATTCTAGCAGTTTCATATTCTCACATAGTAGCCAGGTCTTCCTTAGCCATTGTTCATGAGATAACATACTAGTTTCCTCTAGCTGCTCCAGATTTTCAATTTCAGTCTGGAATTCCTTTCTATTTTTTCTCATCTCACCTGCTACATTAACTCCCCAGCCCTTAAAATATTGTTTGAAAAGCTTGAGTTTCTGCTGTATTTTATCCAGAGTTGTTATAGCTCTACAAGGCTTATTCCAAATTTTCTCCACTTGAGGCAGGAAATTAGGTTCCTTGAGCCAGCTAAGCTCAAATCTGAATTGTATATTCTTACTAGGAGTTAAATCACCACACAGCAAAATCAAGGGATTATGGTCAGACACTTCTCTAGGAAGCTTCTTGATCATTGCTAAAGGGAACAAGTCTTCCCAGTCCTTAGTCATTAATACCCTATCTAATTTTTCTAGGGTAGGGATTTCCTGGTTGTTTGACCAAGTATATAATCCACCATTCATCACCAGTTCCCTCAATTTATGCATATGTATCAAGGAATTAAATAAGCCGAGTGCCTATGCACACCTATCCCACTACTCTTTTCTCTTGCATATCTAATGATATTGAAGTCCCCCCCCCCACCACAAGCAAGGGTTCCTTGCTTGTTGGAGCAAAAAGGGCTAACTCGAGATAGGAAAGCTAGTTTATTTTCATCCTGGGCAGCCACATATACTGTCAAGATATTCCACTTGACTCTATTCTATTTATCCCATAGGTTGAGTTGCAACATGTAATCTCCTTGTTTAAAGGCACCTACATCATAATATTATTTTTTAATCCCAACAAGAATACCACCAGATTTCCCTTTAGATAGATTCCACATCCAGAGAAAGTCTTGGTTAGCATCTATATTTCTCAACATGCTATCATCAACATCTTCTACCATAGTCTCCTGAATTCCAACAAAATGTAAGTCGTATTGCTGGATTAGATTGATAAGAAGAGTGGCAACCCCAAGTTTCTTGAGGCCCCTACAATTCCAGAATAAACCTTGTATTGTCATTTAACTTTGATTTATTTTTACCACCATCAGGGGGTTTAGGATTCCTTCCCCTTTTTGTTTTGCAACCAGGGTTTCCCTGTGATTTATTCTTTTCAGAGGCTTGAACAGCCACTCTGATACTTCTCCTTCTTTCTCTAGATTTTTTCTTAGACAAGACTCTAGTAAATCCTTCTACATCAGAGGATTCCTCCTGGATCCAATCCGCAGGAAGAGGGGAATTATCCTTTTCGTTTTCTACCATTTCAACATTAGCCTTATCTTGCTCAATAGCCTTTTGCTTAGTATACATGTCATGTCTAGCATGTTCTAACTCTTTAAGCAAATTAAAGGTATCAAAATTGTTATTAGCAATAACAACACCCAAACTAGAAGTCAATTCAGCCATTTCATCAATTGGTAAAACTGAAAACATATTAGAACTAGAGTAGTTACCTTCCGATTCCTCTTCTTGGCCATCCTTTCAATTTTCTCTTCGGTTGTGACTGTAGCTTCTTTGAGCACCTCTCACTTCTCCTTCTAACTTGAGCAGGTGGAGCTTGACTTGCAGTATTAGCTTGAGAAGGCACAACATCAGCACTGACTTCACTAGTAGCTTGTTCTTTCACTGCCTCTTCCATAGGAGCTTCTTGAGACTGACTGTCTTGGGTGTAAACAATACTGTCATCAGCTAGAAAGACTTCAGGAGAGCTAATTACAGCCCCACCATCTGTGATATCCCCATCATGTGTAAGTTCTTGATGCACAAGCTCAGAGACTATCACATCTGTTGTCACCTTGTTGATCATCTCAATTTCCTGCATATTCTCTTTTCCATCATCTTTACTTCCAACAGAAGCCTTGTTGCTATCACTTATATTCTCAAATATTTGTGCCTGCTCAGTCATAGCTGCATTTATCTGCCTGATTTCCTTCTCTAGGGAGATTGCAGAATCCATGTTGTTACCCATCACTAAATCATCATGTATTTCCATTCTCCATATGTGATTGTTTCCTCCCCCTTGTTTGGATGTTTGACCTTCAGTGAAGTGTTTTCAATCTCATCCTCATCACTGTCAGATTCTAGATCTTCTCTGCTTTCAGGGATAAACACCTTGCCCTCTTCATCACTAGCAGTGGGTGTGATGACTGATTTCTGAGCATCTTCCATCAACTTACTAGTGTTAACACCAGCCATCCTCATTCTGGGAGGGGCAGATGCAGAAATATGCCTATTCAGCCTTTTACTATCTTCATTTTTCTCACTAGTATTCTCCTTACTAGCCTTGTCTTGATCAGTATTGGAATATGTTTTTGGCTTCTTAGAGGGATTCTGATCATCATTGACCTTGATAGCTTCTTTCATAGCTTTTGCTTTATCCACCTCCTCAACTTCTCTTTCAAAACCAAAGATGTATCTATGATCACCTAGAAATGCTTCTGCCTTTTTTGGGACTCTAGTTACATCTCTACAAGCTAATTTGACCCTTACATAATCTAGCCTGAACCTTGACTTTTCATCCACTTCTCTTGCCTTCCCCACCAGCCCAGCCACCTTTGCTATAGTAACCAGTGATCTCTGATCATCAGGGATGTTTGTTATCCTGAACCAGGCCTGATGTAATTCCCCGTCACTTCTCCCAGATGCCTTCCAGGGATCAATCTGTATCACAGCTCCTCCACCCTTCAGAAGCATGGTCTTGATTTGACTCCATTCTTGCATCATGTTAGGAGTAGGAAATCTAACCACAAAGGTTGTTTCATTGATGGGCCTAGCAGACCAGCGCCACATGACAGAACCAAGCAAGTTACCAAACATGTATTCGATGTCCTTTGCATTTGCATGGCCTTTTGTGACAGTGATGATAGCTGTGCTAGCTCTCTCCCTAGTAACCTTGGCATCAAGAATTTCATCAATATGAAAGAAACTTTGCCCTTCCGATTGTGCAGCACACAGCTCCGGTCCAAAATTACAGGGAACACAAGCCACACAATCATAAGTGTCATGAGTATTGCATCCACAAATTTCACAGCTCCATTTCCTGCATTCATTTGTTGTATGATTCTTCAAGCCACAGATTCCACATCCTCTTTTTTCCACAACATAACCATGCCCAATTTCTTTCTTGTCCCCCTGCTGTACAACAGATTTGCCATTATCTACAGGTTGAGGAGCCCTGTGTACAGCCACTTCATGTTGTTTCTCTTCAACTAACTCCCAGTTTCCATCATTCACATCAGCAGAAGTTTTGCCTATCCCTCCACTTCCAGATGCCTGCTTGTTCTGGCTTCCTGCAGATTCTTGCTTCTTCTGCCACACCAAAGCACGAGGTGGGCGAACCACAGGTTCTTCTTCTTCAATAAGAACATTGCTGCGACCATTGTTGATAATTCTCTGTCCATCAAAAGCACCTTCTGTTACCTTGTTCCCCTTGGAGCAGGTTGCTGCAATTGCCCTTATCTGCACCAGTAGTACCATGGTCGATTCGACCCCCTTGCCCAACTCCCTGACGGTCATGCACATAGACACCACTCTGATTACCTCCATTACCATGGATTCCATATCCACCACGACCTTGCCCGCGGTCGCCGTTGAAGTCTCCATGAACTCCTCGGGCGCCGCCTCCCTGCTCGTTGTGGGCGCCACCTCCATGAGCATCGCCACGTCCACCACCGTAGCCGCCATGATCCCCGCCGTAGCCGCCATGAACACCTCGCCCGCCACCTTGACCGCTGTAGTTACCCGCTCCGCCATCGCCACGCCCACCGATGGTACCACCGTAGTCACGGCCACCACCTCCCTGCCCAGCGAAGTGGCCACCCCTCTTGCCACGACCCGCATCAACGTAGCCACCGCGGTTTCCCCGCGCTGTAGCATAGCCGCCGCGGTCGCCTCCACGACCCGCACCACCGCCGCCACGATCATTCCCACAATCACCACGCCACGGCCCTCTCCTCCCAGCACCACGAGGCTGCATCTTGACAACCACAGTTGGGGCCGATTCGAGCCTCACTGCATCGGCAAACGATTTAGGAGGGGGATTCTCCCAGAAGTGGCTGAAGATTTTGGCAAGATGGGGAAAAAATTTAGGGTTCTCAGCGGCGGCGGAATCTGTCGGATCAACACAAGTAGGTTCCTCCTGACGGGAATTGACCACTTTGCCCTTGAGTATTTTTCAGAAGTGCATCTCGCGGCTTCCCCGAAGGTGACGCGCCGAGTACACCTGGCACGATCTGCACTTTTGGCCTTGGCCGAAACCAGCGTTCCTTTTTCCTCTGGTCCACATGCAAGCTCCCGCCTCCATGGACGTTTAACTTTGCAGGAACAGATTGCGCACACCGAATCGGGGAAGACGATCTCGAACTGGACCCATAATCGCCCCAATTGAATTCAATCGGAGCAAATTTGAGTTTGCAAGCAGATTCCGAGATTGATTCGAACGGGAAGTCTGCCTTCCGACTAGCCCGATGCAATTGCTTCGAGTTCGTATTCAACGGGAACGCGAATGATTCATGCGCGGCCCTCTTTCGTACAAATCTCGAATCCCCAAAATTTCGTCCTCGAATTGGGATGAACGCGGATCGCGTGTTCTTGTGATGATGAAACGAGGCAGCAATCCTATCACCTACGGATCCCTGACCATCATCTGGGTCGCGTCTCGCGCCATCCGAAGGAACAGGGGAGTCGAATGAAGAAGACGAAGTAGATAGAAGAGGAGCGCCAGCACCTGAGAAGCGCGGTGCCGACGTGGATGCCCCCGGCGACGATGCCTGAACGTCCACCGCGAGCTCGAACTCCGGCGGCGCCCCCGACGAAGCACCGCTCGCCGCGGGCCGCGCGGTCGCCTCGGTCGCCTCGGGCGCCAGAGACGTGTCCGTCACGTCAGACGCCATCCCCCTTTTCCTGCTCTGTCTTTATTCTCTACATCACCTAATATCAGATCTGTTATTAGAAGCAGATCTAACCAAATGATAAAGCAATTTAGTTCTCTTGCATAAGCAATTCAGTTGTTTTTCTTAAACAAATCAATTCACAAAAGATAGAATGCAGTTTCTGCTGCTGACTGTATAAACAGATCTGATTCCTACATGTTCCTACTGCTTTTGTAAGCTGAGCATACCCTCAGCTTGAAACCAATTTTCTTGGAGTCACTAGAAAAAATACATCCGGCTGCCTGCAACAAACATCAAATTAGAATTGTACAATGAGTTGCAGATCACAGATTATTTTACCAAAATCACTACTGACAACTACAACTCCAGGATCTCAGATCTCACAAATAGAAAATCGATATGGTCCTAAACCTAGAAGCTGACTTCCGGACTCCTGCAAACCGAGCAAAGAGCAAAACGAGAGAGGAAGTAGAGAGACATTCCTTCATGCCTCCAGAATGCTGAGCAAAAGAGTTTGGGCAACGACACGGCGGAAGGGCGTGGAGCAAAAACTGCCTTACTGAAGTAAGAAAATTGCTAATAGAAACATTAAAAATTACATAGTACTAAGAAAATAATTGCTTCTGTACAGAATTACATTACAAAGAATAGTATAAGAAGGCCAGCAGCTAACCAGATATATGAACTAATTGGGGTTGGGTTAAGGAAAACTTGAACTGCAGTAATAGTACACTTGCAATCATGTTTGTCCATCGTGATTCAGAGTTCAGATTGATTCAGTATGGACGAGAGAGGCGGGGGTTGGAGCGATTGCGAGGGTGCCTTTTGATTCTTTGGGTCTATGCATTTAACCCCATAGAGGTGGAGCATGCCGGTGCTTTACCTTTTGGATAACTTGAAACAGAGGGCTCAACCGCTCATTCAAATAGCAGTAGTAAAAGTGTTCCATTTTTTTCGAGTAAAGAGACTATTAAGACATAAACTTCATACAATCAGCATTAATTAAGCAGGTCCTAGCCACATGCAGGTGCTCGTCCTAGTCAAGACACAAAATGTTTACAATGTCTAGCTAAACCAGCTAAAGCATTTGTATCTTGATTACAATCTCTTTTCACTTGGGATATCTTTCACTCTTGAGTCAGCCCTTTTGCACCTGCTGTAGTAAAGCCAATCTCTGATGGTCCACGGATGGATTGCACATCTTTGAGATGATCTATGTGCAATCAGATTCAATGATATTCGGTGGTCGATCCACTAAATGGCCCAACGAAGACCCTACGCAGGCTAGCGCTTCCACTTCCGATGCGCTTTCACATCGCTCTACGAACGTCCATACTGAGAATACAACAATCCCCTTACTGTACCCTCGCAATCGCTCCAACCCCCGCCTCCCCAGAAAAGATCCGTCACTGCTGACTTTAATCCACCCAAAGGGGGTGGGCGTGTTCCGAAGCTGCATTTGGGTGTTGTAGAGCACGTGTCCCACGATCCAGGGCCCTTTTCCTGTTTTCTCAAAGGATGGGGTTCTCTGCCCTTGGTCATACTTTCCCGATAGTTTAGCAGAAAACATTCTGATTCTGTCGTGGATGTAGGGCCTGTGCCAGGACATACCACACGTACTCTCCACGGGAGTATGATGAGGTATGGCTGCTCCTTCGGAGTAGCTGTCTAGGAGTAACAGTAGCAAATCTTTGCCTGTGTTCTGGAACACCGTTCATCATCCGGCAATATAGCCAGCGATGGCCCATGGCTTGTCGTAGGTCCCTCTCCCAGGGACGTTAGATTACCACTTAATGACGACTAGGGCTCTCTTTCATCCACGTAGTCTTTCTGATTTGGAAGTATTTGAAACCTTGAATGAATTGAAATTAAAAAGTTGTTTATAAGCTATAAAGGTGTATGACTTTTTAAGATCTACAAGTTTAGTTTTGGTCATTTTTTTATCCGAGGTTATTTGGACAACTTGAATTTTTCAAATTTGAGAAATTAAAACGTATTTTTTCTTAAATAGATTATTTCAATTGAAAAAAATTGTCAACTACACGGTTATACGACTATTCAACTTTAGTTTTGGTCGTTTCTCTATCCGAGGTCGCTTTTAAAACTCCAATTTTATAGTACAACTCCTATTTTTAAAGATGACTCTATTTGAATATGTCTTAGAAATTGATTTTTTGCAAAAATAGCATCAGCTTCTACAAATGTATCTTTTTAGATATTGTGATAGGAGCTCGGTCTTTCAATTAAGTAGAATAGAATTGGCTTAGTTTCTAAGGAAAAACCACATAAGCACAAATGCAGTATTAGAGGTGCCTCACTTTGGTAGAGATTAGTAGAGGCGGCTATAGGTTGAGTCGCCTTTAGAAAAAGCCTTCATTGCTAAAATTTAATATTGTAGTAGTGAATGTTTATCTAGTTTCTATAAACTTATTAAAATAAAAAATTAATCCATCCTAATCTAGAATTTTATTTTTTTACTGAAGGAGTATTTGGAAGGGCTAATAAAAACCTATAATATCTTTAATAGGGTCCACCTCTTGAACGTTGGCAGTCTAAGATCTGTAGACTCAGACAACATCTAAGAGGCTGGGCTAAACACACAGCAGAGAAGAAGACTTTGTTAGCTCTTTTAGAGAATCTTGATAAGAAAACTAAGAGTGCCTCCTTATCTGATCAAGAAATTAATCTTAAATATTATCTAAAGGAGCGTTTAGTTTGTCTTTTGAGAGAAGAGGAACTAAAGTGGTATGAGAGAGCCAAAGTCAAGACCCTATTGGAGGGTGATGCTAACACTAGGTTCTTTCATCTTGTGGCTAATGGTAAACATAGCAATCAACATATCTATAAACTTGAGGATGATCAAGGTGTTGTTTTTGGCGATGATCGTCTTAAGAGCGTCATATTACTAAGTACTATAAATACCTTTTTGGGTCACCACAAAATTCAGAGATCACACTAATGGAAGATCAAAATTTAGATATTCCACAAGTATCGCTAGAGGAAAATGATACCCTCACCAGTCCTTTCACTGAATCTGAGCTGAAGGAAGCTGTGTTCCAAATGGAGCATAACAAAGCTCCAGGTCCTGATGGATTCTCTACGGAATTCTACCAGGTCTTTTGGGGTGTGATCAAGGATGATCTCCTACCTTTCTTTGCTAATCTACATAGAGAGGCTCTTCATTTATACAGTCTAAAATTTGAAATAATTACTCTAATTCCAAAAATTCAAAATGCCACCAAAATTCAGCAGTATAAACCAATTTGTGTTCTCAATGTAAGTTTTAAAATATTTGCAAAAGTGGACACAAACAGGCGGAATAAGGTCGCTAAAACAGTGGTGAGTCCAATGTAGACCGCCTTTATGCCGGGTAGGAATATCGCATGGAAGGAGTCGTTATCCTACATGAAATCATCCATGAGTTGCATACCAAAAAAAGAGATGGCATCATTTTCAAAATTGATTTTGAAAAGGCCTATGATAAGGTAAAGTGGTCTTTCATACAACAAACTTTACGTATGAAAGGTTTCTCTTGCAAATGGTGTAGGTGGGTTAAAAGTATGATCATGGGAGGAAGTGCGGGGATTAAAGTTAACGATGATGTCGTCCCCTACTTCCAAACCAAACATGGACTAAAACAGGGAGACCCTATGTCGCCCATCTTATTTAACATCGCTGCGGATATGCTAGCTCTTCTCATTAATAGAGCAAAAAACGATGGTCAAATAAGAGGAGCCGTCCCTCATCTTATTGATAGTACTACAATATGCAGATGACACCATCATATTTATTAACTGATCACGACCCGGAGCAAGCAAAGAATCTAAAACTTTTGCTTTGCGCCTTCGAACAATTATCTGGGCTTAAGATCAATTTCTACAAGAGTGAAATCTTTTGCTATGGTGCAGCTAAAGAGATGGAACCTTTCTATACTACTCTCTTTGGTTGTAATGTAGGTGAATATCCCTTCAGATATTTAGGGATCCCAATGCACTATAGAGAGCTCCTGAATTCTGAATGGAGAAAGGTTGAAGAACGTTTTCAACAAAAACTCTCTTACTAGAAGGCAAAATACTTATCCTATAGGGGAAGACTAGTTCTGCTTAATTTTGTTTTAAACAGTCTACCTATGTTTATGATGTCCTTCTTTGAGATTCCTAAAGAAATCCTAAAAAACCTTGCTCATTTTAGGTCAAGGTTCTTCTGGCAAGGATCTTCAGACAAACATAAATATAGACTTGCTAGATAGGACATCTTATGTCGTCCTAAGGACGAATAGGGTCTAGGTATCCTAGATTTAAAATTACAAAATAAATGCTTATTGGCCAAATGGTTGGTTAATTTACTCAACACAGATGGCACGTGGCAGTCCATGTTAAGGAATAAATACCTAAGATAAAAAACCCTTACTCAAGTGACGAACAAACCAAATGATTCTCATTTTTGGAGAGGCCTCATGCATATCAAAGATGAGGTGTTGGTTAGTGGTTCTTTCGATATCAAAGATGGGATCAATACCAGGTTCTGGGATGATACATGGGTTGGAGATAAGCCTCTGAAAGTTAAATATCCTTCCTTGTATAATAAAGTGGTGATCCTCATGCAATTGTATCGAAAGTGATGGCCACAAGCCCTCTTATTAACATCTCTTTTAGGTGTGCTCTCGTGGATAGTAAACTTATGGAATGGCTTAATCTAGTAGCAAGGATATCAAATGTTGGATTGGTAGAAGGTTCAGATCACTTTAAATGGAGTCTAACCAAATCCGGGTTATTTTCTGTTCGCTCAATGTATCTCCACCTCATTGATACACAAACCACCTTTTCTTTATAGGCAGATCTGGAAGATAAAAATTCTTCTAAAAGTTAAAATATTCATTTGGTTCCGACAAAAGGGTGTCATCCTAACCAAAGACAACCTAGCCAGGAAAAAGCTGGAAAGGGAGCCACAAATGTATTTGTTGTAATAGGAATGAGACCATCCACCAACTATTCCTCTCGGGTCGGTGAAGACTACAAATGAGAGACCCGGCTCCGATACCATGTGTGGGGTCGAGATGGCGGACTAGAGGGGGTGAAAAGTCCTTTCTAAAACTAATTGCACCGACTAACCGAAACAAATACGGAATTAAAACTATCGGCCTAGCCAAGACTTCACCCCTCTAACTATTACTCTAGATGCACCTTGTAAAAGATCCTAAACAAGAAAGCAAGGTGTCGATCTAGCTAGTGCTCACCTAAACAATTCTAGCTTGCAACGTCACATAAATCTAAGCAACTAGTACTTTAGCAAACCGGGGAGCACCTACACAATTCTAATGAGCAAAAGCACTAAGCCAACCTAAGCTCACTAGATGCTCAAGGACAAGGCTACACAAGCTGAACCCAAGAGTGCAATTTATTTAACTACACAAGCTAAGCAAAGCAACTTAATCTACTTCTAGCTACACAAGCAAGAAGGTGCTAAACAAGTTACATAAGCAACAAGCACTAGACCAACTACACAAGCTAAACAAGTACGAAAGTAAAGCAAGATTGTGTAAGAGGATGCAAACCACCGCGAAGAGTGGGACACGAAGACACGACGATTTTTCCCCTGGTTCACTTGGTTACCACCGAACCCTTGACCCTCTCCGCTACCGAACACCATGGTCTTTCCTCCAAATGGTAGCTCAGGTTTGTCCATTACACCACGTAGAATTTTGTCCAGCGCCTCGACACATTGCCTCTTCGTCATTGTCACCTCGTCCCAAGTAATAAGGGATGCAGTACGAAGTAGCTTGCCAGTACAACTTCATGAAGCTGCAAATGCTCCCATCATCAAGGGTGAGGAGAACCTTCAAGCTCGAGTGGGCTGTTCTACCACTAGGCATATTGATGCTGCAACACCAGATGTAGTTGTTGCCACAATAAAGATGTAGTTGTTGCCACAATAATTTTTTCTGACTGCATATAGCAATAAGAAGTGCTCTATATAGATAAGCCTTTCCTGTCTTGCTAGGACCATCCACAAAGAAGAGACCACCGTGTTCATTATTAACTGAGGACATAATCTCATCGTAAGTAGCTCGCTGCTTCTCGTTAAGGTGTCTGATAGAGAACGGCGTTGACGAAGACCTGACGGAGACCGATGCTCCGTGTGACGACGGTGAGCAGGCCTGGCAAGAGCGTACTACGGATGATCCTCGTTGGTGGTTTCCTGTTTAAGGGGATCATGCAGGGAGGATAAGGAGAGAATTACAGCGGCATGACGGGTGGTTTATTTTGGGATCATGCATAGGGAGGGTAAGGAGAGAATTAAGTCCGCATGTGGTGGTTTCCATTTTATTTGTTTGGCCGCATGTGGTGGTTTCCTTTTCATTTGTTTGACCGTAGATTTGACTGTAGAATTAGTTGCGTGGGATTGCAGGACCCGACGTGAGGCCAGGGACGTGGGATCGCAGGGCCGGGGTAACTTTGTTGGGGCAGGCCGTGAGTCTGCCGGGGTGAACGATTGCATTGATTCTATCAATCTAAAGGATAAGGGATTTCTCGGATTTCCTGTTATTTTCTATTTCCAACATTTTATCCTCCGTGCTCCAATCATGAGAAAAGACTAAAATACCCCTATCTCTAATATCATACTCATGAGCAGCGTGACTTGTGGCCACTCCCACTTGACATCACCGTCATGACCTACTGCAGCGCCGGCTCGGACCCTGCCTGTCGCCGACCACCTATCCGCAAATCCTCATCGCCAGCCACCCGTCCATTCTCCCCAACGATCCTCAACTAGGGTTTTAGCAAAGCGGCTGTTCAGTAGTCCCCACTACCGCCCACCTCCGCCGATGCTTGGGCAACCTCCCCGCAGCTGACCAGGGAGATATATATCATCAAGGAGGCTTGTGAACCGAGGGTAGGACGGTGCGAACGGAGTGCTTGGCGTGCGTCCAGGTAGGAGTGCCGTCCCCGCCCTCCCACGCATACGCACCCCAACCATAGCTACCCTTCCGTGTGCACGGCCGCCTAGGCCACCGCCCCATTGCCACTACTCTCCCTCCCTCTCGTCTACGTCAACTGTCACATCAAGGACCCCACCCAAAACCCTGATACCCGGTATCCACATGATTAAATATCTTAGAAATTGGATGCCAAATGTTTATAGGCATGTGAATTGAGGGTTAATTATTGAATTTTTTCATTTTATTTGGACACTGAACTTTGTGCTGTTGCACTCCGCCTTCTTTTTCATAGGGTGTATGGCTCATTCGATCAGAAACAAACTAGAAATAATTTTTTTAGTGACCAAATTGCCAATGGTGAGTGCACATAAGTACACAACGACAATGAGTGACGAGGATCTGGTGGGCACAAGTCAAATCAATGTGAGTGTTGCATTGCACATTTGCACTAGCGGCATAGGCGTCTAGCACACATTCTCTTTCCCGCATTGGGAGGCCGATCGAGTCTGCTGTGTTTCGGAAAAAAAGGCCGTGTATCTCCAACAGTTTGGTAAAAATTGCTTGACAAATTCTGTGATTTGGCAAGTTGCTAATAGATATGGCAAGTGAAATAAAAGACCTTCTCCAATGGTTTGCCATTTTGTGTCGCCAAGTTTAAAAAAAGAGGCCCACTGTTGGCGGTCCTTAACTCAGATTTTTACCCGCCAACTATAGGTCATTATGGGGGAAATAAATATTTTATTTCACATATATCTTTACTATTGACCTAGTTCCACCTGTGCTTGGAGAAAATATTGTTTTGCAGAATATACACCAAGTGAATTTTCAGAATAAAAAGGTGCTTTTCGGAAGGCGTAAAACGGCAAAGGAAACAAGGTAGCCCACCTCGGGGTCGAACTGGGCCAAAACACCAGCAAAAGCGCGGCCCAGAGGACGGCCCGGGCCCACACACTAAAGGCGGTCAGGGGGCGGCCAAGGCGGTTTGCCTCCTTCCATCTAGGGGATGACGGTTGCGCTGGTTATTTTACCTCAATGCCCCTGAACCGCCTCCAGCGCCCTATAAATGAAGAGGAGAGGCCCCTCACCTTCACACACACCATTTGGAGCCATCTCTACACCTCACACTTGTTCTTTAGCATTAGTGTTAGTCATTTGGAGCTAGGCAAAGCTACTTGGAGAGCTTGTCTCCAGGAGAAAAAGCTACACCTTTGGTATAAATCGATGGAGCGTTCTTCCTTAGTCAAGTTCTCATTACATTTATATAGTCTTACTTATGAACTAGAGTATAGTCTAGTACACGATATATTCGATGATCAAGAACTAGGCCATAGTTCTTGTGAGAGTTGTTCATCGTGTCCTACACGGTTCTTCATCGTTCATATGTTTTACTTGTTTAGATTAGATTGTAGGAGAGGAATAGCGGTTCGATGTGCCTTTGGGCTTGCCTATGTTCTAGCTCGTCCATCCGTAGGGTGGGAGTCCTGGGGGGACGTAGGTAGCTCCTTAGTATGCGGACATAGTGTCCGGATGCGAGGGAACCTTCGGATATGTCGGCATGCCATGATTGAGGTGGTAGGCGGCAGGTGGTGACAGCCCTGTCCGTCCTTTGTAATCCCCCACGTTCGCATGTTGAGTAGGAGTTCGTAAATGTCGCCATCGATCCGCACGCTTGCCGCGGTCTCCCCATATTCCTAGTCTATAGTCGAGTCTTGACTTGTATAACATGTGGAATTAACTGTTCTAGCATTGACTATATAGGACCCGCCGCTCCGCGTAGATTATTCTTTATTCTTTATTTTACCTTTATTCCTTTGAGGTTGCTCTAAGTGTGTGTCCACTATCCAAACTACAAAGATGCTTACCCCCGTATAGCACATTGGTCGGTTTCTCCTCATGCTAGATATCGTATTCATACCCATGCTAGAATACTTAACTACCCCATGCCTTCCTTTGGGAAATTATAAATAACGATACCCTGAATACTTTCGGGTGAAATCTGCGACGATAGATCCATGCGCTTGCGGATATTTATTCTAATAGGATGTGATCTATCTCTTGGCAACACTCGCGTAGTTGCTAGAACCAGTTTCTAGTAAATATGCCAAGTAAAGCCATTTAGCGTTTCTGGCGCCGTTATCAGAATTAGGCTCTAAGTCTATTTTGGTAATCGCACTAAGAAATGCCAACAAGCATTTCGGCCGTTGCCGGAAGGCATGGAAGTTAAGGATCTAGCAGCATGGATATGCATATGATATATAAAATGAGAAAGGACAATGTCTATACAGGCTAACTTTTTTGTTTTCTCCTGTTGTGGATGAAAACAGGATATTGCATGACCGGTTTCTCTCTGCCGGAAAACTACAACTCAAATCCGGAAGCACTCCTAAGAAGGAAGAGGACTCGTGCCCTTTCCTCTTCTGCTCCACCGACAGATAAACCAGTCACCACCGCACCTACTACGCCGCACTCCATGGCCAAGTCCCTGCGCGAGTTCTCTGTCCCCAATGTTGCCAACGTGCCCACTAGGCCCGCTGTCAATTTGGGAGACAAGAACTTCGAGCTCCGGACTGGGCTCATTACCATGGTGCAGGCAAGTTCATTCTGTGGACTGCCGAGCGAGGACGCCAACGCCCATCTTCAGTGTTTCTTGGAGATATGCGACACCATCGTCATCAAGGATGTCGCACCTGATGCAATCAGGCTCAGGCTCTTCCCTTTCTCCCTAGTGGGAAAGGTGAAGCCCTTGTTCTACAAGGACAAGGCCGCTGTTGACACATGGAGCAAGTGCTCCGCCGCGTTCCTCGCTAAGTTCTTCCCCATGGGCAAAACCAATGCCCTGCGGGGAAGAATCGCCAACTTCCAGCAGAATTCGCTGGAACCCATCCCTGAGGCATGGGAGAGGCTCTAGGAGTACATCCAGGAATGCCCTCACCATGGGATGGAAAGTTGGCTGGTGCTCCAGAACTTCTACAATGGGTTAACACCCATGTCGAAGGGGCACCTAGACGCCGCAGCTGGCGGCGCCTTTCTATCATTGACTGTTGACAGTGCTACGGCACTGATCAACAAAATGGTAGAAAACCAAGCTTGGGGGGAGACCGCGCTCCCACCAAGGGACAAAAAGGCATGCATACCGTGAAGGAGGCGGATATGCTTGCCGTAAAAATAGACCTACTCCTGAAGAAGATTGACGGTGGTGCCATCACCGATGCATCCGGCACCGTCAACGCCATGGACGCCGCATGACGTGCGAGGTCCGTGGTGAAGCTGACACTCGGGAATGACTCGCCCCAAGACCCGTGAAGAGGCCGCCTACCTCAACAATGGGTTTCGCCAGCAGCAAGGAGGAGGGAATGGCTGGAATAACCAGTCCCGTCCTCCATTCCAAGGTAATTCGAATTACGCCTCCGGGTTTAATTTGAATCAACCTTCATTGAAGGGCCTGGTTTACGGCCAAGCCAAGATCAACGAAAACCTCACCAAAAAGATGATCCAAAATGACAAGATCTTGGAGAATATGAATAACAAGATAGAGGGCCTACCATCAGCTGTCAAGAACCAGCTGAGCTTCAACAAGATGATAGAGACTCAGCTCGCCCAGATTGCCGCAGCGATCCCGACAAACGCTGACACGAGCAGGATCCCGGGGCAACCCGAGGTCCCGCCCGAGTCAGTAAATATGATCGCGACAGGGTTTGGTCACCCCTGTTAAGCCAAGCAAGCTTGGGGGGAAAGAAATAAGAGCACCGACAAAAAGCAGGTCGGTAAGTACTTTCTTGCTACTCAAAAAAAAGAGAAGAGAGAAAAAGAGAGAGAGTAGAGGAAAAAAATACATAGAATAAAACTTCTTCTCTGAAAAAAAAAGAGAGAAGATTTATTTTAGAAAAAAAATATTTTTCAAACGGCCGGGGCAGAATCACCAACGGCTAGCGCCAAGGGCTAGCCGTTGGCGCCCAACGGCCAAAGCAGGGCGACACCAGGGCCTGCACGGGCGCGCGCGCCCGAGGCACGGCCGCGCCAGGTCTGCCGAGGTGGGGCCTCGGCCGACAGCCAACGGCTCTTAGCCGTTGCCCCTCCCCCTTGCTGCTGGTTATCCGGCTATAAAAGGAGGGGGGTGGCCGGGGTGAGCAACCACCTCCCATTCCTCACACTCTCACTCTCTTTCACTCCCATTTCCCACACAACAAGCTTCCACAAGCAATCTTTGAGCAAGAGTTAGAGCTATTCTCGGGTGTGGAAAATCAACTTCCACTAGTTCTTTCGCACCCGAGAGCTAGCCACCGGCGTAGTCTACCATGAGCGACTACAGTTCGTGGGGGTACGGTGAGGCCTCGAGCTCTTACCAAGGTGCCCCCTACGAGCCAGAAGCGGCTGAGGAGGCGGCGCCCGCAACCGCCGAGCCCGAGGGGATCTACGCGGTCGACGCCCCGTACCTCGACCTGGAGGAAGAGCAGGAGCTGCAGAGGTACCATCGCCTCAAGGATTGACTTTTCAACCACACGATGATCTACGACGCCAACCTCATCGAGAAAATAGGTATGGACACCGACTTCGAAACCATTTGGAAGGCGGTTGGTTGGGAAAACTTCGAGCCCATCGATGAGCAAGGTTCGCGTCTCTTGACCATCCAGTTTCTTTGCACACTTGATTATGATGATGAGCGTATTTACTTCCGTTTGTTTGGCACGGAATATTCTCTTACTTGGGGGGAACTCGCTCATCATCTAGACTTTCACTATAAGTGTGCACTTAAACTAGATGCATCTATCTCTGGTTTTGATCACAATTCTTTTTGGGAGAAGATTTCGGGTAGGGTAGAAGTTGGACCTTTCAAACCCCTGAACACGCAGATCCAACACCCTACCCTTAGACTCATGCATCGCTGGATTTCCATGACTTTGTTTCCTGCTGGCAGGACTAGATGGGTGCATTCTGTAGAACTTAAGCTTCTCTATGCCATAGTTCACAAGTTCAAGGTCGCTCTTGTACGGGAGATGTGCCTCCACTGCCTAGATATAGTTAAGAAGTCTTATGCTATCGATTGCACCTCTCTTGTTACTCGCATTGCCAATGCCGTAGGAGCACTAGATGGTAACGATGTTGAGTACATTCCCCTTGATCGGCCGATTTGTGATTTGCGTGCCCTAACCCAAGGACACACTTTGAAGACCGATGGGAAAGATCGTATCTGTTTCTTCTTTGCCGGTTATGTAAATAAGATTCGGTTACCTAACCCGGATCTCTATTTATATAACTGTGATGTGCTCACCTTTGATTTGAAGACTACAGAAGAAGCACGCAGGGAAGAACAGACTCCGAGAGCCACTAGAGGAGGGGCTAAGGCTTATGCACAGCCTGACTCCCCTGCTCAGCCAGATGCTCCTGTACAGCCTCCCCAGCAGTATGGTTATGGTGGATGGGAGGCCTACCAGGGCTACGCAGGCTACTCGGGGTGGGAGCAGTACCCCCAGCCGGCACAAACCGCTGAGGGGGCATGGTCCGATGCAGGGACCGACGAGTGGGAGCGACAGAGGCGGTACACTGTCGACTCACCACCACCAGAGCAGGAGCCGACGTTGGCCTCAGTCAATGCCCACATTGGACAGCTGCAGATCCAGACGAACGACATCAGGAACACCCTGGGCGGCTTCATGCAGTCAACGACCCAGTGGCAGCAGCAGCACGGGCAGCGGTTCGACGCTCTTGCCGAGAGCCTCCGCATCCAGCAGGAGGAGCAGAGGGCCTATTGGAGGTCCCAGGGATACAACCCTGGGCCATGAGCTTCAGGATAAGCTTGGGGGAGGACCCCCAATTGAAGTACCTGCATTGCATATTTAATTTCTCGTAATTTTATTTTTATTTTAGCATGTTTAAATTCAAGTTTCTTGCATAAAAAATATATATATTTATATAATTCCATTCCATATATGTGCTTTGAAATGTTTAGTTCCACCCATGTTGAAATGATTGGTTGCTCGTTTTATGTCTCGTTTGTACTTGTCTAGAATAGAGTTTTATCTAATATTTGGGTTTATCGGCGTTACATTATCATGCTCTAGAAACTTGATTTAGTGGGTTACATATAATTACTCTCATCTAGGTTATTGCGCGATATGATATAGTGACTTAGACCACAGCAATGAAGCGTCCCTTTGAGAAAACCTGATGTCCGGAGTCTTTGTTTCAAAAATTTTCAAAAACAATAGTTCCTCAGTGATCGCGAAATACCCACCAGAGCCATATGTTTTATCTGTAGAATAAGAACCTTCATAAGCTACTTGTTCGTACATTGAGTTCGGTCGGATTGTTACCAACGTGAGATTATGACTCTACACCCATGATTGAGATTCACTTGCACCCACCAAATAAAAGCCGACTCTTACATTGAGAGTTGCGCACAACATGCACCCTTCACTATCCGCCGACTTTTACACCGAGAGTTGCGCACCATTTTTTCCACCAAATAAAAATACCGACCCTTACCCTGAGGATCGCGCACCCCTATGTTGTAGCTTATAAAATTCTCCATGCATTGATTCATCATGACATCTCTCTCCACCTCATCCTATCCATCAATAAAGTTTTGGGCTATGTTCTTAGTCGAAAAAAAGTAAAGTGTGAGAGAAAAAAGAGAGGAAAAGAAAAAAAGAGAGATTTTTATAGCTAGAAGATTTATCACTCTTGTAGGCAAACGGGAAAAATCTTAGATCCCCGTTCAAAAAAAATGAGAGAATAAATTTAGTTGTTCTTTGATAGCCCATCATTTCTTCATCTCATTCATCAATAAAAGAAAGTATGTCATGATGCATGGAGACCCAAAAATACCACAAAAATTAGGAATCATCTTTCATTCCATCCACACACTTGCACATCTCAATCAAGGTGTATAGCTTAATCTCCGTAAGGTTCAGTCCTTGACCTTACAACATATGTGATACAAGTATGCCCACTTACATACCTACCCAAAACTCCACTCTCAGCTTTAGTGGTAGGAAGAAGGCAAAATCTGAAAATGCCTTTGGTGAGGTTACTGTATGATGGATTTTTGGCATGTTATAATATTATACATAGCCAACTTAAAAGTCAAATGAGTCCTAATTTGATAATGGCATGATGCCTATGAAATATGGGCTATATAATATTTGGGCCTCAAATATGTATGAGTTGCCTAATAACCATCCATTAATTAGCACAAAGGCTAATTAACGACAATATTGGCCTTGTGCCTATGGCCCATATCCAAATGGCAAACGTGTTTTCCTCAAAATAAAATGGCAAACGTGTGGCTTGCTGATACTTCTAGGATCGTCATATTTTTGGATAATTATTGTGATGCTAATTATTCCTATTTAATTATATTATAATACATTGCATGTTTCACGGTTGAAATGAGTGAAGGCAAGCTAATTGATCTCAACAAGAAGATACATGCATGTGCATACGTGTGTGTTGTTGCGGCACATATTTTAGACGTGCCCAACATGCACCACATGCTCAAGGTTTAAAATAGGCGGCGTTGATAAATTCAAACTCTCTCCAAGCTATAGCTTCTATGCATGTATGCCATGTTGATCTCCATTTGGGCCACCAAGTCAATGACATTGAATAATCGTTTGAATAGTTCACCATATGCCGCCGAGAGATGAGCTTCACGGGAGACAAGCCGCATGTCCCGGCTTTCTGCTCGTCCGCTAACATGGATCAATGGCAGAGCTCGTTCCCTTGTTTTTGCCTCCAAGAACCCCCAACGTCAGCCTATAAATACACATGCCCACCACCTTCTCAAGGGGGAGACGGGGACATTCCATCTTCATCACCCTGCCGCAAGGCTGCGCACCGGATAGACTTGGACATCGCCACACTGCCGCAAGGCTGCTCACAAGACACTAGCCACGCACACATTCTCGCCGTCAACTTCATCATTTTCGGAGAGCTCGTCCACACCGTCTCCAGCGAGCTGAACACCTACGTCGTCGACCCCTTCTTCATCAACGGCATGGCAGCTCATGCCTATGGTGAGGTTCTTTATATTTAAATTTATTTACATGATGCTTGTCTTTGCATATGTTTGTGGTATAGATCTCGCATACGTAGACGGTCAGCAAGCAACGAGCCCCGATGACACCGCAACGACAACGGCACCCACAACCATCTCAATGGCGGCAACCATATACCAAGAGATCAACCACGTCCTGTGCCAGTGGCGGCGACTACGCCCAACATGGTAATTGACTGCTCGAGCACCGTGTGCACGTGGCGCACTGCACGGTGGCCCGAAGCAACGATCAACACAACAATGTGTCAACAAGAGATGCAGCCCCAGCATTCAGCGCATTTTGCAACAGCCCGACAGTGAGGCAGAGCATTCTCTGTGATGGAGAAACAAGGCATAAATGATGATTTGCAGCAACCCGACGGGCGATGGCGATCATGCACCAGTATGTACGGCGGCTCGACAAGTTCGACCGTCGGCAGATAGATCAACCACACCGGGCCAGCAATGCCAACGGCAGCCCGACATGACGGTAGCCACCCAATGACCAATCTTCACATGAGCAGTATGCACGGTGGCCCAGCAAGTTCAGCGGCAGCCATGGCAACAGCCCACGATGACAGCGGCAGCATGGCAGAAATGGCAGCCCGACAAACATACAATCGTGGCATCACAAGAGCAACGTACACGTGCATGAGCACAGGGCACGACCATCTACGACCATGGGTAAATACAGAGAGCCCGACAATGGCCAGAATAACCAGCCCGGTTATCGCGGCGGCGGAGGCATACGTGCAGCGGCTCGGCAACATACATCTGTGACAGCTGAACATCAAAGGCGTGCATGAGGCAGTTCAGTAACACTCATCTACGACGACCGCGGCAACCTGACTGAAATAGCAGCCCGGCCAACGAGCATTCTCAAGCATCCATTACAGTAGCATACGTGCATCTATGGCCGTGGCAGACTCGGCGGCCTTTGTCTTGACAGAGCACCCGTCGACGTCACTGACTCCGATGACGGTCAGAGAACGACCAGCTGATTGCCGCGGCGGCGGAGTAGTGTGGCCTAGCAATGGCCCACTTTGATAAGGCTTCGGCAGTAGTAGCCCTGAGATACATGTACATGTGTTTGTGCAATATACATACGTACAGTGTATATGGCAAGAAAGCAACTCAAAGAAGCAAATAGAGAAACATATAGTCCACAGTACCATGCATGGAAGTCTCAACGTGCAAATTATATGTGTACAAGTCCATGAGCTAGCTCGACATTATTGTTTGGCCTATTAACGGCCCAATGTTGACCTCTCGGCCTACGCAAGCCACGGGCGCTCGAGTGCACGTATAAATTGGCAAGCAACTAAGTGTCACACCAATGACCTTAGAAATTCATACAAGAAGAAATCTCCTTGAGTATCTCATGAGCACAAGTCTCACAATTACCGCACCACCTTTCTGCACCGTCAAGGCCGGTGACACATATAAAGTCATTTTCTTCCCCGACCGACGAGGCTGGGATGTTTCTTTTCCGTGGCCGACAAGCCCGGAATTGTTTGTTCGTGACTGACGAGGCCGAACACTTGACTTTATTACGAGATCCGCATGACGAGGCCGGATACCATTGCTAGAGGCCGATGAGGCTCTAGCACTTCACAATTTTCATTCCCTTGTGCTTATGCATATACACAGAGTTAACTCTTGTTTGTATGAAGACAACAATGATGACCATCGGCATAGCTTAATCGGAGGTGTTCTGCGGCCCAACGCCGCAGATGTAATTAACTGGGAGGCCTCCCGAGGCCCCAGGAACCAAAAGCCACACAATCCTCTGATTGTCAGATGAAACTCGGCGCAAATATATGTTAAAGTGGGAAATTGTACTTTGTAATTCTCTGATGAATAATAAAGTGATATTTCCTTGAACTTTGCCCCTTGTGTTTATTGCACATTTACTTTATTTGTATACGGATGTATACTGGCACGCCTGCGCAATATTAGTACTAAGTAGTACGACCCGTGAAACACAGAGAGATCCGCCCTAGTGATCTTTTTGGCGAAACAAAATGGCACGCCCAGTGGGACATGGTTCTCCTCCCATCTTTGCTATGCTCGATGGTCGTAAAAAAAATGTTGTTGTCTTCTGAGATCTGTGAACACATGTTACATGTTGTTGTGCCCTTATTCAAGTGGATGAGGTTGAGTGGGCTATCCTTGTGGGCAAGTATGCTTGCCTCTATTAATAGCCCTAGAGCCATCCACCATGCGATGCAGTTTTGGGATTGGACGTCTATGCTTGTCCTAATGTTGGCTGCGTATAATACATGTGCCAAGCTACATGCCAAGGCTCAAAAATGTGAGGAGAGAGGGCCATACTTACAATCAAGAGCTTCTCTCCCAAAAAAAATGTTCATGTGCCAAGTCGACAAACATCGATGACTAAAGAAGTCAGGCAGGGGCTCCCGTGCAAATGAAATCATGCAGTACTCAGGATGGAGTTATGAAGAAAGACTAGCTAAGTATATACCAGCTGGTTGTTCAGCCAAGAATGGGAGAATTATTCTTAAAAAAATCAAAATCCTTAATTTATAAGGAGATCTTCATGAAGCTCTATTGACATGACCTGCATGGGAAGTTGCTCTCCTTAGGCCCTTCATAAAAAAATCACATGCAAACAAATGGGTGGCATGATTACACCACTTTTGGTGTTGCCCCTTCTCCCAATGCTGATGATGAGTGTGTGCTTCGTTGCTAAGTGCAATACTAGCACTTACTAGTACCGTTTGCAAGTTGTCAAGCACCAAGATAAGGGGGCAGTCCTAGCCCCAAAGTCAAACCAAATATCACAGGTGGCGTGCAACGACTCGGCCCCCAACAACAAGCAGTAAGGCTCTAAAAGGCGCCCAACACGAAGAGAAACACTATGTGCCCTAAGCCAAGTGGTGACTACTCTAAGCTTGCATTAGTCATTGCCCCCAAACAATTCTGGGCACTTTATATGAAGTGGTGAGTAAAGATGATCTCAATGACATATGACAAGGGCCAAGTATAGTGGTGCATGCTGCCCAAGGTTGTCCCATGGTCCAAAGACAACAAATATTTCCCTCGGAAAACACACACTTCTCACCTTGGGCTAGTTTTGCCCATGTGTTGGGGGTAATCCTCTGAGGTACAAGAAACGCAAGGAAGTAAAAATCTCGCATTCAATTGATGCCCATGTATTACAACTAAGGGGGATAGCATAACATTGACAAAGTTGCCTCTAAGGAGAAGATGAAGAAATAAACTTGACCTTTGAGATGCCACTCATGTTACTAGGCCACTAAATTGTTGTTGATATTTCTCACTAGAAGAAGGTGCAACTATCCCTATACAAGTCCGATATCAAGGGGCATCTCCAAGGCAGCCCTCAATTGATGATGAAGCATGTATTTATCCTCTAAAGCACGCTAGGAGCAACCAAATAATAAACTTGCCCTGTATGAGCCCAATAGTTAGGGGCTTCTCTATGGTAGCCCTCAAAATATGTCAAGTAGGGATGCTACTTCTCCTCAAAAGTTGGGGGAAACCACATGAAGTTGGCCTTCTACATGCCCAAGTGCTAGGGGCATCTCCAAGTTTGCCCTCAAAAGATGAAGTAGAGTTGTTATGTCGCCTCTAAAGCTGGAGGCAACCACCTAAAAGTTGCCCTGTACAAGTCCAATATCTAGGGGCATCTCAAAGGCAACCCTCAAAGTATGATGAAGTGGAATACCCAATAATCCCTCATCTGAGACCACAAGTACATCATGCCAATGCAAAACATTCCTTACTAAAGATGAAGTACTTCATTACTCTGTGCACTCCATCCTCCAGGATAAGGAGCTCATCATATTGAGCCCTATAAATGAAACATGAGGGTTGCGCAACAAAAAATCTTGCTCCTTGTTAAAGTGTATCTTGGGTACAATTAAAGCTAGATGGTTCAACCCGATTATGGACATCAAACCTCACCCCCGCCAAACAATAGCTTTTGAGATTGGGCTCATCAACCCTCACATGGGTCCTTCATATAAAAAGGACCATTACTCTTAATTGTTTGAGTATGGCCAATGACCAAGTCTAAGTCTCCTACAATAGCTAAGGTGGCTTGCTACCTGCCCGTGAGCCAACAATGCCATGGATACCACACCAATGAAAGCATGAAAATATCAATAGTGGTTTCTTGTGGGGAAGTGCTAATGCCGCCCTTGTGCTAAGAAACCTAGAAGCTTACAACAAATCGATGTTTAATCGGTTGAAATATACCTTGGGAGTGAAGATTTTCCTTACCCATCGTTTGTTACCGCAATTCTCATGACCGAAGAATCTGAAGGATATGGGCAATTTTTTTAGGTAATACTGTTTGCATGGTCATACCTAGAGATGCCTAAGCTAGACCCCAAGTATTGCTACTCATAAGTTGGCGATATATCCACAATAACGCCTTATAAAGCAATTAGCATGTCGCTTTCAACCAAGATTACAAAATGTCATAGTGGCTAAGTAATGCTGGTTTTAGAAAAAGAAACATACTATTTTGATGGCTTGCACAATTATAGTCATGGCAATGAAAGAGATTGGGCGAGTCTAGATGTGTGTGGACTTCCACCACCTAAATTGTCCTTGCCCAAAAGATGATTTTCCCACTCTAGTGGCCAAGGTTGTCATTAATGCGACCATCACCTATGGTGCCCTATCATTCGTGGGATAGAGCTACTGTATCGAGCCCGTTTGTACCTGGGTCTATTGCGAACCGACCCGGAGCCTTCTTCAATGACAACAAACACATGGAAGACATCCCAACATATGTGTCTACATGAACAGTAGGGGCAACACCATAACTCACTCGTCTTGTTGAGGTTGATATTCTTCTGGTGCGATAGAATTCATTAACAATGCTATGAGCAACACGTCTCCCCCAACCTACATGATGTCGATGGTCTTCTAGAATGCACTTCCACATGAACAACACTGCGAGCATTACTCCTTCATGCCCGTACGATGCTGATGGCTATTCAACATCACCTTTCACACCAGTAATATTGGGGGTAGTGCCACTTACCTTAATTACCATATGGTGCTGATGGTTTTCCATCATCATCTTCCTTAACAACAACACTTGGGGGAGTAATCACGCCTTCTTGATCTCCAACAATGCTGATGGTCTTCCGACGTCACCTTCCATACCAACAAAATTGGAGGCATCACCATGCTTCCCTGTTCTCCATTGATGCTGATGGTTTTCCAGCATCACCTTCTACAAGAACAATACTAGGGGCACAGCGATGCCACCTCGCTCCCCTTTGATGTTGATGGTTTTTCCAACATCGTCTTCTACATCAGCTACTAGGGCATCTCCATGCCTCTCCTTGCACTACTTTGATGATGATGGTTTTCCGGCATTGCCTTCTACATCAACTACTGGGGGCATCTCCATGCCTCCCCACTCTCCTTTGATGTTGACGATTTTCCAACATCACTTCCTACATCAACAATACTGGGGGCATAACCATGCCTCCCGCTCTCCTTTGATGCTGATGGTTTTCTAGCATCGTTTCCAACATCAATAGTACCGGGGGCATCACCATGCCTTGCCGCTCTCTCTTTGATGCTGATGGTTTTCCAGCATCGCCTACAACATCAAAAGTACGGGGTATCACCATGCATTATCGCTCTCCTTTGATGCCGATGGTTTTCCAGCATCGCCTTCGATGTTAGCAATACTAAGGGCATCACCATGCCTTTTCACTCTCCTTCAATGCTGATGGTTTTGCAGCATCACCTTTCTACATTAATAACACCAAGGCATCACCATGCCTTATTGCTTTCCTATGACGTTGATGGTCTTCCAACGTCACTTTCAGCGCCTTTTGATGAGATAGCTGATGTGCACTCACCATTGTGCCATTGGGCCACCACTTGGCAAAAATAAAGAGTAGGATTTCACCTACCGAGCTTCAACTTTATTTGAAAGGGCACCCTTCACTTTTATACATAGCAGCACAACCTGCTTATGTGGCGCTCTCCTTGCACAAAATAATGATGAAAGGAAAGAGGTGGCATGCTACTACCTCAGCTACACAATGGTAGGAGCTGAGCGTAATTGCTCCCCAATTGAAAAACTATGTCTATCACTCATATTTGCCCTAAAGAAATTGCGGCACTATTTACTATCTCGTGAGGTCCAACTCATCGCACGAGCAGACCCTATCAAGTATGTCCTCAACCAGCCAGTCCTCATGGGAAGGATAGGCAAGTGGGCTTTACTCATGATGGAGTATGATATAACTTATGTACCACAAAAGGCCATCAAAGGCCAAGCATTGGCAGATTTCCTTGCCGCACATCCGGTCCCAGATGACTCTCCATTAGTCACGGACCTTCCGGATGAAGAAGTGTTTAAAGTTGATGTTGAGGCCCCTTCGGAGCTATACTTCGATGGAGCAGCCCGCACTGAATATGGCCCTGACAAGACTTCAAAGAGAAGAGCAGGCGCAGGAATAGTCTTTAAAACCCCTCTCGGAGATACAATGTATCACTCATTCTCTCTACTTTAAGAGGAATGTACAAACAATGAAGCAGAATACGAGTCCCTCATTTTTGGGCTATTACTAGCCCTCTCCATGAATATTCGTGTCCTACATGCATATGGGGATTCCCAACTCGTTGTGAGGCAAATTAATGGGATATATGAAGTTCGTAAGCTTGAATTAAAACCATATCATGAGGTTGCATGCAAACTCATGGCCAAATTTGAGCACATCGAGATTAGCCATGTCCCGCGGAGCGAAAATGCATCTGCCGATGCCTTGGCCAAACTTGCGGCTTCTTTAGCCCTACCCGATGGGGAAGCAAAGGTGAAAGTAGAGGAAAGATGGCTCCTCCCACACAAGCAGAAGTATAGTATCAACGATACATGTGGCTTGTCTGCTACTAGTATAGTATATCAACGGCGTCTAGACATCTCTGGAGTCTGCTTGATTTGCAAAGTTACCTGCATCAAAGGGTTGGTTTTGATCAGATCACATCATCAGGAAGAAACAGGACGTTTAAGCTACACCGATACAGACGTCTGAGTTGACGTGGACATTCCAAATACTCCGTATTTGTTTAATTTATCTTATGGAAAAAAAAGAGGGCTTGTTTTTCCAAAAAGAAAGTCATCTTCCCTATGCAGGGGCAGGGTGCAATTTGCACGTCCACATCCTGCCGCCACCACCTTCCATAGACAAGACCACAAAGTGCCGTCTGTCAGCTAACTTGCCAACAAACCGCCAGCCTACATATTCTGCGTCTCCGATAGAATTACTTAGGCCGTGTTTAGTTGTACGTGAAAAGTTAAAATTTTTTCAAGATTTTTCGTCACATCGAATTTTTAGACGCATGTATGAAGATTAAATGTAGGTAAAAAATAACTAATTACATGATGATTAGTTGTAAATCACGAGATGAATCTTTTAAAGCTAGTTAATCCTGATTAGTAATAATTGCTAAATATAAACGAAAGTGCTTTACAGTAGCAAAGTTAAAAAATTTTCACGATCTAAACAAGGCCTTACTATGGCTTAATGAAAGCGACATGCCTATCAGCCTATGCAATCTACTGGTTAATTCAATGAACACAATAAAAATTAATTACTAGATTCATCAGCAGTGACGGTACTTAGTAACTCTGATTCGGTCACTTCTCTTGGGCCTTGTTTGGTTTACCCCCCAAAATTCCAAGTTCCAAGTTTTTTCACTCTCTCCATCACATCAATTTTTAGACCTATACATGTAGGCGTTAAATGTAGGTAAAAAAATAACTAATTACACAACTTTAGTTGTGCATCACGAGACGAATCTTTTGGCTGGTTGGTACACGATTGGACAATATTTGCCAAATACAAACGAAAGTGCTACATGAGTTAAAATTCTAACTTTCTGACCTTTGGGCCAATGCAAACAAGGCCTTGTTGTTGTTGTCGTAGAGTTCAGAGTCCACATCACCACATGGTTGGCATCATACATAGTACAGGGAACATACGCACAGGTCACTTGGCAGTGAGTGGCTGAGTGCTAGTCTGTGGGCAGGCGATCCAGCTTTGCAGCCCACAGATTTGAAGAAAAAGTAGTCCTGCACGCACACGCACCAGATGATGGGCCAGGAGGGCCCGCGGATGGGGCTATGATTTGTGGGCCCCGATTGCTCTGTGTGCTATTGTGTCTTATTATCCTACCTCATTCACTGAAGAAGTAGCATCCAAGGAATGAGGGGATTCCACTCCTTTACTCCATTCATTCAGTTTTGACCTCTTCTTTCAGTGCTTGCTTCAATTCCTACTTACCCCCTTTTCGTACATGTTCAGGTTCCTATCATGGAATCCATGTCTTTTCCCTTTTGTCAAGAACAAGCTTAAGTACTCTAATTCTCTGCGTTAGGTGCATCTCTGCATCATCAAGTCAAACGTCTCACCTAATTACTCCGAACTCTGAATGACAATGATCACCATGCTCTTCAGCGAGTCATTTCATTCAGACTATTTGTTCTTTTCCTACCCTACGCCTGATAACGCATGCAGTGTGCAACATACATACAATTGCTGAGTCACAAGTCACAGCTCACATAACTGATGGCGACAAACAAAATTTTGTTCTTGCTGAATGCATGCTGACTAGGCCTAATGCTTAGCAGGTCGTTCGCGGCGAAGGACGAGGTGTTCTGCCTGTTCGAGGGTGTGCTGGACAACCTGGGGCGGCTGAGCCAGCAGCATGGGCTGTCCAAGGGCGCCAACGAGGTGCTCCTCGTCATCGAGGCCTACAAGACGCTCCGTGACCGGGCGCCCTACCCGGCCAGCTTCATGCTCGCCCAGCTCACCGGCAGCTACGCCTTCGTGCTCTTCGACAAGTCCACCAACTCCCTCCTCGTCGCATCTGTAAGCTTACTTTATCTCTTGAGCCATGGATGTGCAGTATCACATTATATATAGGGCGATTCAGTGAATTTACCTTCGTTGTGCTGGGATTTTTTGTGTCAGGATCCTGAGGGCAAGGTGCCGCTCTTCTGGGGGATCACTGCTGATGGCTGCGTCGCCTTCTCTGATGACATTGACATGCTCAAAGGATCATGTGGCAAGTCGCTTGCGCCGTTCCCACAAGGTAATAAGCGCACGCGACCTCCTCAAGCAACTGTCAGATCATGTTTTGACTTGACTTGTGTGTTGCGAAGCATCAAATCTCTGAAAAATGTTGCTTGCGAATGACAACAACCGCTGAACACAGTCTGAAGATTAAAGTTTCTGTACAGCACTCAAAGAGCCCTCATCCTCTTTTTGTCATTTTCGCTAATCTTACTATATGCTGCATTATTGCAGGTTGCTTCTACTCTAACGCCCTTGGAGGCCTCAAGTGCTACGAGAACCCCAAGCACAAGGTCACTGCTGTTCCTGCAGACGAGGAAGAAATCTGTGGTGCAACTTTCAAGGTAAAAAAATATGGCTTGTATTCTTGGACAAGATCCACTGCAGTTTTATTACATCAGAATGCATCAATCATGCAATGTCTAGTGCAGTGCTAGTAATAAATCGGAGCACTCACAACAAGAACATCGGGGTACTCTGCAGTCTGCACAGCTTTGTTCCTAGTGAGTAGGAATCATAACTGCAGAGGAACTGAGCATGACAATGCTAACTGACTCAACGACAAAACCAACAGTTTTCCATTCAGATTTTACATATCTCTGCACAATTTGTATATGATGCAATGCACTTTTGACCCACACGGATCTGTAATTTGTAATTGCAGGTGGAAGGGTCTACAGTCCTGACAGCGCTGCATTAGGAGGCGATTTCCGTGTGGAGGCGTGGATGGGGCGCAATGCAATGCAGAGCTTTGTACATGGATGGTGGTGTAACATAGTGGCAAGTCATGTTCATGCAACCGAATCTCTCTGTATCATCTTTCATAAAAAAGAGAAGTACTGGAGGCACTTAAGGGTTGATGGTTGTGTGTGTACCCTGTATCCTTAGCTGTTCCAACTTACATGGAGCTTGGTGGTTGAGACATGGTGCTAATATAATCGATTCGGTTGCGTGGAATGTGAAGTGTGTAATCTGTTCCAAATAACAAAGCTTTGTTTCAAGTCGTTGTTCGTGTGATGACTGCTGATGAATGTAGATATATAACATAAGTTGCCTGATGCTGCTGCAATAATTCAGAAGAGAGACTTGTATACATACATCAACTCTAGTTTGATTCTGCATCCTACCCAATCACAAAAATTGCAAAAATCTTTTTTTGACCAAAAAAAAAAAATGGAAATGACTCGTAGGTTCACAGCAGCACTTGATGAGCTCATACAAGCCCAGCCTGACATCTGTGGTCTTCTGGGCCAATGTCTAGTGCCTCATCATGTCAATACGGACCCGGCCGTTTTGTTAAGTCTCGGTGCTCCTCGTCATCGAGGCCTACAAGACGCTCCGTGACCGGGCGCCCTACCCGGCCAGCTTCATGCTCGCCCAGGCCTGCTCTGTTCGGCCCACCTCTACGATGGCACTGTTACCCGCCAAACCCCAGGCCTCCATGCTCCCAGTTGGCCGCCGAACAAACGCGACCGCCGGCGGTCCGCATCCCAGAGAGCTCACAGGCTGCATCGCCTCCGCCGCTCCGTGGCCACCGGATCCTAGCTGCAGGCTGCGCTGTACCTACACTACACTACACCCCTCCGGATGGATCGGAATTCTGAGGGGGAGGAATCGGATTCCCACCTACTGAACCCAGTTTGGGGGTCGATTTCGACAGGAACGATGCCGACCCACAGGTAAGTACAACTAACAATATAATATTTTTTTTTTCACGATTTTCATTTAGAATATTTGTTCTAGATGCACCCACACCGAGAAAGGCGAGGAGACATGTAACACGCATTACACCTAACACAACGCGCAAATGACAATCTGAAAGCTTGCACGGGTTGCTACGGGCAGGACGAAAGGGTTGACAGAGTGTCCCAGCTCTCATTATCGAAAAATTAGTTAAAGCCTACTGCATGGGCAGTGTTTGTATTATACCAAGGGATTTCCACGATTGATTACTTTTAGGCCCCTTTTTGGATCCTTGAATTTATTATAATAAATTATAGTTTAGACACATAATTAAGATAGTCTCTATAGTTTCTATAATTTTAATTAAGTTGTGGAGTATTATAGAATTCATTTCCATCTTCCACCCCTATGAATTTGAGATTGGCTCATATACGTGAACTTTGGAAAGTTGTGGAATGTTAAATTTCAAGCTAAATAGCCTAATCCATTAAGTATATATTCCAATTTCTCTAAATGAAGGGATCCAAATAGACCCTTAAGATAATTAAGATTAACACCATATTTAGAATATTATTGTTGTGCAAACTGAGTATAAGAAAGATATACAAGGATGGCCTGTACCTACAGAAAGACCGAGGTTTGTAATTTTTAAAGCAATAACAGAATCAGAAAAAGAAGGGAATGACATGCAGTTACCTGGCTTCAGAGAATTCTTTTTAGCCACCAAGTTCTTTGCCTTCTCCATCATATCTTCATCTCCTATTGCAGCAACACTTTTGATCGCTCTCCTCTCCAGAAATGTATGTCCTGGAGTCGTCTGGAGCATTCAGTCCTCAACCTCGACGACCACATCTAGAATCTGAAGAGCACTTGCCATTGCCACATTTATTAGGGTAAAGTACATTTTTCTACCTCCAACTTGCACTGAAGTTCGCTTTTCAACATTCAACTATAAAATCGGGTAACAGACACTCTCCAACTATCAAAACCGGACAACTTTGGTCCTTGGCTGGTTTCAAAACTTTGGTCCAATGTCTAGTGCTTGACGTCAATACGGACCAGGCTGTTTTGTTCAAGTCTCCGTTGAGATAGTGATATGAAAAAGGTAGGAATAGATGGATTGGCAGAGACACCCCGGATAGCCACCGTTCCTCGGGCACTATCTTAGGGTTCCTTCTTGCTTGATTACAATCAATAACTGAGTCTCTCTTATATAGAGATGACTGACTTGACTCCTAAGGAATACCCTAACCGAATCTATCTATCTTATTCCTTTCCTAATAAACCAAATCAATCTAATCTAACCAGGATGGGTACTGTTCATGCGGTACTGTTCACGCCTGCTACAATACCGCGTGGGCCCTGGGCCGGCTCCACTTGCCATGACACTACTCCACCCCTCCAAGACAGCTCGTCCTCGAGTTGTAGCCATTGCTGGAGGGTCTGCATGACGAGGTTGTAGGGCACTGTGATGTGCTGGGCATCCGCGAAGACCTCACCATTGTCCATGCCGCGCAGTGCACGGATGTCGCTCATGAGAGAGCAAGCGTGGTGCACCGCTTCGACGATGTTGCCCATGCTGGCCTCTACCGTGGTTTGGATCATGGCAGCGACCTTGCAGACCGTGCAGAGCGCCTCGCTGAGGTTGGAGTAGGCGCAGACGAAGGAGATGCATGATGTCGTCGGCGGGGGTCTGCTCCAGCACCAACATGGCGTAGGTGCCAGCCTTCTTGGTGATGTGCGCCGGCGAGGGTCACGGTGTCCCTGGTGACCCTGCTACGAAGCATCTGTGCCAGACCCACCTTGATGGGGAAAGTTGCCGACTTGGGCTGCTTGGCCGGCTCTATTAGCACCCTCCGGTGTGGCGGTACGTAGCGCTGGACTGCGCTGCCCACCGAAGTGGCGGCCATGTTGTTCACAGTGGCCTGGCCAGTAGCGTCAATGGCCATGCCACCCTCCATGGTTTGGACAGGAAGGCGGTAGCTGAAGGCGACCGTGGCGACAGTGGGGGTTGCTGCTGCCCGCTTGTTCTTCTCTTGCTGGAATTCCTCCAGATGCGCAAGGCGCTCATCATGTGAATTCAACCTCTTGTTTATGGCGGAGAGCCGCGCGAATATGCAATCGAACTTCGCATTTAGCCTCGCCGCCATGGCCACAAGATCAAAGAGAGTGCCGGACATGGCTGTCGATGCACTCGTGGAGATCTCTGATACCAATTAATATGAAAAAGGTAGGGATAGATGGATTAGCAGAGAGACCCCGGATAGCCGCCGTTCCTCGGGGACTATCTTACGGTTTCTTCTTGCTTGATTACAATGAATAACTGAGTCTCTCTTATATAGAGATGACTGACTTGCCTCCTAAGGAATACCCTAACCGAATCTATCTATCTTATTCCTTTCCTAACAAACCAAATCAATCTAATCTAACCAGGATGGGTATTGTTCACGCGGCACTATTTCACACCGCTACAGTACCACGAGGGCCCTGGGTCGGCTCCACTTGCCATAACAGATAGGTGTAGCCCACCTCTGCAACTGGAACTCGCCAGGTCTCCATATGCTCCTAGATGGCCGAATAGATTCTCAAAAAAAAAAAAGGATGGTCGTCAGAGAAAGAGAAAAGGCGAGGTGGGGAAGGAGAGTGGGGAGGCAGCAGACCTCACTGTCCTAGGCAAGTGGGCGGAGGTGTGATGGGAGGAGGCAAGCGAGCATGCTTGTGTGGGAACTGATGTTAGTTCTATTGTGAGAGGAATTAAACATCTGATGTATGAGGGTTTTGCGTTAAGAATATTACAAACGAGTTCTTCATGTAGCAACTTTCCCACATGATAACTTGTTTTTTGGGGAAGGGTAAAGTATCTTTTTATTTTGCCAACCTCTTAAAGGATAAAAATATTGTGATGATTATATCTTACAAGAATTCTAATCTGTGTGGGAGCATGAGTTGATGGACTAGTAATGAGGTAATTTACATGGTGCGCGACACCTACGAGTCTTATGGGCACAGAAGATCGGTTGTGCTAAGTTCATATAAAAGTCTAATGAAGGAAACGCAGAGGAAGCTGAACTGGAGGAGTGCTGGAGAGACTATCATGTGGTCGTTTGCTGACCAGTGACCACACAAGCAACACGCGCTTGCAGCGCGCGTACCATTATTGATCAGATCCACACACGGCACGGCCGTCTTCCTCATCATCCCACCTTGCTTTTCCCCTCCTAAAGCGCTCCTCAATACAAGACGCCGCGGTGGCGCAGCAGCTGTCGCCCGGCCGCCGGCTGTCAGCGCCTGATAGGAGCTTCCACGACACAATTCCCCTCAAGCAGGACTGTGTGGACAGCCCGTTGCTGCTCGTGCTGGCAGGCAGCCCGTTGTACGCCGCTCGCGTGTACGTGCTCCGGCGAATCAAAACTTGAGCAGGTACCTAAGTTTCTTTTGCACACGTTGCAAGGCACCCAGCTCCCTCAAATAGTAGCTTTTTTCATTTGCCCTGCGGTGGAAGTGGAACGACCTATCCAATTCCAAGCCTGCCTTCAAAGAGGAAATGAAGCTGCTCCTGCTAAGAGTGAAGAGAAGACTTTCCCTTCAGTTAGAGCAATGGATAGCAAATTCTCTCTAGCCTTCTTTATAGCAGTTTCGTTGCTGCTGTTTTTTATTTCTTTTTATGTCTCTTAATCTCTTTCTTGGCACCTTACTTTCTGTTTGTGTTTGTAACCTGTAAACCTTAATCTGTCTTTGTTTCAATAAATGCTGCAGGGGCGAAAGCCCTTCCAGATTCATCAAAAAAAAAAAAAAAGCCTGCCTGCCTGTTAGCGCTGATTAATCACGTCATAAATCTAGCTAGATTTGCTCATTTTGTCACTGCTGGGGTTCGAGTAGTGTTTGATTGGGTTTGGCTACCTTTTTTTTTTCCCTTGCCAACGAAGAATTTCATCCGAGATTTGTTAGCACATATGGATGTTTCTCCTCCCATAGCTGTTGACTGTTGTTCTTATTTTCATTCGCCTCTTACACAATTCATCAAAGCAGCAGTAACATGATTTATCAATTGTTATTGTTAGATCTGCACTAGTTGGAAGAGTGACCATGCTGCACACGCATCGCCAACTCTCTATCCATCGTACGATGTGATGTCCAACTCTAGTTACTGATGGACAATTACCAAGACAGTATATGTCTTGCATTAGAGAAGGCGTTAACTGATGAAAGTGTGGCTCCAATTGACCTACCTTTCTGGTTCCTCAAGGCCATCACACAAGATTTCTCTGATAATCAACTAATCGGTGGTGGTGGGTTTGGATCTGTTTATAAGGTATACATACCATGCGAGCGATTTCCCCTCATGGTCACAATCACAAATTAAACTTAAAAATAATGTTGTGAATTGTAGGGTGTGCTTCGAAACAGGATTGTCGCTGTGAAGAAGCTTCATGATAACAAGTTAATTGAGGTTCAAGAGAAGGATTTCCTGCATGAGGTTGATTGCCTCATAGAGGTGAAGCACAGAAACATAGTACGGTTTCTAGGCTATAGTTATGAAACGCAGCATATATTGTATCACCATGAAGGAAGAAATGTCTTGGCAGACAAGCGGAACATGCTGTTTTGCTTTGAATTCCTAAGTAAAGGGAGTCTTGCCAACTATGTTACTGGTAAGATGAGCCATAATTTACCTTAAAAAAAGATGAGCCATAAGTAAGAGCATTTCTGATAAGTAAATAAGAAACCGCTCATCTCATGACATAAATCAGAACTAATCATTGTTACCTTTTGTGCTGTGCTATGCTGTGTTGTGTGTATTCTTCATAGATGCATCTTCTGGACTTGAGTGGAGGGT
This sequence comes from Themeda triandra, assembly GCA_018135685.1. Lineage (NCBI taxonomy): Eukaryota > Viridiplantae > Streptophyta > Magnoliopsida > Poales > Poaceae > Themeda > Themeda triandra. The sequence goes on along the minus strand of JAENPR010000690.1, from coordinate 245,138 downwards.
TCGCTATCAAATAATTAAGGGGATCTGTGAGGGCGTGGCTCATCTTCACAGGCAGTGTATTATATTCATAGGGATCTCAAACCTGAAAATATACTACTAGACGACACCATGGTGCCTAAGATTGCAGATTTTGGCATATCGAGACGCTTCAGTGAAAACCAAACCAAAACTATTACTGGAAATATAGTTGGATCACTGTATGCTATCTAAATCTCTCTCTCTCTCTCTCTCTCTCTCTCTCTCTCTCTCTCTCTCTCTCTCTCTCATCCATTTGTATTGTCTGGCGCCAACCAACTCTGTGCATACTACTGTCCTGTTTGGCTGTTTATTCTCACTGCATTAATTTTTCATGCAGGGGATATATGGCACCAGAATTTGTAAGAAGCGGAACAATCTCATTTGGGACAGATAGATATAGTATTGGTGTTATAATCATACAGATTCTAACGGGGAGTAAGGAATGCTCCAGTATTAATATGGTAGTAACAATTTACATTCCTGATTCAAGATAATGGCTACATTTTTTTGTTGCTTGGTTCTATTCATCACACTACTCGCGGGTTCGAAATCTGCATCAACTTATACGTGTTCTGTATAGTTACATGTTTGTGTTTGTGTTCCCTATCTTAAAATTGAAGGCTAAGCCCCTGACATATACTTCTTAGTGCGCTTTGATTGTGACATTTGTAGGTGCTTGAAAGTTGGACGACCACATTTGGGACATCAAAGAGCAATACACTACTAGAACAAGTAAAACTATGTGCTGAGATAGGGATAAAATGCATGCACGATGACCCAAGCAAAAGGCCTGATATACAGTATATTATCCGAAGGCTTAATGAAAGGGATATTTCAAGGCAGGAGGTACTATCAACAGTTTTCAGTTACACTAGAAAACACATCCACTTAACATTGTTGTTGTCTGAGTTTAGACAAAGCAGATATTGTACTGTACAATTTAAAACCATTTTACAGAAAGGATGTATATGGTTCCTGATAGGTTTGCCTTTGCTTCAGATACGTGAAGAACCACCCTCATATTCGACGTCGGTACTACAGAGGAAGGAGTCATTTGAAAACCCCCTTGCAGGGCGTGGAGGACGAAGTTTCGGATCCCATGAGGATGAAGATAAGAGTTCTGGTAACCCTCAGTCTGGGAAAGCTTTGTATGACTTCACAGCCGGCGGTGTTGATGAGGTACGACGGTAGCAATCCTTTTAGTTGTTTGTCTTATAATTTCCTGAAGTGATCCTTCCATGTTCAGAGCTTGATGGAATGTTGGTTCTAAAATCTTTCTTTGGCCCAGGGTAAAAGATGTTTATAAGTGACTCACTGTCTTTACTATTGGGAAATAAAGTGTCTAATTGTTATTAATGTAGTATTGTAACTATCTAGTGGCAAATATCTCAAAAAAAAAAAAAGACAAATAAGCCTCTTTTAATTTAAATGCAAATAAGAGAACACTTGGTTAGGTTCAGTCCCAAATTGGAAATTGTTTTTTTTTGGGACCCTCATCCATCAAGCTAGTCTTTAGGGTTTAGGCTTAATGCCATGGTTAATTGTGGGTTCTGGTGAACCTGGGCCTGTGGCACCAGCTTCTAGATGGCGATCTGCGTTGAATCTGCTTGCAATAGCACACTTATTCATTATTCATGTACATTGTTTTTCAGTTGAGTTTATTTGCTGGAGAAGAAGTGGAGATTGAATATGAGGTCGATGGTTGGTATTATGTAAGTTCCCATCTCACCATAGATTTTGCTCGTCTTTGATTTCAAACAAACAGATTTTAAAGTTGGCGATTATTTTTGTGTGGCCAGGTGAAGAAAAGGAGGCCTGGAAGGGATGGAAAGATGGCAGGTCTGGTTCCTGTTCTGTATGTGAGTTCATGATAACAGCCAGTGTATATCGTTTTCCACACTTGTGGAAGCCGTTTGGAGTTCATGAGCTTAAGAATGGCACTTTGGAATACGCCTGAGAGATCGTCGCATAAACTTGTGCCCTAACGTCGTATAGGCACATGGCCTTGTGGAATGTCATATCCAATCATCATGGGGATGATGCTGCAATGCTGTTCCTGAGTGTTGATTTATTTGTACCCACACCACGAGTTCATTCAATTGATTGTCTTCTTCTTCTTCTTCTTCTTCTTTTTTTTTTTTGTTTTTTGTTTTTTGTTTTTTTTTTTTTTTTTGCTAAGGTGGACACTTACCTCAGAGGTTAAATGTTCATCTGTGCCATTTTGCTGCTGTCTGTACAAGAAGGCAACTTCGCCGTCTCCAGTTCATGAGGTGGACACTTACCATTATTAGTTTAGTCTTGTGTATGGCGTGATTCTGGTAGTAAAGTAGTATTAATCTTGTGTAAATTTGTTTCCGGATGGATTATGGAGTATATACAATACAATAGTGAATTCACATGAAACATTGTTTGTTTTAGTCATGCTGGGTTATTTCTCTACCTTTTCCAATCATTGATCTCTAAAGCCATTTTTTGGTTAAAGATCATCAGGCTAAAACCTTGACTTGGGTTGTCTATCCGACGGGCGTGTTCACGACTGACGCTTTTGCAGTTCGTGCTACAATTTTTCATTTCAAGATGGCACGCATTTCAATAAGAGGAAGTAGAGAGACACTACAATGGTAAGTGCTCAGCTGTACCAAAGAGGAGGACCAAATCACATCAAAGAAAGAAGAAAAACACAAAAAGAAGCTGCAGTAACAAACAAAGCAGAGGCGATCACAACTGCAGGAAACCTGCCAACGCCCAGACAAGGGCCGACTAGACCACAACTCCCTAGCCACCTGACAACGCGCTCGGCCATTGAGACTGCGCACAACGCCTAAGCCAAGGAGCGTGTCAACCTCCAGGGCGAAGTTGTCGAGGAAAGAGTCGTCATCTTGGAACAGGACCTTGAAGACCTCATGATCGGACTCACAGCAGTGAAAAAGCCTGAATGTGAATGGACCAAAAGTTATTTTGAAAATATGTTTTCTAGTGTCAATACATGATTGGAACTGCACTCCTGGCTATTTTGAAAATATGAAAAGCATGAGTTGGAACTGCGCTCCTGGCTATTTTATATCCACTAGCTAATAGGCACGTGCCACGTGTCTATAAAAATTCATAAATAAAAGAATAGCAATATTATTTTTGTATCTTATAATAAATATATAGACTAATAAAGTTGCTAATAAAAGTTATCAAGCCTATAGTCAAATCATTGTATGACGAACGGTCAACTTCACATAATTTTTTCAAGATATCTTGCAATTTTTCTTTATTAATATACTGCAAACTATTGATATAACACATCATGGAGTATTTCTCTCCTACGTAGCCTTGTTATCATTGCTTAGAATACTCGTCGTGTCTTGCATTAAAGTTCTTTCATAAATAATAGATGAATAATAATAAATTTTGTAAATGGAGCAGGTGGATCATATGTATCTGAAACCCCTTGCTGATAGGGCACCACCATGGCATGGAAAAAATGACAGCCCATAATATTGATGGTCCTGGTCCACATGGAGTAGGTAGATATATAATTCAATGGTTAAACACAGGACAATCTTGAGTTGTTCAGCAAGCAAATTCGATTGTATTCATGGTTCCATGTTCTGAACCTATAGTCCAATTTCTTTCAGACAAAGAAAGGGCATACATCAATTGCATTTAGTTCCTTTTCTTTTTTTTTCAGAACAATAGGTTTAAGGTTTTCTCAAGAACTGTAGGTTTATGGTTTGTTGTTCATATGAAGCCCTGAAGCTAATATGACATCACTGGGCATTCCATTGCAAAACTCCCACCAAATGCTTTAAACTAACTTAAGTAACCGTAGAGATGACAAACTCTGCTCTTGTTTCTGAATATAATAGAAAATCTGTGTGCTACATGAGGCAATATGCTAGAAAGGCTTCAGTCCAGACAGGTAACTGGGAGACATCAAAATTGGACCAATGTATTGCCCTCATATAATTGTCTGACAAATCAAGATAAGTGTTGATGGATGAACATGCAGTTACATGGTAGCTAATTTTGTGTTATGAAAGCCTAACATTTAGCCCCTGAAAGCAGCCTTAATTTCAGAAAAATCTTTATCTATTGAACAATGGTGGGTTATAGTGTACCAACTTGCTTGTTACTTGCCAGCACACCCACCCTTCTTGCCTGATGATATGTTCTTTAGCAAAGCCTCCTTGAAACTTGGAGTCAGACTATAGCCCAAAAACAAAGGATGGAAGGAAGTAATTAAGATCTAAATGCAAGAAATTAATTTTACAAAAAGAGCAAAATTTGCAGTCAAAACTCAACTATGAACCTACATAGAACAAAAAAAAAAAATTATGTAGCATCTGGTCATATCATAGCAGATATCTCATATTTATTATCTAACCAATGGTGAGAACAATAGCTATTTGGGCACACCAATATATAGCACACTGTTTGCTCAAACTGCTTACCTCGAACTGCTATTACATGTATATGATGCGGCAAGGGGTTGCTTTTACTCAAGGCAACCTTGACACAGTACGTTTTCAGTTTGTGATGACGAAAGAACAAGCTAGCTCTAGAGCATTAAAAGATGTTGTGAAATGTATATTATAGGAACTTGCAGATGCACTTAGAAAATTGCTCATCAAAGCATGAAGTTCTTACCCATACAATTCAAACAATTAACGTAGCTCCTTTCAACTATTGGATCAATGGTGGAACAAATCGTTTTTTCCACGGCCTCTTTGGGAGATCTATCAGATGCAGGCAGCATGTCACGCAAACTATCGTCATTCACTAAATAAATGAAATCTGCAGGGGTTTTCTAGTGCTTCCAGCATGTCGTTCAAAGTAATAGGATGAAACAACATGTAAAATGAGAAGAAGAGTAGCATAATAATAATTAAAAAAGTGTTTGTTATTTACCAGTTTGTAGACTACGGAACCCATACCTTGGAGCCACTACAGGACAAACAAAAGCAACTTATATTGCAATTGCAACCAGACTCGGACTGACAATCCTCTGTAGAGAAGTCATCAAGGGAACGCACCACCAATCCACAATGGCGATGCACGCAGTAGTCGCTCATGCTGCCGATCCTCCCATGGCGGGCGCCGCCGCAGTTGGTTCGGGCCTGATCTGTTCCGCGCCGCCGAAGGGTGGGGGCGCCGCCGCTGTCCCTTTCTTGTCGTCGCAGGAAGAAGGCAGGTCTCCGGCCGTGGCGGGCTCCACGGGCGTCGGAGACGGAACGGCGAGATGAGCGGTGGGCTCTAGCGGAGCGAGGGGCGGACTCTAGGCAATTTTCTGAGGTAGTGGGGATGCGTGCCGCGTGTGGCGGTTGCCGATCGCGAGGGGAGGGGACGGGTGGGGGTGGGTTCGAGCGCACGGGAGGGACGCGAGGTACCGAGTGGACGGGAAGGAGTCGGCGGGATGGGTTGGCGGCATTGCCATGCGGAGGCACAAAACACAGTGTCACCTAAGGATCGTCCCACCCGGATAATCGTTGGATGGACAATCTGGGCTGATTAAACGGAGGAGATTTGTTGCGGTGTCTGTTGGGAAAAGGCATCTCAGCAGCGGAGACATGGCATGGGCCTACGGTCAACTAACCCCCATTTATCTTATTATTGCTAAGGTTGTCTTAGCTTGTATGCTGGTTTGGATCGGAGGTGTTGTGGCCGCCGCCGGAGACCATGCCGGCCTACGCCTGAGAAGGTCTCCGGTAGCCGTCCGGAGACAACGGAGCCGGCAACCGGACCTCGAGCCTCCGAGCGGAGGTGGCGAGCCGGAGGCGGAGACCCGGTCTCGGCCATCGGCGGAGACACCGGGCGGAGGCGCAAGCCTCCGATCCCGACGGAGATACCCGGGCGGCGCGGAGACGGGGGGCGGGAGCGGAGACATCCGGTGGCCCAAGAGGCGGCCCGCCGGCGGCCCGGGAGCGAGGAGGACATCACATGCCTAGGAGGCCCGGAAAGGGTCCAACAAGCCCATCGGCCGCGGCCGGGACGATCCCCGCCCCCGTCGACCCCACCTGGAAGAGTCTTAAAATTAGGGTTTCCCCGTCCCCCTTTGGGGTTGTAATGACTTTTTATATTAGGGAGTTGGACTGGCTATAAAAGGAGCCCCCAGTCCCTGTTGTAGAAGAGAGGAAACTGGAGTGGAAGAATCCTTCTTCTTCTCACTCCAACATTGTAATTGTAATTACGTATCAATATTAAACCTGCTGGAACCGTGTTCCAACAACTTGGCGCCACCGGTGTCCGGCCGAGGATATCGCTCACGAGATGCCAACAAGAAAACAAATAGCGGCCGCCGCCGCTCGAAAAACGTGCCGCCGCCGGGCGAGGCACCAGCGAGGCACCTGAACCACCGCGAAGGGGCAGACCGCGAAGGTCCGCCCGAAGCATGTATGCCTCCGAGCAGACAACCGAAGATGAACAGAACGATGATGACCACGGCGAAGATGAGCAACCTCCGACAAGCCAGGACGGCGACCAGCACCAGGAAAATGAGGTAAGTCGGCTGAGAGCTGAAATGCAGCGCATGGAAGCAGAACGAGACAGGCTGAGAGCAGAGCAAGCAGCTACGCACAGGACAATACACACCTCCCAGCAAGCAGAGGAGATTAGGCAGCAAATGGCGATATTGCAAGCGGAGATTCAGAGCATGCAACCCATAACAATGCATCAAAACAATACTATGACAACCCCACAACTCAGCCAATACATGGCCGCGACACCCACAGAGATACCTCAGATCATGGTTTACCAGAGGACGTTCGACCCGAAATCTCCACTGTCAGAAGGCCTACAGAAAGCACCATGGCCTCCGGGCTACAAGCCCATGGTCCTACCTAGGTACAATGGAAGAACAGATCCACGGCAGTTCCTGATGAGTTTTGAGGCGGCAGTCGCCTCCGCAGGAGGAAATGACAGTGTCTTAGCCAAATCCTTCGTTATCGCCGCAGAGGGCGACGCACTGACATGGTACTCCATGCTGCAGCCTAGCACAATCTACTCATGGGAGAACCTTAGAGACAAGATAATCGCCAATTTCAAAGGTTTCTCAAGTGAGTCATTGTCGTCGGCGGACCTGTTCAGCAACAAACATGAAAAGGGAGAGCCGTTAAGGGATTACTTCCAGATATTCTTACACCTCGGGGCGAAGGCGCCAGATGTGCCGACAAATCGCAATAGAGGCAGCAATTAAAGGCCTCCGCATTGGACCCTTCGCAAGTCACTTAGCGAGAGAAAAGCCACTACCATGGAAAAGCCGCATGAAGAGTTCGAAAAATACTTTGCAGACGTACAATGATCTCCGAAAAGACTGGATGAAGGGGAAGGCCGGAGCAAAAGGTACTCCGGTAGGAACAACAACAGAGACAACAGGTCTTATGACAGGCAGAATGCTCAGCAAAAGCAAGTCTTCAATGTGCAAAACAGCCAGCCTCAGCGTCCGGCAGACAAGGAGCCTGGGAACGGCCAAGATACAAAGGCTCAGAATAACCAGAATTTTAACAAGAGCAAGTCGAAGAACTGGAATAAGAACCAGAAACCAAGAAGGCATTATTGTATCTTCCATGGGGAAGAAAAGGGGCATAGCACCAAGGAATGCCCCGAAACCAAAGAAACAATGGATCGGATGAAGAACAAGCAACAGCCGCCTACACCCGTTCCGGAACAAGCCAGACAAGTGAATCACACCTTCACTCCGCAATACCATCAGCAGTACAACCCAAGCTATCCAGGGTACAATAGCAGTGTTTTCCCTCAGCAGAACGTCGCACAACAGTACTATCCACCGTCCCTACCGGTATGGCGGCCTGTGTAGTACCAGATGTCTCAGTACGGCAACCAGGTACCCATCAGAGCGGAGAGCGCGATCACCTATGTCAACACTCGACCCCCACAAATATCCATGGTAGAAACACCTTAGTCTTCACAACAACAGCAGCAGAAGCAGTACACAGCATTGCCTCCACCTCCGCAACAAAGGCAATACGAGGCACTACCAGCACCTCCGCAGCAGGTCACCTGCCCCAGTACCATGCCAAAGGCTGAACCTCCGATTGAGAATCGATGAACCCCCACTCTGCTCCGCCCACAATAGGAATGATACTACCGATACCGGCGGCTCGGCTATGGAATTCGAGACAATGAAACGAGAAAAAGATCACCTCCGATTGGTGAACAATGTGGGCAGTGCGGGGAGCACACCGTACAACAAAGTGGTCTAAGGCCCAAATCGGTTTTTCGAAGAGGACCTCCGATTGGAGAGTTACCCTCACACCGACGCAATGGTCATAAAAGCAAATGTTGCAAGATGGGAGATAAACGGGGATCTTGGTTGACTCGGAAGTTCGGCAGATATCATCTTCGCAAGTGTGTTTGATCAAATGAAGCTTAGCAGGTCTCAGCTGCAACCACCAGATACACCTCTGATAGGATTCGGAGGTAGGAAAATTCATGCCCTCGGGAAAATTTCCCTACCCGTGTCTTTTCAAGATGGGGACAGGGCGAGAACAGAATACATCACCTTTGATGTAGTAGACATATACTACCCATACAATGCAATCCTAGGAAGAGGATTTGCAAACAAGTTCAATGTGGCAATCCACATGGGTTACCTTTGCATGAAAATGCCAGCACTGCATGGAATAATCACGATTCGAGGAAGCCAGAAGGAAGCCAGGAACATAGAGAAAGCAATATACAAGGCCCACAGAAACATAAACACAGTGGCATCAGATGAGCCACCAGACATGCCCGAAGGAAAGACGGACATGAAGGACCAGGAGGACACAATAACAGTGCCCCTCGACGAGGCAGTACCAAATAGGAAGGTCACGATCGGAGCAAATCTATCAAAAGAAGAACGGACAGAATTACTTAGCCTATCGACCAAAAACGGATGTCTTTGCATGGTCGTGAAGACCTTAAAGGAATTGGGAGAGACATAATCGAGCACACTCTGGATTTAAATGACAACGTAAAGCCAAGGAAACAAAGGCGGAGGAAAATGTCGAAGAACGAACCTTGGCCGCAAAGGCCGAGGTGCGAGGATTATTGGATGCAAACGTCATACGAGAGGTCAAATACTCGAATGGCTAGCAAATGTGGTGCTTGTTCCAAAGAAGAATGGCAAAATGCGAATGTGCATCGACTTCACCGACACGAACAAGGCATGCAAAAAAGACCCATTCCCGCTACCTAGAATAGACGCCTCGGTCGATAAGGCCGCCGGATGCAAAAGATTCTCCCTCCTGGACAAGCTTCGGGATATCATCGTCCGGCTCGGGAAAGAAGACGAGGAAAAGACAAGTTTCACTATACCGACCGGAACCTACTTGTTTTGTGCGAATGCCCGAAGGGCTGAAGAACGCAGGTCAACCTTCGCAAGAATGGTGCAAGCCGTACTACGGTCTCGATTCGAGAGAAACATCATAGCCTATGTAGATGACATTGCCGTGGTAAGCAAAGAATCGAGAGAACCATCTCGGAAGATCTCAAGGAAACCTTTGCAAACCTTAGGGAGGCCGGATTGAAGCTAAACCCGAGAAAAATGTGTCTTTGGAGTCGGCGGGGGAAAAATGTTGGGTTATGTCGTCGGACCCGAAGGTCTCGGGGCCAACCCGCACAAAACAAAGCCGTCCCGGCCATGCCCGAGCCATCAAGCAAAAAAGAGGTCCAAATGACTCACGGGAAGAATCGCGGCTTTGAATAGGTTTATCTCCAAATCACTGAACGCAGCCTCCTTTCTTCAAGGCACTCAAGGCCAACGAAAAGTTTGAATGGGAACCAGCAATCGAAGCTTTCGACGGCTAAAGAAATACTTGGCCGAGGACCTAATGGTGGCGGCCCCGAGTAGCGACGAGCCACTCACCCGTTGTACGTGTCGGCATCGCGGGGGCGCGTGCAAGTACTCGTGCAAGAGACACGATAAACGGTAAGCGGTGCGGCGGCCAATATACTCTGTAATGCCAGGCATTGCAAGGAGCAAAGCCGAACTACAGAGATTGAAAAGATAGCATACACAAGAATAATCACGATCAAGGAAGCTAAAGCACTACTTTCAGGACCACACTATTCGATACCAACGGCGCCCACTAGCCGAGATCCCGAACAACAAAGAAGCCTCGGGAAGAATTGGCAAGTGGGCTCTGCCGTCTCGGTTCGAGATCGGGTTTGTCGCAAGAACAAGCAATAAAGTCGCAAGCACTAGCGGATTTCCTCTCCGAATGGATGCCAACAAATACCTCCGAATCAAAATCGGAGGTATCCCACTTGACGCTTTACACGGATGGTGCCTGGGGAGTCCAGGGAGCCAGGGCCTCCGCAATTCTGTTTTCACCATCAGGAGTCAGAACAAAATATGCAGCTAGACTATGCTTCAAAGCAACAAACAATACGGCGAGTATGAAGGTGTCATATTGGGGTTGACAAAAGCAAAGGCACTCGGGGCTACTCACGTGCTGGTAAACACAGATTCCCAGTTGGTAGCAGGTCAAGTGGAAAAAGAGTACACCGCGAGGGAACACGAACTCGCAAGATACCTAGAGGTCATGAGAGGCCTTGATAAGAGATTCAAAGGGTTCACTCTCAGGCACATACCGAGAGGAGAAAACATGGAGGCTGATGAGTTGGCAAAGGCAGCAGCAAACAAGCTTGACATGCCGGCTGGCACCTTTTACCAAGAGCTACGGCAACCGGCCACGGCCGGGTTAAACGAGCATTTGCGGAGGTACTACCGATTCACTCCGAAGACCTGGAGGCAAGCAATCATAGATCAAATCGGTGGCAATCATGTAACATCGATGAAGCCGGTGGCGAGACGGCGGCTCGAGCAAGAAGCTACACCGTAATAGAAGGGCAGGCTGTTCAAAAAAGGCATAGTGCAACCACTACTCAAATGCCTAAGCAATGAAGAAGGCCAGGAACTCCTACGCAGCATTCACGCAGGGATTTGTGGATCCCATATAGGCCCAAGGGCATTATCTGCAAAGGCAATTCACCAAGGTTTTTACTGGCCCACTCACATCAAAGATGCCCTACGCATAGTGAAGACATGCAGCGCCTGCCAAAACTTCTCTCCAAATCAAAGTAAGCCAGGGGGGAGTCACGGCTCATCCCACCAACATGGCCTATGCGGAGATGGGGTATGGACCTCGTTGGGCCGCTCCCGCCGGCTCAAGGAGGTAGTAAGTATGCGGTTGTGGCGTAGAATATTTTACAAGGTGGATTGAGGCCAAGCCACTATCAACCATCACCTCGAAACGATAAAAAGTTTTTCGCGAACATAGTGTGCGGATTCGGTGTCCCAAGAACCCTAACAAGTAGACAACGGAAAACAATTCGATTCGACAAGTTCAAAGAGTACCGAGAAGCATTGGTACTCAAATGTCCTTCGCCTCAGTATACCACCCGGAGAGCAACGGGGCGGTTGAGAGGTCCAACAGGATCATATTCTCAGCAATCTCAAAAACGCTACATGGCCTGAAAAAAGGAAAATGGGTCGAGGAGTTGCATAAGGTCGTGTGGTCTCACAACACCAATATCTCACGAGCCACTGGCTTCACACCCTTCAAGCTACTATATGGGGAAGAGGCTATGATGCCGGAAGAGTTAAGAAACCAAAGTCTCCGGGTCACAAAACAGGCGCTAGCAGAAAATGAAGAGTACAGCAAAGAGATGATAGAGGCAGAAAGACTAGAAGCTGTGGACAACATAATCAAAAACCAAAACCAAATGAAGAAATGGAGGGATACCAAAGTGGTAATCAAAGACATCAAAGAAGGAGACTGGGTCCTCCGCAGAAAACCAAATGCACCAAACGCAGGGAAACTGCAACCAAAGTGGGAAGGACCTTACCTGGCTCACCAAGCAGGAAGGAAAGGATCGTTCTTCTTGCAAGACGAAAATGGGAAAGTATCAACCCACACCTGGAATGTGGACAACCTCAGGAAATACTACATCTAAAATGTATGGAACCTCCGTAAATCTATAAGCGGAGGCATCCAGTAGTTTATTTTCATGTTTCTTTTCTTTCCCTTCAAACTGGATTGCACTCTTTTTCTCACGCGGGGACTCCTTATCGGCGGTGAGGTTTTTAACGAGGCAACTCCGTTGTAATCAACCTCTTCAATATATAAAGAGGGCCCCGAGAAACAGCAGAATGCAGCGAAGTCAAAAGCGGCTGGCAACGCAGCCGCAATATTTGACGGAGCTCTAAGCATCGAAAGAGGTCACTTCAAACTTCGCCTTGACCGGCGGACCTCAAAAAGATTTGTAAGCGACCTCCAAAAAGGTTGAAAACCCTTGGAAAAAGACTGATCGATCGAGGCACTAAGGGGTACAAAAAGCCAAAAAGGCATTACCAAAATCGGAAAAAGACCCAAGAAAGCGGCTAGGGCACCGATATTAAAGCAAAGATCACTTAATCGGCCACTTGGCCTCTCAGGCCTCCGCAAGATTAGCGGAGGCATGCCAAAAACGATAACCGAGAATTGAAGCAATCGAAGCAATCTGATCGACATCAACAAAAAAGGCCACCGGAAACAAAGAGAAGGTAACACGACGGCTGAGCAAGCCGCTCCAGTCCATTAATTTTCTTATAAATATGAAATTAAGGCTACAAGAATCACCAATGCCCTAGCTCTAACTAGTGTACACTCTAGAGAAGGTGTGCCACTTCTTACTATTACAATCAGCAAACGAGCCTGCAAAAGAGCAAAGAGCGTTGCAATTCTCCATCTCCGAGAAAGAAGGGAGCCTTAGTACTGACGGACTTCGGCTGCTGGTACCCAAAACACAAACTGCCAACCGCCTCACTGCGCACTAGCCCGTCCCACTACACACCTCAGAAGAATAGGCCAAGCGGCAAGAACAGTTGTATTCGTAGCCGGATACCACTCCAGACCTCTCAGCAGAAGAGCGACACACCATTGTGATATAGCTATTACGAATTCTTACTCAGTATCACCTCAAGTGCATCTAACAGCAAGACCATACTCTCACTAAACCAAAATCCTGGCGAATGCTACCCCAAATGACCAAGCATCACCAAAAACCATAAGCCTTATATAGCCCTAGGGAGGAGAAAGACAAATTAATGCCTTGATCTGTAATCTAAGGCATTAAAGGAGCAAGATCTGTACCATAACCCGTAGTAGCAATCAAGCTCATTCAACCGCAGAGTACCATCAGCAGCGATTTTTTGGTCCTCGAGCGATCAAGAGATCATATCACGAGAAATAAAACACAAGATCCGCAGCATTTACTAAGAATTGTACCAAAGAGGTCAGAAACATTTAAGCCAATTAGCCATACCAAGGCCTATAAAAGGAAGGCGCTTCTAGCACCCACCCCCAGCATCACACAAGGCACGTATCAAGAGTAGGGGGGATGGAGGTTGATGTATATTTACAGGAGTTTCACAGTAGCAATAGAGAGACACCGTAAGAATTCGTAAGCAGAGGGCCACATAGACCAAAATGCACACCACCCTTTTCTTTAGAGCATGCACCAACGAGCCTTTCCTCAGGGAAGAAAACGGGGTAGGGGGACACCGCGTAAGAATTCGTAACGTCCCCCCATCCCTGGTCAAAATCGCTCAACAAAAGCGTGGAATGTCACATGAAAGTGAGCCCAAGGACAGGTGGTACCTAGTGACAAGTTGAGAGTCCCCATTAGCAAGGGACCATGTCCAATTAGCTACAGTAGGAGAAAAGGCAGCACTAAGACCCTAACCTCCATGCCTTAGCATGGAACCATGTAACCTAACAAGCTGACCATTCAAAATGATCAATAAAAGGTACTCGGCAGAAAGTCTCCGGAATCCAACTAGTAACCTCCGCACGCAATTCAAACGTAGTATGGACTAGCGTTGCAGCGCGCGAAGGCAAGTTTACAAAACTACGTGTTAGCAAAGACAATACCTCCGTCGTAATACCTTAGCTCAGAATCAGGTAACACTGGTATATGGCTATAAAAAATATACGTATACGATAACCTAAGATTTCTTCCATAGCCTCCGCGTATGAAATGAATGCATCTGAGTTCCATTACACAAAGACAAATCTCAGGTAAAAGGCCAAAAATAAACTAATACATAGCCTCCGAAAAGGAAAAGGCAACGAGAAAAAAAAAACATCTCATGAAAAAAACTGACGAGCGCCAAATTCAAGGAGGACCCCTCCATGCTAGTGACCCAACGAAGGTGTCGCGCCTATCGTCCAACCGAGCGCGAATGCATTCAAACATATCATCAACGCCGCGATGAGGGAACACCGATCGCCAAAGAATCCCAAAGAAAACCGCTAACGTAGACACCATCGCGCATAAGGGTTGCAGGTTCCACCTCCTGCACAGGCCCAAAATCGGAGACCTGCGCAGGAGGATTGACCCATAAGTTTCATTTACAATACGCGCACACCAGGCGCCACAACAAAAGTAACAAGTGTTTTTGCATCATGAGAGAAGAAAAGTAAGACCCTAGTCTACCTCCTCTCCGCGGACGTCGCAGGCCTCAGCGGCTTTATCGGCATCTTCGTCTTGCCTCTCTTGTAATGTCTCCGCAGGAGAGCTGGCACGAGCTTCAGAGTGTGCCTTGGTTTCCGTCGGAACCTCCGTCTCGGCCTGTATCCCCGCCGGAGACACGGTTGCCTGAGGAACTTGAGAACCTCCGCCGTAGCCTGGTTTTGAAGTCTCGCCAAGGACGGGGACACCCTTCATCACAAGTCTAACCGTGTCCGACCTCCGGCGGCGGCCTTAAAAGCACGCAAAACATTAGCTTCATAAAGAACCAAAAGAAGAGACAAGCAGAAAAGACAAAGGAACAAAAGGCTCACCTTCCGCATCGCGTGAGCAGCAGCAACGGCCTCTGCCCTGCCAAAAGGCGCCCAGAAAGACTTCAAGAATTTTTGAACCGTCTTGCGGATCGGGCGGGAGGTCTCCCCAAGCTCTGACGGATCAGAGATCTCAGGAAAACCAACAGTGCTGATGTCGAGACCTCCGCGAATCAAGCTCTTAATTAACCCAGTAGCGGAGGCCCGTGCCGCAAAATCGGACACACCTCCGACAAATAGGGATAGCTTCACAAGATTGGACTTGATCCAGACATCAATCCACCGGCGGTGCGATCGGCAAGAAGAGGAGAGGCAACACCACCAAACTCCTCAAGAGCGGATAGATATGTCTCCGCAATTTCGGTGCCGGCAATCCTGATCTCCTCAATCTCCGCGGCCAGTCCCTCCACCTCCTTCTGGAAGGTCTCCGCAGTCTTCTCCATCGAGACCAGCTGGGTGCGAAGGTTCTCAGACACCTCCGTGGCTTTGTTGGCGCGCTCAATTGCAATGTCCTTGGCTTCATTGGCAGATTTAAGCATTACCTCCAAATCCTCAACCTTTTTCTTCACGGCCTCCGATTGCTGGAGCGCGGCTTCCAAGTTAGAAACCTTGGCCGTGAGGTCAGTCTTCTCGCGGCCAAGGGTATCCACTTCTCCCTTCAGGACCTCAATGGCTTGCGTCCGCTGGGCAAGCTCCGCAGCTCCTCGGTGCTCAATGGCGAAGGCCATGTGATGGGTCTATAGACAATAATAGAGTGAGGAAAAAACAAGGAGAAGGTAAAAAACAAAAAGACCAAAGCATACTCACCATGCAGTGGTGCTCTAGCTGAAGGCGCAGAAGACGTTCGAAGGGCAGCGCATCAAGATAGTTATCAACTTGGGCTGGGATCAAAACAAAAACCAGAGAAAAAATGATAATAAGTACAAGCCCGCAACAGCACAAACTCGCGGAGACAGCAGTAAAACTATATGGCAAAAACCTCCGTAATGCTCAAAAATATCGTGAACGTTCAAGCCCCACGCACCGAACGTAGCGGAGGGACCTGAAAGAAAAGCGAAGGCACACAAACGTGTCTTAGCAAGCCAACCATGCAATCAACATGTGAACTAAAAATAAGACAAGAAGAGAATCTTTACCTCCAGAAGCATGAGCGGCGGAAGTAGAGCCTCCGCCTGTAGGCAGAGTCTGAGCACCCCGCGCCGGGAACACGCGCGCCAAATCAACACCGGGAGGAGGCCTCATGCTCCCAAAGAATACCGGCAAGCTCGGCTATAGAATAAAAAGGTTAGAAGTCTTCTCACGCAAAAAAAAAGAAGAAGAGAGGGAGTTGTGTCCAAGAAACTTACGAAGAGAAAGCCCGCCCACCGACCTTTGTCACCGGGGAGTGGAGGCCCGCCCTTCGCCGGAGAACTGCCCGGCAAGCCGGCCTTGTCGGAACAAACTCGGCATAAGACGTGCTTTTCGACACCTTATGGCCGGGACTCCCAACAAAATCATCATCGAGATGTCGTCGGGGATATCACGAACCCGGTGAGCCGGAGAGAGCGACGCTTCGGTGTCCCCGGCCTCCTCGTCCCCTTCGCTTCTTCCTCTTCTTCACCAGCCTCACCGTCTTCGAACAAGACAAATCGGCAAAAGCGCTAGGGAAGGGGTGAACGGACACCTCCGATGAAGGGATCCGCACGGAAACTGAGGGGTGTGAAGCCACCTTCGCCTCCGCCGTAGGTGAGGGCTTAGCGGATGCCACCGCCTCCTTGGCGACCTCTTCTTCCCCGTCATCACCCTGATAGCCAGCCTCAGAGGCATTAGGGGATGCAGATGCAGAAGCCTCAACAGCCTCCGCCTCGAAGGTCTTCTCCTTCTTGGAAGGCCCACGGCCGGCACATGAACGTTTTCTCTTTTTTGATGCCTCCGCCTTGATTGTAGCAACAGCGGAGGCATTCTTCAGAGCCTTTGATTCAATCCTCTGGAGCACCTTGCCGGGGACGGGCCGGGAGGAATAGGGAATTTTAAGCTCTTCAAAAACGCGGTTCAGACGCGGCATGATCCCGGCCTCCGCCTTCCGCGCAAGGTACTCACATTCGGAGACCTCTCCGATAAGCTCCACCACCTTCAGCTCAATACGGTTCACAAAGTTCGTCCCAGTTTCCCCCCGTGGCAAGCTAAGACCAAAGATAGGACAGGGTATGCCCGCAGCCTCTCCGAAGACCGGCAATTCCTTCCGTACAATCTCAAATTTTGGCCTCTCCTTAGCCAAAAGCCAGCAGCCGGAGGCCACTATCTCCTCCAGAAGGTCGCGACCTCCGGAGTATTTGCGAGCCAATGCAAAGGCCTTTCGGCACGACTTCTCGCGAGCGGCGGCCTCAGCAGACGACGCAGGCAATGGCTTTAAGTTCGTATGGGGTTTCATCTCCGTCATAGCGGAGGCCAGTGGATACCTCACGATCTTGTTGCCATCGTCATCCAACCCGGTGACACCGATGGTCTGTACATAAAACCAATAGTCCATCCAATTAGCTGGTTCCCACTTGCCCTTCTGGCACCAAGATATCTCCAACCGCTCTTCCTGAAACCTCTTCGCCATAAAGGTGCAAGCACCAAACTGGGCCTTCACCTTGTCGTCACCAAACCGCCGTGGCCGTTTCGCGGCTCGTAGTGCCTCACAAAAGTATTCAGTCCGGCTCTCCGCCGTACGATTCTACGGCCCAGACAAATTTGCTGAGGTTTAGAAATGCATGGGGTGTCAGGTGGTGGATCTGAGCGTTGAACTCTGCTAAGACCTTCCTCAGAAACGAGTGGGCCGAAAGCCGAAGACCGCAGGTGAAGAAGTCCCTAAACACCACCGCATACCCGCGGCCCGGTTTTGGTTCAGTCTCCGAGCCAGGAAGCTTGGCGCAACCGGCCGGAATAACACCCTGTCTCTTGAGGTCCTCGATCATCTCCGCAGTCATCTTGCTACGACCAAAGTCGTAAGTGATGAGAGCCATACCTCCGGACTATGCGGAGGCACAAGGTCGTCGACGGAGGCTTCCACGTCGGAGACTCTTCCGATCTCCGGCCTTCGCAGCAACAAACATACACTTTTCAAAAAGACCCGGCCGGGCACCGCCTTCACTTTCGAAGCCGGGAGTAAGGGCCGGTGTAGCGGTGGCGAAGGCAAGCGCGCTGCAGCGGAGGTGCCACGATGGAAATCGGAGGCTACCGTCGGATGCGGAGTTGGCACGAGAGAGTGAAAAGAAAACTACAGCTTGGGGTAAAAAACTATCACCGCCCCCTCCCCTTTTATAGTGGCCGGACGACCGGTCGTGGGGGTGGACATCCCCCCACGCCAACGGTAAAAAATCCAACGGTCGAAAAACCACAGACCCCGGATCCAACGGCCAGAGAAAGAGAGAATAACTTTTTCGCACCCTGAAGTCTCCGTCCACCAAAGGCATGCCAGGGAGGGCCATGGTCTCCGCTGATCAAGCCAAGAGTTGATGGCCAGGGCCCGCCTCCGCTGGACCTAACCCTCAAAGGGGGAATGTTGGGAAAAGGCATCTCAGCAGCGGAGACATGGCATGGGCCTACGGTCAACTAACCCCCATTTATCTTATTATTGCTACGGTTGTCTTAGCTTGTATGCAGGTTTGGATCGGAGGTGTTGTGGCCGCCGCCGGAGACCATGCCGGCCTACGCCTGAGAAGGTCTCCGGTAGCCGTCCGGGAGACAACAGCGGAACCAACCGACCTCGAGCCTCCGAGCGGAGGTGGCGGCGAGCCGGAGGCGGAGACCCCGGTCTCGGCCACCGGCGGAGACACTGGGCGGAGGCGCAAGCCTCCGATCCCAGAGCGGAGATACCCCGGGCAGCGGCGGAGACGGCAGGACGGGAGCGGAGACATCCGGTGGCCCAAGAGGCGGCCCGCCAGCGGCCCAGGAGCGAGGAGGACATCACATGCCTAGGAGGCCCAGGAAGGGTCCAGCAAGCCCATCAGCGCAGCGGCGGACGATCCTGCCCCCGTCGACCCCACCTGGAAGAGTCTTAAAATTAGGGTTTCCCCGTCCCCCTTTGGGGTTGTAATGACTTTTTATATTAGGGAGTTGGACCGTAGCCATAAAAGCGAGCCCCCCACCCCCGTTGTAGAAGAGAGGAAACTGGAGTGGAAGAATCCTTCTTCTTCTCACTCCAACATTGTAATTGTAATTACGTATCAATATTAAACCTGCTGGAACTGTGTTCCAACAGTGTCTACCAATTCCTTCGCTCTTTTATACTTATTATAGATTCGACTTTGGAAATGTCGCTCTGTCGGGGCCATGTCTCCTCGACGGCGTTCCTCGAGTTTGAACATGCATTGCACAGGGCGGAGCATTTCTTGGCTCGCCTGTCCCCAGCATGCTCTCTTGCTGTCGAACTCCTGGATCGCGACTTGCACCAGAATAGCCGGATCAGGATAAAGGAGAGCCAGTGACTGCGTAGTGGGCAGCAAGTATAGGTTGGTAGGTATACGTGCACGTCTCACCAAGGCAAAGCACCGCTGCGCAGAGCGGAAGGGACAGGGACAGCCACCGCCCACCGCGATGTACGGATGGGGAGGAGCGGCGGCGAGGCGTCGGGGAAGAGGCAGCAGCAGTTCAGGAGCATGGAGGAGTTCTGGGGCTTCTACCTGAGCCAGCACTCCAAGCCGGGCCCGGGGTGGTGGCACTTCGTCGGCACGCTGGCGTCGCTCGCCTGCGCGGTGCTCGCGGCCGCCACCGGCCGCGCCGCGATCCTCCTCGCGGCGCCCGTTCTCGGCTACGGCATGGCGTGGTACAGCCACTTCTTCGTGGAGGGCAACCGCCCCGCCACGTTCGGCCACCCCGTGTGGTCTTTGCTCTGCGACTACCGCGGGCTCATCCTCACCGGTCGTATCGACGCCGAGCTCGTCCGCTTCCGCATCCGGCCGACGACAGACGCCGCGGCGGCCTCTGCACACCAGGACTGATCCCCATCCTCGATCCGTATCAATCGATTACCAGCAGGCAGTTCGTACCTGCTTCGTGGTAATATCTGTGTATCAATAACCATCTCAGCCTGTTCTACAATAAATACCATGCTCTTGCTTCCTGTGATTGGTCTAATCTTATCACCTCTTTCTGTTCGGCGTGGTTGAAGGCAATTTCAAAACGACATAGAATTCTCACCTAGTTTATTTTGAAGGTTTGATTGTTATTAGAGCCATAGAATTTTTTTTAGAAGGGCCGGCAAAAGCTTTGCCGGGATTTCTATTAGACGAATAAAAAGAAAAAAAAGGCAAGTCTTAGCTCGTTTTTGACCTGAACCGAGCCGTAAAAACCATACAAATAGGAGAGACAAAGCTCACTTACCCACCGCACAAAATAGGTACCAAGAAAACTCAACTCAGAAGAACTCAGCGCCGGTCGGATTGGGTCGTCGACACGAAATAGCTTGCAACTTGGTCGAAACGACCCAACTATACCAACTAACTACTCAACTATGTATACAACGACCACTACTTGGCCAAGAGGTCTCGACAAACTCCCAGCGTCGCACCCTTGGTCACTGATCTCCCAGCCACGACCAAAACTTTAGCAGAAGACCAAATGAGCGTCCCAAACCGCACCAAGCACTCCAAACAACGAAAAGTCCACCCCGGATCCCGGATCTCCAAGACTACTGACCACTACCACTCAAGCGCGTCGGATTGGGACATCGACCGCAGAATCACTGAGAAAACCACTCCTTGGATCACCGAGTTCCGGAGCTTCCTCCGCCGCCGGGGTGACGAGGTAAAGCCGATCGACTCCACAGCCTCGCCTACATCTCGCCGCCGCCACAATCACAGCTGCCCGAAGAAAGCGAGCAAGAAGCTTTAGAGATACAATCCACGTGCATGCCTTCTCCTTGCTCGGTCGGATTGGGACATCGACACGAGCCTCTCCAACACCACCGCAACCACTGACCAACAGCACCACCGCAACCACTGAGCAACAGCACCACCGCAACCACTGCCCCTTGCCGGCCTCCGTCCTCCTGCCCCAACAGCTCGGAACTCCAGTCACGCCCCCATGGCGCCACCGACGCCCTGCTGCCCCGGCCAGAGAGGGGGAGGGAGCAGCCCCTGACGACGCCTCCAAGGAGGGGAGCGGCGCCCACCCGTCGTCTTGCCAAAAACTGGCGTGGCTTTCGCCGGGTGCTCCCTCCTCTAGCAGAGAAACAACAGGGAGGGACAGAGAACAACCACCTCACCCCAAGCCCCCCACGGTCGCCGCCGCAAAGACAGCAGCCACAGGGAGCCAGGGCCGCCACCCCCTCCCGCTATGGACGGAGGCACCGGCCGCCGGGGCCGAAACCCAGCCGTCGAGGCCAGCCAGACCCCCAGACCGACCCTTGAGGGGGGGGGGAGGGAGCACACCCAGACCCGGCCAAAGGAGCCGGCTCCAGGTGACCCACACCACCACCGCAACGTAGGAAGCCGCCGCCGTCCACCAAACTCGAACCGGCGGCCGGGAGGGCGGGTCCGCCCGCTGGAAGGGCACCGCCCGCCGGCGCTGGCGCCCCAACGACGAAAAGCCGCAGGGACTGAAGCTCCGCACACCGCCAAGCCCCCACCGCCAGCCGTACCGACCGCCGCCCGCAATCGCACACCTCCACACCACCACCGCCACCACGAAGACCGGCACCCAGGCCAGATCCGCCCACCAGGGCTCCGGATCCGGGCAAGGAGGCCACGGATCCGCGCCCCGACGGCCGGGTGCCCAGCGCCGTCGCCAACCGCCGACAGCTGCCATGGTTAACTCTCCGCACGGAGTAGCCCCCAAGCTCGGCCAGGGAGAGAAGCCCCGCCGCCGCCGTCATGGGGGACCGCGCGGGCCTCCCGGCGGCGCCCTCCGGCGGCGGCGAGGGAAGGGGAGGTGGGAGGGGCGGCGCCCGGCGGCGGCTGGGACAGGGAGCGGCCCGAGTCGCCCCGTGCGGGAGGCGACGCGGGGGCGAGAGAGTTGCTAGTTGTAGTAGTTTAGAGCCTTAGAATTAGAACACATAAATTGATTTGACTGCTGAACCATGATTAAAAATTTATTCCTTGCCATTTACAGCCAGAACACAGAAATCTAACTCGTAGCATGCTTTTTCTAAGTAAAGATTACAAGAATTTTGACGCAGAATAGTAAAGATACGGGCATTCTTGATCCATGGACAACCAGTGTGGTTCCTTATTCTGATGGTGGAAAGCACTCTTCTGAATTCTCATGGCTGGAGAGCCTGGACCCTGGAGAACAATTGCTCAGCTGTCACTTCTACTGGGCTTGTCTGACGCCGGGTACACCTGAAAGGAAGCAACAGCAACTTGTTTAACCATGCGTCCGTTTGATTAAAAGTGGAGAAACGCCTACTGATGCCGGTACTGCATAGGATAAACTGAAAACTGTGCCCCAATCTTACACCACCATCCATGTACCGGCATAGTAGTAACTCTGATTCGGTCACTTTTTCTTTGTTGTTGTCGTAGAGCTCAAAGTCCACATCACCTCATGGTTGGCATCATAGTACAGGGAACACACGCTGTGGTCAGTAGGGAACACACGCTGTGGTCACTTGGTATGGTCAGTAGTGAGTGCTAGTCTGTGGGCAATCTAATCCGCCTTTGCTGCCCACAGATTTGAGGAAAAGTATGGTAGTCACCAGATGGGCCAGGAGGGCCCGATGATGGGGCTATGATTTGTGGGCATCCTTGCTCTGTGTGCTACTGTCTTATCCTACGAGTACCACTGGCTGATCTCATTCACTGAAGAATACTCCCTCCATCTCAAAATAATTATCGTTTTAAGTTTTTGCGCCATAAGTTTGACTCGATTTATAGAAAATATGTGCAATATTTATATCTCTAAATAATTTTATTAAAAAATTAGATTTAAAGATCTTTCCGATGATACTAATTACTTAGCATAAATGTTAATGTATTTTAATATATAATTGCCGACAGTTTTTTCTCAGGAAACGAGAATGACACTTATTTTGGGACGGAGGGAGTAGCATCCAAGGAATGAGGGAATCCCACTCCTTCACTCCATTCATTCAGTTTTGACTTTTTTTTTGAAGCATCTCATCTGAGTACAGCTGTAGTATCCGTTCATACATGAACACACGCTCACACTACACACGCACACCTCATACACACCACGCGTGTACAAACAAGACCTACAACTACATACAGATCAGAAGACCGTGTCCTTCTTGAGATCACTGGCACCAGATCAGAAGACCGTGTCCTTCTTGAGATCACTGGCACCAGATCAGAAGACCGTGTCCCTTCTTGAGATCACTGGCACCAGATCAGAAGACCGTGTCCTTCTTGAGATCACTGGCACCATCCATGGCTCTGTAGGTGACGAGCGCGTCGCAATCCCATGGCTCTGTAGGTGACGAGCGCGTCGCAATCCCTTTGTGGCTCCATGCGAGAGATGCTGCAGATTAAATAGGAATAAATAAATTCCACGGTGAGAGACGGGAGTTCGACTCCAAGAATCGAACCCGCGCCGGCTGCGAGCACACCTGGCTGCGCTAGCCACCCGAGCCTAGCTCAGTTCTCTTTCAGTGCGTTTAACTTAATATCTCACACCTTTTCCGTACATGTTCAGGGTCGTACGTATCAGTCCATGTATTTCCATTTTGTTACGAACAAGCTTAAGTACTCTAGCTAGTTCTCTAGAAAAAAAATCTACTTAACCCCCTGAACTATTAAAAGTGGTTTACTTCACCCCCAAACTAAAACGATGCAATTTACCCTCTCGAACTTTTCAAAACCGTCTATTTTACCTCCTCAGGCGGTTTTTAAGATGGTTTGCTACAGTAACAGCGGTTTTGTCTTTTTTATTTATTTTCACCGGATCTTTGAAAAATCATAGTAAATCAAAGAAAAAATCATAAAATAAAAAAATATAATTTTGTTGGACTCCATATGAGTAGATCTACACAATAAATATATAATATGGTATCCTTTAGTACAATATTTTTGTTGTAGCTTATAATATGGTATGTTTTAGTACAAAATTTTTACTGTAAAAAAATTTATATTTGTTCACCGTAAAGCTACAACAAAAATATTGTACTAAAGGATACCATATTATATATTCACTGTGTAGATCTACTTATGTGGAGTTTAACAAAGTTCTATTTTCTATTTTATGATTTTTATGTGATTAACTATGATATTTTAAAGATTCAGCCAAAGTAAATAAAAAAGACAAAACCGCTGGTACTGTAGCAAAACCACACGTGAAAACTGCCTGGGGGGTAAAATAGACGGTTTTAGAAAGTTTAGAGGGCCAATTAGACCGTTTTCATAGTTTGAGAGGTGAAATAGACCACCGTTGATAGTTCAAGGGGGTTAAGTAGACTTTTTTCTAATTCTCTATGTTAGGTAGCGCATCTCTACCGCATCAAGTCAAACGTAACATCCTACCTAACTACTATGAACCCTGAATGACAATGACGATCATGTTCTTCAGCCACCAACCGAACACACCAAAGTTGTTCAGCATGCCGTTTTTCTTCCCTACGCCAGTACATTTGCTGAGTCACAAGTCACACAGCTCACACGAAACCAACAAATTTTGTGTTGTTGCTGAATGCTTGACCAGGTCGTTCGCCGCGAAGGACGAGGTGTTCTGCCTATTCGAGGGCGTGCTGGACAACCTGGGGCGGCTGAGCCAGCAGCACGGCCTGTCCAAGGGCGCCAACGAGGTGCTCCTCGTCATCGAGGCCTACAAGACGCTCCGCGACCGGGCGCCCTACCCGGCCAGCTTCATGCTCGCCCAGCTCACCGGCAGCTACGCCTTCGTGCTCTTCGACAAGTCCACCAACTCCCTCCTCGTCGCATCTGTAAGCTTGCTATCTCTCTCAAGCAGTGGATCGATGTGCATTATGGTGATTTCAGTTTGTTTTGTTTATTTACCTCGATCGTATCGTTGTGCTGTTGTGTCAGGATCCTGAGGGCAAGGTGCCGCTCTTCTGGGGGATCACTGCTGTTGGCTGCGTCGCCTTCTCTGATGACATTGACATGCTCAAAGGATCATGTGGCAAGTCGCTGGCGCCGTTCCCACAAGGTAATTAACGCAGGCGACCTCATCAAGCAACTGTCAGATCATGTTCATGTCTTGACTTGTGTGTTCCCATTTCTTAAGCACCAAATCTCTGAAAGTGATGTTGCTTGCCAACTGCTGAAAGCAGTCTGAAGATTAAAGTTTCTGTACAGCATTCAAAGAGCCTTCATCCTCATTTAGTCATTTTCGCTAATCTCATGTATATGCTGCATTGTTGTAGGTTGCTTCTACTCTAACGCCCTTGGACGGCCTCAAGTGCTACGAGAACCCCAAGCACAAGGTCACTGCTGTCCCTGCAGACGAGGAGGAGATCTGTGGTGCAACTTTCAACGTGAAAAAAGAAATGGCTTGTATTTTTTTTTTTTTTTTTGCGATAAAATGGCTTGTATTCTTGCAGAAGATCAGCTCCAGTTTTATGCAAGTCTGCACAGTTTTGTTCCTAGCGAGTACAGGAATCATAATTGCAGAGGAACTGAGCATGACAATGCTAACTGACTGAACGACAAAACTAAATGTTTTCCATTCAGATTTTACATTCTCTGCACAATTTGTATAGGAGTATGATGCAGTGCTCTCTATTCGCTGTTGACTGACCCACACAGATTTGTAATTTGTAATTGCAGGTGGAAGGGTCTACAGTCCTGACAGCGCTGCATTAGGAGGCGATTTCCATGTGGAGGCGTGGATGATGGGGCGCAATGCAATGCAATGCAGAACTTTGTACACGAATGGTGGTGTAACATAGTGGCAAGTCATGTTCATGCAACCGATATCATCTTTTATAAAAGAGAAGAACTAGAGGCACTTAAGGGCTGATGGTTGTGTGTGTACATCCCTGTTGTTCAACTTACATGGAACTTGGTGGTTGAGACATGGTGCTAATATAATCGATCGGTTGCGTGGAATGTGAAGTTTGTAATGTGTTCGAAATAACAAAGCTTTGTTTCTCCAGTCTTTGTTGTCCATGTGATGAGTGATGACAGTTGATGAATGTAGATATATATAGTTGCACCGGCCCTGTTCGTTTTCGTTTATAATTGGGCTTTTAAAGTGAAAAAATGAATTATACATAACACCTCAATTATTTCTGATTCTGCTAGCAACCGCTTTAGAACTTTAAACATGATTCGGCTAACCGCAGCTCTAGAACTTTGACTAGCAAAATCGACAATCTTGAATCAAAAGAAATCTCCACGGTACTTTGATTATAAGCGAAACAAACAGGGCCATCAACTCTTGTTTGATTCGCGAACGAGCGCCTAGCTCGGTGATTGCGCTTAAGGATGAAAACGGTCGAAAACGGTCAAAAACTGCTTTATTATTTTCTACATTTATATTTAAATACGAACGCGAAAACGAAAACGGTATAGTCGGAAACGAAAACGAAAACGAACTTACGGTATTTCGAAAACGAACCAATTCGAGCGGAATTATGTCGAAAATGGTCGGCGTACGAAAATTCAGTACGGAATACCAACCCACTTTAAAGGTGCATAACCAAACTAACACGTGCATAATTTAGTTCAAGTGCACATAATAGAATAAGGGGTGCATGTTGTAGTCGCCGACATACAAATACAAGTCTAGAACAAGAAATTAATAGGACATGAACATCTACAGTTCATCGACATCATCCATGATATCAAGATCATTTTTCATGTCATTTTCTTCCTTGTGGCTCCGCAATACGGAGTGGAGGACGGAGTCACTGACTCACGACCGTACGGCGCCGCAATACGGGAGTGGAGGGAAGGCGATACGGGAGTGATAGTGGGATATGGGAGTGGTGGTGTCTAGGGTTGTTGTTGGTGCTACTTATTGCATATAATTTGACCACCAAAGTAATCCAAAACGACCAAATCCATGGTGCATCATAGCAAATATATTATTTATCTAACAAGTTCCACGAGTTTTGGTTTTAAAACTTGTTTTTTAGGAAATATAATATTTTATGAAATAAAAGTATCTCAAACAATGAAATAGATTGCACCATTGCGAAGCTCTCGTCGCGCTGATCAAAATACATATATTATTTGCTATATTTGTAGCTATAAATAAAAAGATATGGGAATAGAAAATATATTTTTGTGGCTCTACCGAATTTCAACCGAATTTCGAATACGGTTACATACCGAATATAATGTAGAAAAGTAGAAATCGGTCGAAATAAGCCCATTTCGAATTCCGCTCCGTTTTCGAATTGTCTGTCCGATTTCGTACCATTTTCGCATTTTTCCGAAAAAAAGTGAAAATGGTCGGATTAAATGTAGAAAACGATGTGATTCGGTCGGGAATTTTCATTTCCGTTTTCAACCTTAGTTGCGCTCCCCAGGTGCGGAGCGTGCCCGCTTGGGTTCGACTCCCATGGGGAGCAACTCAGGTGTCGCATCAAGGGATTTTTCCCTTGAATAAAATCAGTCTCCGCTTGACCGGGTTTCAAGCGTATGTCTCTCTCGCGTGAAGCCACAATGGGATTGCGACGTACCCGTCGTCTACGAAGTCAGAGGACTCCGGTGATCTAAAAAAGGATGCGATCTTCGGATCAGTGTGTAGCTGTAGATTTGTTTATACACGGGTGATGTGTGTAGTGTGCATGTGTTGAGTGGGCGTGTGTGTGTATGAACAGATTCTACAGCTGTACCCAGATGAGAGACTAAAAAAAAAAAACTCTTGTTTGATTCTGCATCCAGCCCAACCACAAACAAAAAATGCAAATGTTAAATAGGCTCGCAGCAGCACTTGATGGGCTCATACAAGCCCAGACCAACATCTGTGGTTTCTGGGCCAATGTGTAGTCAATACGGACCGGGCCGTTTTGTTCACGTCTCCGTTGGGCTAGGTGTAGGCCAGCTCTGTTCCCTCTACAAAGAATTCCCTTTTCAACTGCAACCTGCCCCCAGATGGCGCCGCCGGCAATCCACATCCCTGAGAGCTCACAGGTGCATCGCCTCCGCCGCTCCGTGGCCACTGGAGCTTGGCTGCGATGAGCCTACACTACAGCAATGCAGATGGATCGGAATACTGAGGAAGAGGAATCGGATTCTCACGCGCTGAATCCATTTTGGGGGTTGATTTGGACAGAAGCCAGGCCAAACGACAGTGCACAGGTACGTATAACTGACAATCTGAAAGCCTACGGGGGTCACTACGGGCAGGACAAAACGCTTGACAACTTATTTCAGTTCTTATGGAAAAATCAGTTAAAGCCTACTGCATGGTTAGTACTACCAAGTGTAATCCCCCGTTGCCGCCGGCGATCGCCGGGACGTGAGCAGATGCACAATGGATAACCGCCGACGAGCAGAGGTGACCTCTGTCGTGCATTGCTTTTCGATTAATCAAAATGAACTTGTCTGTTACACTCAGAAGGGAGAGGCCAAAACACGGCATCCTGGTCATGAAGGCCCACATGTCATAGTCTGCTTACATAAGCTAGTATTAAAGAAATACGTCTTCAAAATAGAAATACGCCTTGAGCTTCTCTGGCTCCGCTCCGTCTTGGGCCAATGCTGTCACCCACGCTGGGCCGATGCTGTCTTCATGGGCTGGGTCGTGACAACTCCCCCCGCCGAAGATGATGCTTGTCCCCAAGCAGTCACAGATGGAAAACGCTCACGAAGCACTTCAAAATCTTCCCAGGTTGCTGAGAATGAAGGCAAACCTGTCCAGGTCACCAAGACCTGAGTGATAGCTCGATTGCCTTTCTTGACGAGTCGACGTTGAAGCACTTGATTTGGTACTGCTTCTGACGCCCGCAAGTCAGTAACTGAAGGTAGCTCGGAGTAGATTGGAGTGTAGTTAGGAGTATAAGGCTTGAGCTGAGATATGTGAAAGACAGGGTGGATCTCACTGTGTGGAGGTAATGGCAATTTATAAGCCACTTGACCGACCTTCTCCAGCACTGTATAGGGACCAAAGAATTTGTAAGCCAGTTTGGGATAAGGACGACTTGCCACTGAAGATTGTGTATAAGGTTGCAATCGAAGTAACACTTGTTCTCCAACTACAAAGGATTTGTCAGTTCGATTTCTGCCAGCCTGAATCTTCATTCTGTTCTGAGCTTGAGCCAATCTCACTTTCAGAGCCTGTAAGTGTTGTTCCCTGTTAGTGATCAGCTCAGCTACAGATATTGGACTGCCATTAGCTGGTATTATATTGACTCCCAGATTTGGCTCAGTTCCATAGAGTGCCATAAATGGAGAACACCCCAATGCAGTGTGATAAGAAGAATTGTACCACAACTGAGCCAGTGACAACCATTTCTTCCATTCCTTAGGTGAGTCCTGCACAGAGCATCTCAGATACATCTCCAGACACTGGTTGATTCTCTCTGTCTACCCATCTGTTTGTGGGTGGTAGGCTGTTGACAAATTGAGCTTGGACTGGTAAGATTTCAGTAAGTGCTGCCAGAAGTTGCTGAGAAATATTGTATCTCTATCACTAACAATATTTTGGGCAGGCCATGCATTGTGACCACTCTTTCCATAAATACCTGGGCCACTGTAGCTGCAGTATATATGGATGCTTCAAGGGTATAAAGTGTGCAAATTTGGTCAATCTGTCCACCACCACAAAGATGACACTATAGCCCTCAGATGATGGAAGACCCTCCACAAAATCCATAGATATATCCTGCCAAATGCCTTGTGGAATAGGTAGAGGCTGCAGTAATCCAGCAGGATGGTCATGAGAGTGCTTTGCATGTTGATAGATGTCACATTGTTTCACAAAATTATCCACATCTTGTTTCAGTCCTTTCCAGCAAAATAGCTTCTTGAGTCTGTGATAAGTGGCATTCACTCCAGAATGGCCTCCAATTGCAGATGAATGGAAGGCTTCAATGAGTTTTGTCTGAAGTGCTGTATTGTTTCCAATTCACACTACAGATCCTTTCTTGATGAGTCCTTGGTCCAAAATATACCCTTGAGGATCAGGGCTATGGACAGCTAGCTTGGCCAGGAACTCTTGAGCCTGTGGATCAGTAGCATAAGAATTTAACACCGTCTGAATCCATTGAGGTTGTAGCTGAGAGACCACTTGCAAAGCCAACAGATGCACCCTAGAGAGTGCATTTGCAGCTAGATTCTCCTTGCCTTTCTTATAAACAATTTTGAATTGCATGCCCATTAATCTGGTCATCACCTTCCTTTGCATATCAGAGTGCAGATTCTGCTCATTGAGATAAGTGAGAGACTTATGATCAGTGAGAATCACAAACTCTTGCCTCTGCAGGTAGGTTCTCCACTTCTCAATAGCCATCACTAGTGCTAGGAATTCTTTTTCATAAATGGATAAGTTCTTATGCTGCCCTCCCAATGCCTTACTCAAATATGCAATTGGCTTGCCTTGTTGCAACACAGCTCCCACCCCCTCTGCACAGGCATCAGTCTCCACCTGAAAGGGCTGGGCAAAATCTGGTAGTGTAAGTACAGGGGTACTAGTCATTGCCACCTTGAGGTTATCAAAAGCCTCTTGAGCTTGGGCTGTCCACTGGAATGTCTTCTGCCTCAAGACTTGAGTTAATGGCTTAGCAATAACACCATAGCCCTTGACAAATTTCCTGTAGTACCCAGTCAAACCCAGAAATCCCCTTAATTCAGTCAGGTTAGTAGGAACTAGCCACTTTTGCATGTCTTGGGTTTTGGAAGGGTCTGTAGAAACACCCTTATCTGAGATAATGTGACCCAGGTACTCAATGCTGGTAGCAGCAAAGGTACATTTTCTTGCTTTGAGGAAGAATTTATGCAATCTAAGTATTTCAAACACTTGCTGAATGTGTTCCAAGTGTTGGTCTAGAGAAGTACTATATATTAAAATGTCATCCAAGAACACCAAAACAAACTTCCTCAGATAAGGCTGCAAAATCTGGTTCATCACACATTGAAATGTAGCTGGTGCATTAGTGAGGCCAAAAGGCATTACTTTGTACTCATAGTGACCTTGATGTGTTTTAAATGCAGTCTTGAACTCATCATTAGGGAGCATCCTAATCTGATGGTACTTAGACTTCATGTCAAGCTTGGTAAAGTACTTGGAACCAACTAATTCATCCAAGATTTCATCTACTATGGGTAAAGGAAACTTGTTCTTAATTGTCAGAGCATTAACTTTTCTGTAATCCACACACATTCTCCATTGTCCATCTTTCTTCTTCACTAAGAGGACTGGTGAAGCAAAAGGACTGTGACTATGAGTGATGAGTCCTGCCTCCAACAACTCCTTGACTTGATTCTCAATCTCAGTTTTGTGCTGAGGTGAGTAGTGATAGGGTCGTGCATTCACTGGTATTGCATCTGGCACTAAAGGAATGGCATGATCATAACTCCTATGTGGAGGCAATCCCTTGGGGTCCTGGAATATGTCAGTATACTGCAACAAGAGGTCTTGAATTTCTGCTAACTATGAGTTCAGTGCTTGAGATTGAGCAGGTGTAGTGGTTTGAGGAGGATCAACCACAGCAAACGCCCATACATCATTGCCTCTAATAGATTTGAACACTTGTTTAGTAGTAATTGTATTAATGGAACAGCTATCTTCTTGCAAACCCTGGAGCTAGATCTGCTTGCCCTGATAATTGAATGAAATCTTCCTTGTAACCCAATCACACTCCATGGGGCTGATAGTTTTGAGCCAGTCATAGCCAAGTATGGCATCATAAGGCAAAGCATCTAATACTATCATATCACTTTGGAACGTGTGCCCCCTGAATGTACCATTTCAAATCCCTCACTTGATGGGAAAAATGCATGACAGAGCTATTGGCCAATTTCACCTTCTGATTGGGTATGGGAACTACAGGTAACTTAGCCAATTGAGCAAACTGTGCACTGACAAAACTATGAGTACTTCCAGAATCCAGCAGAATAAGCATGGTTTTGTTCTAAACAGTTGCTTTCAATCTGATTGACTCAGGAGCCTTAGTTGTACCAGAAATTGCATTAATAGACAGTTGTCCAAAATCATCTGTAAGTGCATCTTCAATGGCCATTTCATTGAGCACATCATCCTCTAATGGCGTATCCAAATCATTGATTACAAGAGCATTCACCTGTGGTTTGGCTCTCTTGGAACATACCTCAGCATGTCCAGGTTCATACTTATCCCCACACTTATAACAGAGATTATTAGTCTTCCTATAATCTCGTAGCTGCCTGTCACTCCACAAATTACCAGTGGTAGTTTGAGGCTTCCCGTCAGGTTTGAGCTGTACTGGCTTACCCCTAGCCTGGTATTTCATCTTGGTTCTCTCCATAGTTTTATACTGAATTTTGGCAATGACCATGGCCTGTTCTACAGTTGCAGGTCTCTGAGGTTCTACTACTGCCCTAATATCATCCCTGAGCCCCCTGATGTATTGCTTGGCAAAAAATCTATCATCATGAGAAGTGCCATTCATACACACGTCATACTGTAGGGATTTGTATTGCTCAGTATACTCTTCCACAGTGGCAGTTTGTTTCAGATCCAGTAAATCATTTAAGGTAGTGTCATAGTCATCAGAGCCAAACTATGTCATTAGTGCCTGCTTGAACTGAATCCAGCTCAAGTTTGGGTGTTGAAGTTGGAAGACCTGCCACCACTTAGCAGCATTGTCCTGTAGATGCATTGGTGTAGCTTCCATCCACAAATTCTCAGGAACCTTATAGATCCTGAAATAATTAGCACATTTAGCTAACCAGACCTTTGGCTGATGTCCATCAAAAGTAGGAAAAGACATCTTAGGTAAGAAGTGATGCTGATTGTACTCAGGTCTGCCCTGATGGTTCCTATGCTGGTGAGATGTTTCCCCTCTTGGTCTGTTTTGAGAAGGAGCAAACACATTTTCCATCTCAGGCTCACTTTCTGGATGTAGAGATTCATCAGTTTCTGAACTACTACCATGTGCCCTATCAAATTGCTGCAATGTGAGTTTAGCAATAGCATCACCATTTGCCAGAACTGACTTAGCCAACTGGTACTGATCGTGCACAAATCCACCTTCTGAGTAGTAGTGGCTAACTGCTCTTTCATCTCCTGTTGGATTTTGCCCATATCATTCATTCGCTGAGACATGAGAGTCAATGTTTCCAACATCTCATCCCACTGTGATTGAGCAGACTCAACTGTTGCCGCCATCTGGTCCAGAATAAACTGGGTCTGGGGCGACGGGATGGCAGGCCTGCGTGGAGCCGTCGTGACCACTCGGAATCAACCCAAGCAATTGATGATGCAACCGGTTCAGCAGAGCCTCCCCTAACAGTGTGCAATCACCACAACAACTCGACTCCTGGAACTGAGATGCGGTAACAGAATTTTACGACAGAAACACAGCTCTGCAACCCAAACCGCAATGCAATTCCTCGCCAAACGCCACCGCATAGCAGATCCACTTGCAGCTTACGGAATTTTACACGCAGACAAAGCTACGCAACCCTGGCTACAGATCGATGCTGGCAAGAGAAGAATTCTAGCGAGCTGAAAGGAGATAGCTCACAATGGTTCCGCCGCCGAACCCTAGGTTGTTAATGCAAACCCCAGTCGGTGAAGAAACGTCGTCGACGGCGCTGGTTGAGGTTGACGCGCCGCCGGTAGTTGCCGCCCGCCGCGCGACCGGCAACAAATCCCGCCAAAATCCGCCACGGAAGTCGAGTCCCTTGCCGATTTGGTGGTGCTGGTGGCCGCGATTCGAAGCGAGGCAGAGGATCTCCGGGAAGGATCCGAACAGGGCTCGCCGGATGCCGTAGCACTAGCGAGAGCTCGGATCGCCGCCGTCAAAGAACGCCGCTGTGAGACAAAGCTCGAACCGAGAGGGTGGGTGGGACAAGGGAGCCGAGGATAGATAGGAGCTGGATACCACTGTAATCCCCCATTGCCGCCGGCGATCGCCGGGACGTGAGCAGATGCACAATGGATAACCGCCGACGAGCAGAGGTGACCTCTGTCGTGCGTTGCTTTTCGATTAATCAAAATGAACTTGTCTGTTACACTCAGAAGGGAGAGGCCTTAACACGGCATCCCTGACTGGCACGAAGGCCCACATGTCATAGTCTGCTTACATAAGCTAGTATTAAAGAAATACGTCTTCAAAATAAAAATACGCCTTGAGCTTCTCTGGCACCGCTCCGTCTTGGGCCAATGCTGTCACCCACGCTGGGCCGATGCTGTCTTCATGGGCTGGGTCATGACACCAAGAGATTTCCCTGGTTGATTGAGGTAATTAAGATGAAAACCATATTGTACAATATTGTTGTGCAAAAGAGTATGAGGAAGATATACAGGATCATTGTGTCCCATTTGATAAATCTACCCTACCTGGCTTAGGACCTATTAGAGTTAAGGTGGCCTGCAAAGATCCAAAAGAGATTAAAGGCTTTTCCAAGGTGTATTTTAACAAAAGAGGTTTTATGGTATCCTGTCTGGTGGAGTCTGAGAAAAAAACAAGACAGTAAAGCTATTCATAAAGACAAGCTGAAAGACAAGGGTGATGATGATGATGATGAAGAGGAGGAAGAAGATGAGGAGGAATGTGATCACTATACTCCCATACTGGATGATAACAAGCAACAAGGAGCCCAGGGACAACAATTTGAATCAAGTAAACATGGTGAAAAAAGAGGAAAGCAGTGTCAGAAAGTTAGTGATACAGATATTGCTGGGCCCCTGAGAAGAATGTCAAATGGAATTATATTTGGCAATAAAATTTCTGAGATTTCTGTTGGTGTGGAGACTTTTTTTTGGAATGTTAGGGGGCTGAATAGTGGAGGGAGAAGAAAATAGTTGGGGGAGCTTTGCTACAAGCACCAAGTGGAAGTGGTCTGTCTACAAGAAACTACCAAACATTCTTTCAAACCAAGAGAGTTGAATAATCTTATTAGAAGGGAAGACATGGAATAGAGGTGGATTGCTCCTACATCTGGTGGCTTACTGGTAGGGGTTAACAAAGAATCATCGGAGGTTTTGGATTACAAGGAGGGCATTGCGAGCACCTCTTCCTAGTGGAGCACGACATGGCCAACCTCTGCCACTGAGGAGCTACTCTAGCTGTCGCGGACCCAATGACGTGCTTCGGTGCGGTGCTCATCTGCATGAGGGTCCGTATGGTGGCGCATAGAGAGCAGACAGAGGCTGGGAGACCGGAGAGAGAAGGAGGGTACGAAAGAATAATGAGGAAACAAAAGCGACATTCATGGTGTTTCTCTTTGATAGTCAGGACGACACATTATTTTAAAAGGCATGATGTTTGACAGCAAATTGACAATCTTGTAGAGTGTCCGCTTGCCGATTGAACTTTGGTTGGTAGCCAAACCACGAGTAGACGACAAATGAAGGAAAGTTAGAGGAAACTCATCTGGAGAAAACTCGCGTTTTCATTTGTTATAAAAAAAAACAACTCGAGTTTATTTTGCAGCTGCAGCGTACCCACTATTGACCAAATGTCCAAATCCACGCACGGCCGGCCGTCGTTCCCAGCTTGCTTTTCCTCCCTTACTAAAGCGACCCAAAATACAAGACGCCACGGTGGTGCACCAGCGTCGCGTGCTGGCTGTCAACGCCTCACAGAGTCATAGGAGCTTCCACGACGCAATTCTCGTCTCCTTGAGCAGGTACCTAAGTTTCTTATTTTGTTCATGTTGCAAGGCACCCAGCTCTCTCAAATAGTTCCTCTTTGCTCGGCCTGCGGTGTTAG
This sequence comes from Themeda triandra, assembly GCA_018135685.1. Lineage (NCBI taxonomy): Eukaryota > Viridiplantae > Streptophyta > Magnoliopsida > Poales > Poaceae > Themeda > Themeda triandra. The sequence continues at coordinate 209,558 of JAENPR010000690.1, read as the reverse complement.
TGAAACCTTTGCAATTCCAAGCTTTGTGGGCTAACAATCCCTTAACGCCTTTGGTCTTCCGCCTCCCTTTAATTTTGATTGAGCTGATTAATAATCATGTCATAAGCCTAGCTAGATTTGCTCATTTTGCTAATTTTGTCACTGTTGGAGATCGAGTAGTGTTTGATTGGGTTCGGTTAACCTTTTCCCCCTTGCCAGCGAAGAATTTCATCCGTGATTTGTTACCGTACCATAGTGTTTCTCCTCCAATATTAGCTGTTGTTCTTTTTTCATTCACCTCATGTGTTCTCTCTCTCATACACACACATAGGAGAGGGAGAGAGACCCCAATCGTTAGTAGCGCACGGATCATGCGGAGCAGGGACTGAGTCTGGATGGTGGGCGCGTGGCGCATGAGAAGGGCACGTGCTATGTGTCAGATACGTTTCATTTTGCTTTTACAAACGGCACACACACTTTAAAATATGATAACTTTCTTGTCAAGCATCTATTTTAAATTCCCTTTGTACCATTAAATTTATTACGATGAGATCTATAAAAGTAGATCCATGTTGGTGTTCCGAAACAATTTTTTTTGATGATAAAGTTTTGCGTCTAGGAGTATAAAGTTTCAAAACATGGAGTACGAAGTTTCGAATTACAAAGTTACATTTTTAGATGTACAAGGTTCATAGCATATCGGTACACAGTTTTAATTGAGCTAGTATTAAGTATCTGAATTTAGGTGTAGAGTTTTGAAATCCCAAAGTTTTGAAACTAAAGTACAAAATTTTATAATGTTTTAAATATGTTAGTATAAAGTTCATAAATTTAAAATGTATAATTTGAAATTACAATATATTTAGACCTTGAAATATAAAGTTTTAAATGTGCTAATATAAAATTCCTTAATTTAAAAAATTGAGTTTGAAAATCTGAAAGTTTGAAGTCTAGAATATAAAGTTCAAATGTGCTAGTATATAGTTCCTGAATTTGAAATACAAAGTTTTAAATATGCTAGTATAAAGTTAAAATTACGAAGTTTTGCAAATTCTGATTAAAAGTTTTGAACTTTGCATTATAAAGTTTATATTGTCATAGTTTAAGGATTATAAATTTTGAGTGTAAAGTTCCAAAGCTATCAATACAAAATATACTGTCACGGTTCAAAGTTTTATTTGTTCTAAGTGTAAAATTTTTCATCTGGCAGTATAAAGTTTGTGATGTGATTGGTCATAGTACTTAACATAGATTACAAAATTTCTGATGTGATAGTTCAAAGATTTTTCAAATTCTAAGTGTAAAACCTAGGATTACAAAGTTTTTATGATGTGATATTTCAAAGTTTTTAACCTAGCATTATAAATTTTGTAATGTCATAGTTGAAAGTTTAAAATTCTAAGAAAGTTTTTGGCTAATAATCATTTTTCCCGTATCGTTTGAATTACAGTATAAAGTATTGTGTTACATAATAAGATATATGATTTTTGAAAATAATACTTCTACATCCATATGGATTTGAAACCATCCCCTGCCCTTTACTTCTCCCACAAACCGCTATCCCAAAAGAAGAGAAAAAATAGCTCGTTGAATCCAAATTGGCCCATTAGCCTTAAATATGGACAGAAGAAAATGGACTCCAGAAGCTAGACAGGCTGTAAAGGAGAAAATTAGACTAAAAAAGTTAGACAAGAGAACTAGGCAGTAAAGTTGATGGGCGAGTGTAGATAACTCTCAACAGCCCCGGGCGTTGCTGTCCCCTCCCCCTAGCATGTGCGCTGCGATTGTTGTTGGCGCCTGTTTGCCGAGTAGCAATGCCCGAGAGAGACAGAGGAGAATCAAGGGGGAAAAGTGAGGATGGGAGGAAGAAGATGAGTTTACGGCAGATGACCGGATTGGGGGACAAGTAACGAGTAAGTTCGATTACATTTTGCTTGCTTTGCCTCTCCCTCTCTCCTCTACTTATCCCCTACCTTTTCCTTGTTTGCAGAGCATGCCGAGCAGGCCCAGACATAGCCAAGCGGATGTTGGGATGCCTGGGCTGCCTTCCTTTCGAGGACTTCTGTTGTGCTTGAGGATCGCTCGGGTAAGGAGTGTTGACCCTCCTCCTTGAGAGTTGGCTTGACCCTAAGCCAGAGCTGCTGGAAACGTTGCCACATGGAATCGGTATCTTCTCACGTAGTGAGCTCAGGGTCAAGGCCAGGCCACTCGATGAGCATCTGATGGATGGAGCACATACCTTGTTGATGCAGACGGCATTGCGGAACTTTCTCAGGAACTCATAGGGTGTCGTTCGGTTCAGGGGCTCGACGGAGATGGCTGTAGCTGAAGGAGGCGTCAGCTTGAGCTGCGAGACATGGAAGACGGGATGGATCAATGAGGTAGGACGCAACTCCAAGTTGTAAGCGACCAATCCAATCTTGTCGATGATTTGAATGGGTCGAAAAACTTGAAGTAGAGATTCTGGAGGGAGTGGGGCACGAGCAAAGACTGGACGTATGGCTGAAGATGAAGGAAGATGTTGTCGCTAATGTGAACTAGCGGTCGGTGCAGTTATTGTCAGCCTGGTGCTTCTTAAGCTGCTATGCATGCAGCAGATGCTAGCGCATAGCCACCTTCATCGTCTCATGTTTAGCGAGCTTGGAGCCCCATCGGGAATAGGGGAAACAATCTCATCAGTAGGACAAAAATGACGAGGAGTGTGGCAATAGAGTACCTCGAAGGGGGAATGACTCAAGGCAGAGTGGCGGCTTGTGTTGTACCAAAATTTGGTCAAAGAGATGTAGCAAACCCATTGAAGGGGCAAGAATGAATGAAGCATCGAAGATATGTTTCAAGACATTGATTTACCTCGCTCGCCTACCTGTCCGATTGTGGATGGTAGGTTGAACTCAAACATAGTTGAACCTGAGCCAGTTGAAACCACTCCTTCCACTATGAGATGGTAAAGATAGGATCTCTGTTGGACACAATGTGAGTTGGCATACCATGCAACTTGTACAATGAATCCAGAAACACTTGGGTGACTTTCTCAGTAGTGTAAAGGTGGTGAAGCTTGATGAAATGATCAAACTTACTGTACTTGTTGACCACAACCAAGATGCAATTAGCATAGCCCAAGGTTGGGTGTCTGTCAATAAAGTCCATGCTCACTATCTGCCAAGACCCAAACAGAACTGGTATAGGGGACAGAAGACTAGGCCGGTCCTGTCCCATGCCACCGTGGTGGCAGCCAGGCCCGACCACACGCCCTGACCCTGAGTTGCCATGGAGGCAACAAAATCTAGCGTGTCGCTACAGTTGGACAGATCTGCCCATTTCTACCACATTGATCTATGTCGGTGCCTTCAACCCTACACGTCTGCAACCTGCCATGCACACTGCCCATGCTCCGGCCGCTACCCTCATCATCATTGAGCCCTGCTCACCATCTGGGATGAGCCGCGCCGAGGCACACTATCATCGAGGGCTGCTGGTATTTCTTAGTGCAAATAGAAATAATCCACAAGCGCACAGAATTACCATTGTAGCATTTTTTCACTATGAAGTATTCAAGGTATCATATTTCCACAAGGAATGGAGGTATTCTAGCGAGTTCATCCTAGGGCAACACAAGGGTAGAGTTGGTAGAAGGCAGAGAAGGGCCAGTTCCTATGGCTTTTGGGTCTAAGGATAGCTAAACTCTACCTATACTTGCTCACTTTGGGCATCGACTAATGTCTTGTTTGCCAAGTGATACTGGCATGTAGCTCTACGCTATACCCAAACATGGGGGATTACAAACAACAAACAGGGTTATTACCACCTACTGTCTACCCCTCAACCAAAGGATGTGAGGCAATCAAAGGTAGCCTCTAGCCTAGACACCACGTCTATGCTATCGACTACTACTCTACCAGCAACTAGGGTGATCTGTCTTTAACAGGGGTCCTCTCACTAGAGTACCCACCACAGGGATGGATGATGAACCCACAAACAAGAATAAGTAAAGCTTAACTAATCAAAATACTTGTATAACCAAAAGAATCGTGAACACTTACTTAGCAAAAAGCTCCATTGAAGCACGGTGTTCGTCGAGGTACAAGAGGGGGAGACACCAACAAGTCCGGCTCTTATCCCAAGCTCTCCCTCACATCTCTCTACTACTCAACTCTAGATAGCCATGGCCAAAGGTCCTTATAGTGTAGGTCAAGTTTGGTGTTGCTCTTTCTTCCTTCGAATGTTGTTGTCTTATGAGAGGGGAGGTCCTCCTTTTATAGGTGGAGAGGAGAGGAATCCCCCAAGAAATATGCTTGATTCCCTCATCAAAGCACCTAAACCAACCTCAAACCGATGTCTAGGTGCATTAAACCTAGCTCTCCCATGCACAACCAACCATGGCTTCTCGGCACGGAGTGGCCCACAAAGTTTGGGCCCAAAACGAGCCAGGAAGGGCATGGCCGGTCCTAGGGCGCTGCCGCTCCACTTCGGGCCCGTTCGGGCTCATTTTTGGTAAGTTGCTGCCCTCTGGGCTTCTCTGCTTGGGCTCGTGGGGATTCATTGAATTGAGGTCATTTTGTTAGGCTTTTGGTCCATGTTTGGGGCCCAAATTGACTAGTAAGTGGTCCTCTTTCCTTTCCCATGGTTTTCTCTAATGTTTGATGTATTTCTGAGCCCATTTTATATGCATTTCCACATATGCCCTCTATAAATGAGAAATCACTAAAACTTATGGAATTGGTTAATTATAAGACCAAACTCTAAGTTTGGTGTAAAGTTGGTGGGTGAAAAGTGTGAGTTAAAGACCGCCAACAGGGGGCGCCGCCTAATGTGGTTGCATTGCCACCACCATGCCATTTCGCTGGGTACACTTGATCCCCTGCTACTGTATCTTTTTGGTTTGCTCGATCACTGATGTGTCACCCATCGCCTATCAACCTTGCATGAACTACTCTGGCATCGGCATCGACTTCATCGACACCATCGCTGAGTACTATGTGCATCTTCTCTGAGCAACAAAGCTGCTGCTGTGTCACCTCATCTGGCCGCAACACTGTCGCCTATGTGTCGCCTCATCGGGCCGCAACACCGTCGTCATTGTATCTGCATCGCCGTCACCTGTGCATCGACGATCGTGCTAGGCAATCCTTGCTACGCTATCTGTTTGCACAAGGTCTTCATCCAACTGATTGAGTCTTCGTTATCGAGCTGCTGCTACCCTTGTGTTATCATTGAGCCCTGCTCGCCGGCCACCCTCTCGCATTGGCGCTGAGCCCTGCTGGCTGCCACGTCCCTCCGCATTGCTTCTTCTTTGTCCAGCACAACCATGTCGTTAGCCCAATATTGGTGACACCGACGCGTGCTTTCATCCCCAACGCATTGCCTAATCTGGCGAATCCAACCATGCCCTGGTGCTAAGGTGGCTTGACCGCATCGACCTCGGCATCAACGCTCCCATTTTCACCCCATTGCCTCAATTGCGTTTTCACCTTTCTTCTAAGTCCACGACGACCTTGATTTTGTTCACTTTGACATCACCTCCTCCCATGCCGTCTGTTTTTATGCATCTCCATCATCACCATGGCATCCCTTGTGTGCCTGTAGCACCATCGACATGGCAACCCGACGACAAGTACATCGACCTTGATCACCATGGCATCCCTTTTATGCCTGTAGCTTCTTTGATCTCCATCATCACCATGGCGTCCCTTGTGTGCTTGTAGCTTCTTTGATCACGGCTACTGCGCCCTCACACTCGGCTACCTTGATATTGGCACAAAGAGCTACCGCCTTGCATGATGACTCATTGGCTTCTTCTCCAGCCACAACATATGCGCAACATCAACTATTATGGCTGCGGGGGAATGATAGTCAGCTTTTTCTCCAGTCTCACCATCTGTAGCGCTCTCTGTGACTGCGGGAGGATTTTAGAGTAAATAGGAACATTACCACATTGTGTACCCACGTGAGGTGTCAGTCCTTTGTACTCTATATAACCATCCCATGAGGTCCAATCCTTTGTACTTTATGTAACCAGTCCTTGAGGTCCAATACAATACATCCCTTATTCCAACAATTATATTCTACTTCATTATGTACCATGGTCAAAGGGAGCAGTGCGAAAAATGAGCTACTAACAAATGTTGTTGCACTGTCTTATTAAAAAAATGTGCGAACCAAACTTTTGAATTTGATCCCTAGTGATAAATTTCTTGTAAAGACCAAACAAAAAAAATAGTGGATTTGAATCACTTTCAATGCACTTGGAGGAGAGGAGATAGCACTCACCTATGTAAGTTGGGGGAGAGAAAATGGCAAGGGAGCAAATAGGAGGGGCGCGTTGAGGATTTATGGCTTGTTTGGCAGGGATTTGGACTACATTCAGATTCAGTAGCTTGGATCCACCAAAATATTTCCCAAATAGTCTACATCCACTAGATTCAGGTTCACCAAAATGGTGGATCTAGGGTCTGGATTCAGCATTTTGGTGGATCTCCTTTGGGGATGCTCCACGAATGGACGTTTCGTACCTCCTCGTGGATTTGGGTGGAAATTACACACCTTTTGCCACTATAAATCTGTGTGCCACTTCTTGTATCTTGTGCGTACTTGTGCGTTATATATCCTGGTGCAAGTACATGTGCACTTAGGACTCTCAAAATGAGGGGCCGACACAGCTGGACTTAGATGGGCCGGATGCGGGCAACCAATCACAGCCTAAGAGATTGTAGATGGAGACCGGTGCAAGGTCCACCACCGCATCATCTACACAAGATCCTGCTTGAGGGTGAATGCCATGTTCCACAAGAGGAACTGAAGCATGACTTGCGGGTCCCAGAACTCAATTCTCCAGTGGCAAGGTCGCAAGGACACTATTATGAAAAACTAGGTGAAAATGTTCACCATCGCATATTATTCTTTTATATGAATTAGGTCAAACTTATGATACATTAACTTAGGGCAATTGGATCCATTATTTTTCAAGATGGAGTATAATTATAGGCAGTGGCGGATTCAGCCCCCCACCCCCCCCCAACCCCCCCCACCCCCCGAGGTGATTTTCAAAGGTAAATCACTGTAGCAAAGTACTGTAGCTTAGGTTTAAATCTCTAGCTTAAGCTCTAATGGGTGCCATCCTGGATCCGCCACTGATTATAGGGATGAGACATAACATCTGTTGGAGCACCCCACCTTCTATTTTAGATTGTAGGGGAATTGATGGGAAATCTGTTGGAGATGCATTAAATTAAAAGTCAAGATGACGCCAGGAATTTGGTAGTATATATTAAGATAGTAGATGCTAAACAATCGTTGAGAAGAAATTGTGTGTATTGTTCTTGCCCCCAATAAGACAGGCAGACAGCACTATGCATACATATTGGCATGTGGCGAGTCGGAGTCAGTTGTATACTATTTCCTTTATCAATCGTGACCTATAGTACATTTTCTTCGTTCCGATCAACTGCAATCCAAGGCTGGATGCGACGACAATTACAACGCCACTAGTGTTTCTTTGAATATAACTAGAATAATATATGCATTCCCTTTGTCCTTGCTGCGTAAGTCCTTACCATGTTATCTCCGATTCTCCGGTCAGGACGGATCGTCAGCCAGCCAGCCCTAGTGCCCTTGATGAGTTGATTTGTTTTTCGGTGGCATTACACAAGTTCCAAATAGCCTTTGTTAGTTTCGTCAGGGCCAAATGCTAGCTCTGTCGGCTTTATGGATGCTTCCTTTGTAGGTACTTGACTGGATCGAGTCGATTGAATAGAAAATTGGACAGGTCCTTTTTTCTTCTTCTTCTTTTGTACGTGCCAGCTTAAATAGTAATAGTAGTAGTAGTAGCTCTTTGCCTCCTTGATAAAAAAAAGTAGCTCTTTTTGCCTCGTACGTGGTGATATCTTTCAAAGCTTTATTTGTGGGCTAACAGTCTCAGAATACCTCGCGTCTCCCTGTTTTCTGTTTGCGTTCATCAATGTAATCCTATTGTAAGTCAAGCTAAGATTTGCTCCATTTGCTAATTAATTTGGTCTGGGGAGTGCTTCATTTTTTGTTACCTTTTTCCTTTGCCAATGAAGAAATTTTACGCAAATTGCTTTGTTGAACTTATTTTCATCTCTTCCCACATTCAAATATAATTTCAAAGTATCGCAAATATATTATTAATAAGGAAATAAAGTAACATGATCATTTATCAATTGCTATTTGTTAGATGTGGCGAAGTGGAAGGCTTATCTGCCGCCAAACTCTAATCCACCGTGTCCACAGGTGTCTACTCCATGATGGACGACAGTGCATTATTTCTTGCCCTTGAGAAAATGTTAAACGATGAAAGCGGGGATCCAATTGTCCTCCCATTCTCATTTTTGAAGGCCATCACATGCAATTTCTCTGAAAGTCAACTGATCGGCAGCGGTGGCTTTGGAGCTGTTTACAAGGTATGCGCGCCGTTAAACACGCCACTTTGCTCATGGTATACAATGTACTCTTTTTTAATATTTATTTATTTATTAGTACCACTTTAGTTATGCAGATAATTATTTTTTAAACTGCAGGGAACCCTTCAAAATGGGAGGATAGTCGTCGCCGTAAAGAAGCTTCATGAGAATATTGACATTCTGGAGCAGAACTTCAAAAGAGAGGTTGATTGTCTCATACAGGTCAAGCACGAAAACATAGTACAATTATTAGGGTACAGTTCCGAGACGCAGCACGTAAGGGCACTATATCAAGGAGATTATGTCTGGGCAGACATGCGGCGAAGGTTGTTTTGCTTTGAATACATAAGTAACGGGAACCTTGCTAACTATCTCACTGCAGGTAACATCAGTCATAAATGTGTCATTTTTACGTAGCAAATTGTTTAAGCTCTATTCATACATTTGCTAGGCAAAAGGGAGGATTGAGCTCCATTTTTTTTATACAGAGAACAATGATGCACTTGTCTTATCCCTTTAATTTTTGTGTATTGTGTTATATTTGTGGGCGCATTGCATTGTTTTGGTTCGCCATTCACTACTCTTGCTCAAAGGGAATAGTGGACGAGCAGAAGAGTATTTATAAAAGACCAAAGTTTATCTTATTTACTACTTGTGTAACAGTAGACAAAGCTCACATGATTGTCAAAATTTTCATACCGGAGCACCCAATTTGCCAAGATAATATATGTTGCTTGCAACCATATTTTTGCATAGTAATTTGCATACTAATGGGCTGTTGGTTTGCTTCAAATTGCATGCAACACCCACATTTTGGCAGGCAATTTTTTTCAGAGAAATAAGTGATAGTTCAATTCAACAAAGTTGGTTGTTTCTTCCCCCTTTAAGGTTTCTATAGAAGCAGGAGTGTGGGACCAATGGTCTTTGGTCTATAAGTTGGTTGTTTCTTGTGTTGGACTACTCATCTGATGCCTAAGAATTAGTTGTTGTACTCTTCACAGAGGCATCTTCTGGACTTCAGTGGAGGGTACGCTTTGAAATAATTAAGGGGATTTGCGAGGGCGTGCATCATCTTCACCAGAAAAAAATTATTCACATGGATCTTAAGCCACAAAATATATTATTGGACGACAAATTGGTTCCAAAAATCGCTGATTTTGGTCTATCAAGGCGCTTAAGAAAAGATCAAAGCAAGATTATTACTGAAAACAAATTTGGATCACTGTAGGTGTCCTAATTCTCTCTTAGGCAATAATGGCGTACAATTGTTTATCGGGCATCAACCAGCTTTTGTTTCCTATTGTTTAATAATTTCACTTATTACATCATGCAATACTCATGTAGGGGATATTTGGCACCTGAATTTTTAGAAAATGGAATAATCACATTGGCGATAGACATATATAGCCTGGGTGTGATAATCACAGAGATTCTGATGGGATCTAAGGAATGCCCCAATGTTGAAGAGGTAATGATCATTTATATTACCATTTCAATATATATAATTGGCTAATTTTTTTAACTAACTTACTTGGTATTATTCATCACTATTAGTGGTTTCTAACTCTACATATAAAGTATATGTGATTTATACAATTATATATTTTGGGTGCCAACTACCCACATAACTCCTACTAACACACTTTGGATGTGAAATTCGTAGGCGCATAAAAGTTGGATCAACATGTTTGGGAGATCAGAGAGACATCGACTACTAGAACAAGTAAAAGCATGTGCTGAGATAGGTATAAATTGCAAGGACCATGACCCAAAGAAAAGGCCTGCTATAATGGATATTATCCGCAGGCTTAATGAAGTGGATATTTCAAACTCTTCTATAAAAAGTGCCAGAAGCCATCCACCGAGGATGGTATGATCAGTATAGTAAATATATATATGCTGCCACAAATTTCATTTCATTGATATATTTGTCATGGCGGACAGGAATCATTTGTTGGTCATTTGTTCATGATGAAAAGAAATCATCCTCTGAATTAATATGGTTTATGAACCATCTTAATCATGGTCCTTCATTAGGTTTTGGCCATGCTAGCTTTACCAAAAAAAAGGTATATATTGTTAGCCAAAATTGGCTAACCTGAAAATATTGGATTGGTTGGTCATAGTGTGATTTCGAACCCTCCATAAATTACATGCAAACTCCAACTTGTACTTGGAGCAAGATCTTCCCAACCTATTATCAATATGAAGGGCTATATGGCCGGATAAAAAATCAGCCCAACACATAACACATCATGTTGACGGCTCATTTTGGATCAGCTCGTGTATATGTATGTAGCACATCTTTTGCCAGTCTCAACTTCACAATAGGTGGATACAAATACCACTTATTTAAGTTGAATCAATCTTTAGTCAATAGCCCATATAAGACTTTAATGCACTCTAGCATTTAATATGGACATTAGAATTTATTTAATTTTAATTTCGTAGCCTCTATATATGTTGCCACATTGTATATATGCATGTTAAGCCTAACTAGTATTACTACATATATGTTGTTGCAGTTAAGTCCTGAGTTGTTAATTCAGAATGAGCGGCTGGATGTCCATCCTCTCAAGCTTTGCTTTCTCTTCGAGGCCGAAAAGCGTACCCAGTGCTCACTGAGCTTAATTAACAGGACAGATGGTTATGTGGCCTACTGGATTATACCGCAGTTCCCAAATATGTATAGTCATTTCGATGACCAACCCCACATTTTGTGCCCATTGTCCACTTTGATTGTCCATGTGACAATCTTAGAGCAACAGTGTCCGCCAGTGGACGCGGGCGTGCTTAAGATACTGATGTCCGCCATGCGGAGCGAGAGTGACCTTAAACATCTCATCTCTTCCATTGGCAAGGACCCCAAAAATTTTGATGAAGGTTTATTGTTGAAGCATGTGTCAATTTTGGATGGCCAGGTGTATGCTGCAAAGGTGAATACTGTTGTGGCCTGTCCCTTGAGAGTTAATTGCCAGCTGCGGTCGTCTGCCCCCAAGGTGAGTTTTAATATATTAATCCCTAGTCAATCGAGTGTATGCCCCTAGCTACGAATCAAAGCGCAGTAGCGATGAGTTATATAGAAAACCTGGTGACAAATACGATTGTGTCAGATTGTGTGGAAGAAGAGATTTGCGCACATGGGAGACATAGATGTGCATCCAACAACACAGCCCTGGTATGTACATCTAACGATATTCGCGCTGCCGTGTATTACTCCCTGTATTTTAAATTATAAGAAGTTTTGGTTTTTTTACATACATTAGTTTTGCTATATATGCACTAAAATATACAGTGTGTCTACATATATAATAAAAAGTATCTAATAAAGAACCTAAAACATATTATAATTTAGAATGGAGGAAGAACACATATCTAGCTTACACGCACTTACCTTTGTCCTTAATTTCACCTTGTAGGATTTTGGTGGGTCATAAAAATTATGTTTACATATGGGACTACGAGAACAAGGTATAGTGGCGTATTATGTGATTCAAGTATCTTTGCTTTCCATGCTGAGATGATTGAACTGTTTACGTATGTTCCGTATATATTTGGTGCAATTTTATTTGCTAGACCAAAAGGGACTTAGGGCAGACACAATATTGCCAAAAGTGGTCCATAAGGCCCCTAAGGTGGTCTTTATACACTGTGAGCCAACATGTAAAGCATCCCATAAAGATGTTACGGCTAAAGAAGTCCACAACGCTATTGCCTACCCACAAGCATAAAAAATTATTTCTTCCCTCTCCCCGTCTTCTCTCTAGCCTTGTTGTTGCATCTAAGCCAACAAGAGAGTGCTTGGTGAAGTGATTGGCGATTAGGTACACTCCGTGAGGCCACCACACTCCACGCTCTATGAGAAGGCGTCGATGTCCTTGGTGAAGCCCGATAGAAGAGGTTGTTATTCCCACCAATGGTGGCATCATCCATCATGACATGGCCAAGGTGGTGGAGGGGAAGATTAGGGCTGAGCTTCGGCCAGGGAGGGCACAAACTATTTCACTGTGGGTTTGTCAAAATCATTTGTCAAAATATTTCACTGTCGATTTGCAATTAAATCACTTTGTCATAATATTTCATGAACTGACGGTGATTCTCGTTCATATCATGAACCAATAGTGAAAACCTACACAATATATATAATACCCTCTTCCCTAAATACCTAGTCATCCTCATTTTCTCCCACTCCTAGCTGCCACGCCTCCGTCCACCCCTGTGCCTCTCTTCCCTCTCCCTCCCTCCATCCCTCCTCTCTGTAGGGGGCATGGTGTAGCAACGGCACCCCAAACAGAGGCCATGTAGTTGGCGGCTCAGACGAGCGTGCAGTCCCCATGGCCTAGGGTGGGTGCAGATGTGGGTGATGAGTGTGGACAGTGGCACACATGGACCACGATAGATCTTGCGACCTAGGTAGTCTTTTTCTAAAAAAAAAATAGTGATGAAGCTAATTAGCACTGCCGACTTTCACCATCGAAGCATGAAACCAGCGGTGGTGGGTTTTATGAGCAAGTGATAATATGTTTATCATTCGGGTAATCTTCTGTATTATATATAATACATGCTTGGTATGCTCTTGCCGATGGGTAGTGCAGGGAGCAGTTTTACCTATATTTCGCCATGAGCAGCTAGAGTAATTCTTTTCCATTTATTGACAGGAAAGAATTGTTTCGTTAGATGTCAATGGGAAAGCATGCAAGTTATGTCACATCATAAATGGCGAAACAAAGGTCAACTCAGTTAGATTCATCCCTCAAAGGCACTGGTTTGTAGCCGGAGATAACTGGGGATATATCTATGTCTACACTTGTCATACATGGAGGAAAATAAAGAGATTCAGCGCCAGCGGCGGCAGAAGCAGTGTGGTATCATTGGCGATTCACCCTACCTTCCCGTACCTGCTATCGGCGTGTGAAGATGGGGTGATAAAGCTTTGGGACTGGGACATAGGCTGGGTCTGTTCTCGAGTTGTTTGTCACTTGTTCCCGGGCAAAACAATCAGAGGTCGGGTCCTTGTTAAGTTTAACCCAAAGGACACCAACACCTTCACTAGTCACGACCAACACGGTCTGCTCAAGGTTGGTCTTTAATTTCCTTGTGCAGTATCTCTTGTGCTATTAAATGAACCGGCTTCGGTCAATTTTTTTTTATTCTGTCAAATTAAATGAGCCAACTTAGTTCACGTTCTTAAGCTAAAAAAGTTCACGTGGGCTTTATCTAACATTGATCTTTATTACATCAAAACCGAATAAACAGGTCTACCAGTCAATTGGTTTGGCTATGCATATCACAACAATAAATCAAAATTCTACCGAGATCTGTGATCATGTTTTCACTGAGACCGACCATAACCATTTGGTTAATATCGCCTATAATACTATAAATGTAAGTATACATCGTTGTCTGTATTTGTATTTGTGTGGATTAGCAATGCAATCTAGTGGAATGTGTGCTTTTTATTTCTTCTCATGTTGAATCAGATATGGGATTTGAAGACTCGGGGACGTGGTCATACACTCTATGACACCGGATGTCTTGTTACTGCAGTAGCTTGCCACCCAACCCTTCCACTAATAGCTGCGGGCATTAAGATCAATGACATTACACATGCAGCTATTCGCTTCTGGAATTCCACGAACTACAGGTAGTGTATCCATAGGCTAGCACTCAAATTCGATCTGTATTCACATGTTGTGATGTGTGTCCGTATCCACACATATATATTCAGTCTGTAGTTTAGTGGACATGCATGTTTGCGCCCATTTATTTAATCTGTTGTGTGCTGAATTGTTGATTAATATCAATCTTATAACATTACTAAATAGATATCTCTAGTGGTCCTTAGCATTAATATTCATAAGACAGGTTAGGAAAAAATTGATAAATCCTAGAAATTATATCGGCAATTAGAAACATTTGGCCCTTTCATTTAATGGACTATAACCATCATCACCAATAGTAGCCTTCATATCTATGTTATTTTCGCTAAATAATTGTCTAGCTCTGCCATTATGTAATAAAATATATAAAAGAACCTCTAAACTTACACCTAAATTATTCATCTTTGTCATTATGAAAGATAATTTTAAGTAACCCTTCAGTTGGCATCTAAATTACCCACATATTCTATTATGAAAGACCATTTAAAGTATGCTATATATTTATAAATAGCACATGTACTTCTTCCGATTCAAAATTTTTTTTGACAACAACTTCTGATTCAAATTAAAAAGTAAGCAAATGTTATGTGCCAATATGTAGACCAAGTACATGCATACCTTTGTATAAATAGATCAATTGTGGAAAATGTTCCCTTAACAAATCACATAACACTGATGCTAAAATTTTACTTTAAATAATATTAATACTTTGTTTAAAAAAATTATATGTTGTTACTCGAAATGAGATTATACTTTTTTTGACTAAAATTCATATGACATGTCAATATTGGTAATTGAATTTTAGTCTTGCTTTTATAAAACAATACTACTACACATATTCTTCGATATAGAAAATTCAACATCTTGAGTGCCACAGTGTGGCTGAAACGACTGTTTATGCTATTATATATAGTGTAGTTTAAGACCATGAATATGCTTTTAATGCATGCAAAAGGAAATTTTTGAGTACAAGAGGCAATAGCCACTAGAATTTTAAATAAAAATGTATATAAAAAAATGTAACAACTATAAGATCAAAAGTTGAAAGCCACAAATAGAGATCTACATGTCATAAGAAGGGATATGACACTACATTTACTAACTATACAAGCGTATATTAGTGACAAATATATACTTTTGTAGGCTATCATTCTGAACAAATATTCCATATTAAACCACGTAGTAGTGACCCTAAAAAACCTTTTTAAATTCATGTTGAACCTATATAATGAAACTTTTAAGTTGTTACTAGCTTCGTTATAAGCACTCTGCTTTTTTATAGAATAATACTACATGTTTAATTCTCGGATAGAGGAAATTTGATACTTCAGTGCTGTGATGCATGAATGTTGAGTAACCAAAAGTGGAGTCTAGGACCTAGTAGGAAAATTTAAGTAAAACATACAATAATCACTAGGTTATGAACTTAATTCGTGGATGATAAAATTGCAAGGACTAGTAGGATCAAAATTTTAAAGCTAAATATCAATTCACGATGTCAAAAAAGATGCAAAAAGAGTTAAAATAAATTAAGCTAATTTTTTTAATCAAATACATATTTAAAACCCCCAAAGATTGAATGTAAATTAAAAATGAAAAGATATACAAAGTAATTGATAAATTTATTATCACCAACAAATTATATATATATGGAATGGGCATTGTTTTAGCAAATGAAAAGATAGAGAGTAAAGATAATCAATTTTTATTGGTTACACATATTAAATTTGTTTACTAAACTTTAATACTTAAAGTATGATTCTAGGTCGCATTAGAACAAATGTTGATGGGCTAGTACCACTAATTGTGATGCCTTGCATGTTTCAGGCTTTTGAAAACTATTAGCTGCACATCTGGCCCCATGGTCAAATGCCTTGCATTTGTAGGCTCAAAGAGGTATATATTTCATTACTTACCTTGGTAATTTTAATTTGTAATTTTCCACCAGTAGTATCTTTGCTCATTTGTAATAGTATAATTTATTATGAATAAAGGAACAGCATAAATAACCAATTTTAGAAGTGTCTTTAGTTATTAAATGGTATTGTGGTGAATTTTAGCAAAGGATCATACCATATGTGCGTTGGTGTCTGATAACTAGCAACCCTTTGCTACGGGGTTATCAGACCGAGGATTGGTTGGGCTTCGGCGTAAACTGAACTCTATGGTTAACATGAGACGAATTTATACAGGTTCAAGCTGCTGAATAGCGTAGTACCCTACGTCCTGTGTGCCGTGTTGCTATGCGTTGAATTGCTTTGTATGATATGTTACAAGGAGGTGCTCCCGCCTCTCTTTATATATAGTGTAAAGGGCAGGCGCATAATTTTAAACCAAGCCAGTTACAATAGAATAGTTCTAGTCTACAAAAGATAAGACTTTCCGTAATCCAACTAGGACGATTTTTCTTTCATTGGAAGTCACACCACCTTGTTCCGCGCCTGCCTGGCATATCGTGGGCCGGTCCATCTCCTTGCCGGGTAGTTGGCCCTATGGGGAACCCTTAGCCTTGTTTTTCATTTCACCTTAATTATTTTTATTTTGTTAATTTTGAAGAAGTTATTATAAATTGTAAACTAGTGTGGTGCTTCGTCCGACTTCTTTTATTATCTTAAAATGAATCAACTCCTAGTAGATTTATCATAAGTCAAACTATTTTAAACTTGAGAAACTTTATAGCGAAGATTGTCAAGATGTGTAACACCAATAAGTGTACTATGTTTCGATGTTGTATCTAATGATACTCTTTTAATGTCATAAAATTGGTATTGACTATGTATCCTTTGATACAGATTCTTATTTTTTCCCCTTAGAATCAATTTTTGTTTGATAGAGGATTCTCCAGAAACAGTTTGGAGAACTCTACCAGACGAGATCATATAGTTGATTGTTGAAATAGTGCACTAAACAATGCACTGATCGATTTTGTTGTTTCACTGATAACACATGCAAAAGGTGTATTGGAATTTGGAAAGAGTCCCCACGTGCTTTCATGAAGATGAAAGCCCTCGCTTCTCCATCTTCACTTTTTTTTTTTTTTTTTTTTTTTTTGGCGGCCTTAAACTTCTGACTCGGAACACTTATATCATGTATGTAGGCTCGTGATCGG
Organism: Themeda triandra; assembly: GCA_018135685.1. Taxonomy (NCBI): domain Eukaryota; kingdom Viridiplantae; phylum Streptophyta; class Magnoliopsida; order Poales; family Poaceae; genus Themeda; species Themeda triandra. Next base: position 192,393 of record JAENPR010000690.1, on the reverse strand, counting down.
AACTGTTTGGGGGACCATAGAAGTCCTGGAAATTGATATGGACTCATTGGTACGTCAGCAATAAGGGCATGCATGAAGCTGCAGTGACAATGAGGCCTTATTTTCAGAAATCATGTTCCTCTGTACATAACTAAATAACAATGTATATAAATAGCCACCGGAACGTGTTGGTCTTTTTTTTTTTTTTGTTGCCTATATGTTATAAAAACGCCCGTAGAACTTTTTTTTTTTGAGATTATACAGTACAACGCAGATGCCCAACACGCACACTCGCCCCTATGAACATACGTACGCAGATCCTACCCCTATGAGCACATCCGAAGGACTGGTCGGCAGATCTGGAGATTCCCGAAGTCTAAGGGCATTCTTTTTGTGTGCCTTAGAATTTGATGAGGATTTGTTGGATTTTAATTCTTTTAATTGGGCTTGGCCTAATTTTAATAATTTGGCGAGTACAAGGTACCTAATGTCCGTCAAGAAAGTAACTCCATGATTAATTGATTATACCTTCCTATATATAATGTCACCGCAGCTAAGGTTCTGCCTTAATATAAAGGGTGTTCTCTGCTTATCGCTTAAACACACCGCATAACCATCACGTACCTCCCATTCTCCGTTGTTGCTGTCTTCGAGTTTCCTCGTCATGGGAACACCCGCGCGCACAGGTAACCTGGGAGCGCATGCCGTCGGAGCCATGCTATGCACAATGGGATCTGCACGGGTGAAAGGATGATCTTGGTTTTGGGGAGCGCAACTTTCGCTCGACTACTTACATCTCTAGTACACAATGGTGAATTTTGAGACGAAAGATTACTTTTGATAACATTTCAATACATGGTGGCCGACGACTACACGGTTTCGTCTCTGCACTGCATCACCCTTAATTGGTTACACTGTGTTAGAGTTGATCTCTCCCTACCACACAAACCCAACGGTTAGTGTGGTAACCGCAATGACCCAACGGTCATTGCGGATCTTGATCCGCTCCTGATCGGGCAGCCCAGCCTAATCTTGGCTGGTGGGCCCCTGTCACCCTGCGGTATAAAGAGGAGGAGGGGAGCCGGGGCACAGTGCACGAAGTTCACCGCCGCCACCATCTCCCTCCTACACTCCAACCCTAACCCGATCTAGAGGGTCGCAGGCAGTGACGGGAAGCTCCGCCGCCACCGCGCTACGACCCCAGTGCCTCTGCATCCTCTTCGCAAGTACATCGACGCCGGAGCAAGAAGGCCGACGCCGACGACATGGCGGATCCCAGCTCCTCTGCGCCCAAGACCGACGGTCCTACTCTTCATCTACCCTAGTCTACTTTCATGTACTATTAGATCATGTTCTAGGATATGTAAATCTGTCTTATTACTCTTCAATTAAGTGTTGTCCTTGCTAATCACACTGTTAATGATCCTAATTGAGACCTGTTAATCCTATCAATGGTATCAGCCGCTCTAACAGTGGGTTTAGTACATGGATACTGAGTGATTAGTGGCTACCAAGCCTAGATCTAAGGAAATTAGAAGGAGATGATTCAAACAAGAACTCCAAATAAGCTTAATGAACTCAGATTGGATCGGGAAAAAGGGAGAAGAAACCCTAACCCTAGTTCAAAGAAGATGAGGGCGGGAGGACAGAGGTCACCTACCTGGGCCCTCTTCCTCGCCGCCGGTCACCGCCGCCAGCCACCACCGTGGCCGGCGCGCGGGAAGAAGGCCACGCCGCCGCCTGCCGCTGTGCGAGCGCGCGCTGGTCGAAGGGGCACCACCGCGAGGCCGCTCGACGGCGGCGCGCTCAGCCATGGGCGAGCGCGCCGGCCGGCGAAGGGGCTCACGGCGGCGCCGCCCGCCTTCCTCCTTCCTGTCGCCATAGGCGCCGCCGCCCGGCTCTCTGCTGCTGCGCGGTGCTGAGGAGGGAGAGGAGCAAATGAGGTTAGGGTTCCGAGGGGGAGGCGGCCGCGGCGGGTTTTGTTCCGCCGAGATGCGCGCACCGCCGTCCGATCGGAATCAACGGCTAAGATTGGCTGGGCCGCGCCGGCCCAGGCGGGCGAGCGCACGCGCCGTTCGTGGGCCGCATCGCCGCCTGGGCCAAAACGGTTGCGCCGGCCCACATGAGAGGGGAAATTCTTTTTCCTTTTATCAGAGACTCAGCAAATAAAAAAAAAGGGCCCTTCATGGGCTGGCCCAATTAGCTGCGCATGTTGTGCATAAAAAAAAAAGGTCATGGGCCAACTAAGTTCACTGGGCCAGTTTACATAAAGAAGCCCAATTAGCTTAGAATTTGGTTTTAATTTTTTCTAGAATAGTTTTAGAATAAGATTTTAGATGAAATAGTTTTAAATTTTGGTTAAATTTTGACCAACGTGTAAAATTTTTCTGAGATAATATTAGACATATTTTTGGAGATTATTATTAGTATATTAGTCATGTTTTCCGCTGCTCGGTATTTTATTGCTCCTTGATTAAATTCAAACCAACGGGAGAATTTAATTTTTGTGGCAATTTTAAGATTTAGAAAATTTTATAATATTGTTATTTTCTGACCAACGTTGATGATAGCAATATTATAATTGTTTAGTGCATAAGTTAATCTACATTATTTCTATTTTCTGCCCAACGGTGATGTAGAATTAATGTGGAAGGGATTTATGTATTAATACTGACCAACGTTGTTTTAATACATGCAATTTTATGTTAAGCTATTTGTTTTGATTAAGTTATCTCACCAATTTTGCATCTAAATTTCAGGCGTCGCTAACTGGGTATCGTTGATTCCGACTCTCAACGGGACCAACTACAAGTTGTGGCTTCAGCAGTATGAGTTAGCCCTTACCATGACGGACAATGCCTTAGCTAAGGACGAACCGTGTCCTGTTGAACCAACAGAACCGGTGCGTGAAGAAAATGAGAATGATGCAGCGTTTGCGACACGCAAGCGTGACCATGCTCAAGTGAGGATGACTTATGACCTTGCAAAGAAGCAATGGGATAATTCAAATAAGCAATGTCTGGCATTGGCTAAGGCGACTATCTCAGAGCCAATTAGGGGTTCACTCCCTGATTGTGCCACCATCAGTGAGTATTTAGAGAAGGTCAAGAACCAGTTTCATGGGACCACTAAGACTCAAGCTAGCACGCTTATTAGAGAGTTCATAACTAAGAAATACACTGGTGGTGGTGTTAGAGAGCACATACGAGACTGAACTCCTTGGCATCTAAGCTCGCATCAATGAAGATGGCACTTCCAGAGCCATTTGTCATTCATGTGATCTTTTCCTCTCTGCCAAAGGAATTTGAGGCTTTTGTTGTGAACTACAACATGGCCCCTGAGGATTGGAACTTAGATAAGCTTATTGGTCAGGTGTGCGGAGGAGGAGAGACTTAAGGAATCACGGGGAGACTCTGCTCTTTTCGTGAGGGATAATAAGAAGAAATTCTTTAGTAAGAATGCCAAACCACAAGGGAAACCAAAGTGGGATGGCAGCTCCTCTTCTAGTGCTTAGGGAAAGGCCCCTCATGCAAAGCCACCTCAGTATGACAACAGGGCTCAGGCTGACAACAAGCCACAGTTCACAAACAATAAGAAGCCATGGATTGAACTTGACCAGTGCTTGTTCTGTGAGAAGAAAGGCCACCATCAGAAGGACTGCATTGGTTTCATGAGGTTTCTTAATAAGAAGGGTGAGGATCTAATTACATTTGTAGATGAATCCTTGTATATAAGTTATGATAAGTCTACTTGGTGGATTGACTCAGGTGCAACAATTCACGTTGCTAATTCTTTACAGGGATTCCATACGAGGAGAACCCTGCAAAGAGGAGAAAGAACAATTAAGGTGGCAAATGGAGTAAAAGACGACGTCGAAGCCATTGGCGACTTGTCTTTAGCATTATTAGATGGTTTTGTACTTAGGCTATCAGATGTACTTTTTGTTCCCTCTTTGCATCGAAACTTAATAAGTGTGTCTAAGTTAGATGATGATGGATTGGCATGCCATTTTGGAGATGGCAAATGTAAGCTACTATTTCATAATAAGTGTGTTGGTCTTGCCTTCCGACAAGATGAGCTTTATTTGTTATCAGTTTCTGAGAATGTGAATGCTATATCCAATGTGAATGAGAATGACTCTTCGTCTATGAATGTAAGTAGAAAGCGTAAGAATCATCAGGATGACTCTTTGAAATTATGGCATTGCGATTAGGCCATATTTCGAGGGGGAGAATAGAAAGGTTAGTCAAGACTGATATTCTTCCGCCATTAGAACTATCAGAATTAGATCAAGGCATTGATTGTATTAAAGGAAAGTATGTTAAGAAAATTAAGAAAAATGCCAAACGAAGTGCAGGGATCTTAGAAATAATCCACACAGAAGTGTGGATGGTTATGATTCGTTTATAACATTCACAGATGATTATTCACAATTTGGCTATATTTATCCAATAAGAGAAAGATCAGAAGCTTTAGAAAAATTTAAGATATTTAAATCTGAAGTAGAAAATCAGCATAATAAGAAGATTTAGTAAGATCAGACCGTGGTGGGGAGTATTATGGGCGACATACCCCGTATGGCCAAGTTCCGGGACCTTTTGGAAAGTTCCTACAGGAAAATGGCATAGTCGCCCAGTATTCCATGCCAGGAGAGCCTCAGCAAAATGGAGTGGCTGAAAGAAGAAACCGTACCTTAATGGATATGGTAAGAAGCATGATAAGCTACTCTACCTTACCGATAAGCTTGTGGATGGAGGCGTTAAAAACCGCTATTCACATTCTTAATCGAGTACCCAGTAAGTCGGTGCCTAAAACACCGTATGAGTTATGGACAGGCAAAGTACCCTCACTTACGAATTTAAGGGTGTGGGGTTGTCCTGCTGAGGCTAAAGTTTTCAACCCAAATTTAGGAAAGTTAGATCTTAAGATAGTCAGTTGCCATTTCATTGGCTACCCAGAAATATCAAAAGGCTACCGCTTTTATTGCCCTGACAGGCATACAAAGTTTGTAGAAACAAGACATGCTGAGTTCTTAGAAGAAGTTATGATCAGGGGGAGCAAGGTAGCTCGAGAGATTAGTCTTGAGGAGAAACGGGTTTATGCCCCTACTCCAGTGTTACAAGAGCCATATTTTACGCTACCTATTGTTGTTACACCAACAGTGTTAGACACTGTAGTGCCAGCACCTGTTGTTAGTTCTCCATTGCCGACACTTGATGAGAATCCGGAACATGTCCCTCAGGATCCCTTAGAACCACCAGTCGAGCAACAGGAAGAACAACAACAGCCCCATATAGCGCCAAACAATGAGAATCTTAGAAGGTCACAAAGAACTAAAAGATCAGCTATATCAGATGATTATGAGGTTTATGAAACCGAAGAATTTCATATGGAGGATGATCCCACTACATATGAACAAGCTATGAGAAGCGAATACGCTGAAAAGTGGTTAGAAGCTATGAGAGATGAGATAAAATCCATGGATTCCAACAAAGTTTGGGAACTAATGGAGATTTCTAAGGGAGCTAAGAAGGTTGGTTGTAAATGGGTTTATAAAACTAAGTATGACTCCCGAGGGAATGTCGAAAGACATAAGGCACGACTCGTAGCAAAAGGGTTTACCCAAAGAGAAGGAATTGATTACAATGAGACTTTCTCTCCCGTCTCATGTAAAGATTCTTTTAGAATAATAATGGCGCTAGTAGCACATTTTGACTTAGAATTGCATCGAGATGGATGTTAAGACGGCATTCCTTAATGGGGATCTTGAGGAAGACGTTTACATGGCACAAATAGAAAGGTTTTGTCGTGGAAGGTAAAGAGAATATGGGATGCCGACTGAGAAAGTCCATTTATGGGCTAAAACAAGCTTTAAGACAGTGGTATTTGAAGTTTGATAATACAATTCGAAAATTTGGGTTTAAGGCAAATGTAGAGGACAATTGCGTTTACGCTAAATTTAAGAATGGTAAGTTCATCTTCTTAGTTCTATATGTGGATGATATTTTGCTAGCAAGCAATGATGTCAGTCTACTAATGGAAACTAAGAAGTTCTTGTCCTCACATTTTGATATGAAGGATCTCGGTGAAGCCTCTTTTGTTCTGGGGATTGAGATTCACCGTGATAGAAATAGAGGGGTTTTAGGGCTGTCACAAAAAGCATACATAGATAAGATTCTTAAGAAATATGGTATGCATAAGTGCAGTCCATCACCTGCACCCATTGTCAAGGGTGATAAGTATGGGGAACATCAATGTCCCAAGAATCAGATCGAGCTCGAGCAAATGAGTTCAGTACCTTATGCTTCAGCTGTCGGAAGCTTACAATATGCTCAAATTTGTACTCGCCCTGACATAGCGTTTGTTACCGGATTACTTGGCAGATATCAGAAGAATCCAGGTGTGGAACACTGGAAATTAGTTAAGAAAGTCTTGCGTTATTTGCAGGGCACAAAAGGCTTCATGCTAAATTATAGAAAGTCAGACTCCCTTGAGATAGTGGGGTTCTCAGATTCAGATTATGCGGGGGATGAAAGAAAATCCACGTCAGGTTACATATTCATCCTCACAGGTGGAGCTATATCGTGGAAAAGCTCCAAACAGCCTATCGTCACATCATCTACGATGTACGCTGAGTTTGTAGCATGTTATGAGGCCTCGGGGCAGGTGAATTGGCTTAAGAAGTTTTTGCCCGGATTAAGAGTGGTAGACAGCATTGAGAGACCACTTAAGTTATACTGCGATAATAATCCCGCAGTTGAATACGCTCACAACAATAGGTCAAGTGGTGCTGCCAAACACATTGACATCAAGTACTACGTTGTGAAAGAAAAAGTTCAGGATCATGTTATAAGTCTAGAGCATATTAAGACAGATAATATGTTAGCGGATCCGCTCACAAAAGGCTTACCACCCAACGTGTTTAGAAAACACGTAGCCGGCATGGGTTTAAGGGAAAGCCTATGATCACTGAACACTTAGGGCCCTTTTAGTTAGAACTCCATTTTTAAATTAGAGAGATGTATTGTAGTCGTCAAGTCCAACGAAAGATTTTTTCTGTGACGATGAGACGCGTTCTACGCATTTCTTTATAATGAGATGGAGCTAAGTGCTAAGCATTTAAGTTAAGATTAAGATAAGATTAAGGTAAGTTATTAGAAGAGATCAAGGGGGAGAATGTTAGAGTTGATCTCTCCCTACCACACAAACCCAACGGTTAGTGTGGTAACCGCAATGACCCAACGGTCATTGCGGATCTTGATCCGCTCCTGATCGGGGAGCCCAGCCTAATCTTGGCTGGTGGGCCCCTGTCACCCTGCGGTATAAAGAGGAGGAGGGGAGCCGGGGCACAGTGCACGAAGTTCACCGCCGCCACCATCTCCCTCCTACCACTCCAACCCTAACCCGATCTAGAGGGTCGCGAGTGTGACGGGAAGCTCCGCCGCCACCGCGCTACGACCCTGCCTCTGCATCCTCTTCGCAAGTACATCGACGCCGGAGCAAGAAGGCCGACGCCGACGACATGGCGGATCCCAGCTCCTCTGCGCCCAAGACCGACAGTCCTACTCTTCATCTACCCTAGTCTACTGTCATGTACTATTAGATCATGTTCTAGGATATGTAAATCTGTCTTATTACTCTTCAATTAAGTGTTGTCCTTGCTAATCACACTGTTAGTGATCCTAATTGAGACCTGTTAATCCTATCACACTGAACTGGCTTGGTCAATATGGACCCTAACCAACGACGTCTCTGGGTATAACACTGCAAAGTTTTTTGTTTATATGATCAGTACATTGTTCATGCACCATGGATGTGCAGTATCGCATTATATATGGTGATTCAGTCTATTTGTTTACCTCGTATCGTTGTGATGGGTCATGGGATCACTGCTGATGGCTGCATTGCCTTCTCTGATGACATTGACATGCTCAAACCACAAAGTATCATGTGGCAAGTCGCTCGCGCCGTTCCCACAAGGTAATTAACGCACGCGACCTTATCAAGTCATGAAGCATCTGTCAGATCATGCCTTGATTTGTGTGTTGCCAAGCACTAAATGTCTGAAACTGAAAATGTTGCTTGCTAACAACTGCTGAAGATTATAAAGTTTCTGTACAACATCCAAAGATCCCTCATTCTCAATTAGTCAATTTAGCTAATGTCATATATGCTGCATTATTTTAGGTTGCTTTTACTCTAACGCCCTTGGAGGCCTCAAGTGCTACGAGAACCCCAAGCACAAGGTCACTACTGTTCCTGCAGACGAGGAAGAAATCTGTGGTGCAACTTTCAAGGTAAAAAAGAATGGCTTTTATTCTTGGAGTTCAGCTCCACATTATTACGTCAGAGATGCATCAATCATGCAATGTCAGTACTAGTAGTAAATCGGAGCACTCACAACAAGGAACATTTGGGTACTCTACAGTCTGCACAATTTTGTTCCTAGTGAGTACAGGAATCATAACTGCAGATGAACTGAGCATGACAATGCTAACTGACTGAACGACAAAACTAAATGTTTCCCATTCAGATTTTACATATCTCTGCACAATTTGTATATGATGCAATGCTATCTAGTATGCGCAGTGTGTAATCTGTTCCCAATAACAAACTTTTGTTTCTCCAGTCGTTGTTGTCCGTGTGATGACAGGTGATGAATGTAGATATATATTGTTGCATGATGCTGCAATAATTCTGAAGAAAGACTTGTACTAGTTTACATGCATCAACTCCAGTTTGATTCTGCATCCAACCAAATCACAAAAATCGCATTTTATTTTTTTGAGCAACACAAAAAATTGCAAATGTTTCATAGGTTCACAGAAGCACTTGCTGGGCTCATACAAGCCCAGCCTGACATCTGTGGTCTTCTGGGCCAATTTCTAGTTCCTCATCACGTCAGCATAAACCGGGCCGTTTTGTTCAAGTCTCCGTTGGGCTAGGTGTAGGCTAGCTCTGTTCGGCCCACCTCTACAACTGCACTGCAAGCCGCCAAACCCCAGCCCTCCATGCTCCCAGATGGCCGCCGAACAAACGCGACCGCCGGCGGTCCGCATCCCAGAGAGCTCACAGGCTGCATCGCCTCCGCCGCTCCGTGGCCACCGGATCCTAGCTGCAGGCTGCGCTGTACCTACACTACACTACACCCCTGCGGATGGATCGGAATTCTGAGGGGGAGGAATCGGATTCCCACCTACTGAACCCAGTTTGGGGGTCGATTTCGACAGGAACGATGCCAATCCACAGGTAAGTACAACTAACAATATTTTTTTTCACGATTTTCATTTAGAATATTTGCTCTAGAATACACCCATGCGTGATCACGCAGGCGAGGAGCCTTGTAACACGCATAACACCTAACACAACGTGCAAATGACAATCTGAAAGCTTGCACGGGTTGCTACGGGCAGGACGAAAGGTTTGACAGTGTCCCAGCTCTTATTATCGAAAAATTAGTTAAAGCCTACTGCATGGGCAGTGTTTGTATTATACCAAGGGATTTCCACGATTGATTACTTTTAGGTCCCTTTTGGATCCTTGAATTTATTATAATAAATTATAGTTTAGACACATAATTAAGATAGTCTCTATAGTTTCTATAATTTTAATTAAGTTGTGGAGTACAAATATAGCACGGTGATTTATAGAATTCATTCTCATCTTCCACCCCTATGAATTTGAGATTGGCTCATATACATGAACTTTGGAAAATTGTGGAATGTCAAATTTCAAGCTAAATAGCTTAATCCATTAAGTATATATTCCAATTTCTATAAATGAAGGGATCCAAATAGACCCTTAAGATAATTAAGGTTAAAACCATATTTAGAATATTATTGTTGTGCAAACTGAGTATAAGAAAGATATACAAGGACGGCCTGTACCTACAGAAAGACCGAGATTTGTAATTTTTAAAGCAATAACAGAATCAGAAAAGGATGGGAATGACATGCAGTTACCTGGCTTCAGAGAATTCTTTTTAGCCACCAAGTTCTTTGCCTTCTCCATCATATCTTCATCTCCTATTGCAGCAACCCTTTTGATCGCTCTCCTCCCCAGAAATGTATGTCCTGGAGTCGTCTGGAGCATTCAGTCCTCGACCTCGACGACCACATCTAGAATCTGAAGAGCACTTGCCATTGCCACATTTGTTAGGGTAAAGTACATTTTTCTACCTCCAACTTGCACTGAAGTTCGCTTTTCAGCATTCAACTATAAAATTGGATAAGTTCGCTTTTCAACATTCAACTATAAAATCGGGTAACAGACACCCTCCAACTATCAAAATCGGACACTTTGGTCCTTGCTGGTTTCAAAACTTTGGTCCAATGTCTAGTGCCTGACGTCAATACAGACCGGGCTGTTCTGTTCAAGTCTCCGTTGGGATGGGTGTAGCCCACCTCTGCAACAGGAACTCGCCAGGTCTCCATGCTCCCAGATGACCGAACAGATTCTCAAAAAAAAAAAAAAAAAAAAAAAAAAAAAAACCAAAAAAAAGGTGGCCGTTGGAGAAAGAGAAAAGGCGAGGTGGGGACGGAGAGTGGGGACTGGGGAGGCAGCAGACCTCACTGTCGTAGGCAAGTGGGCGGAGGTGTGATGGGAGGAGGCAAGCGAGCATGCTTGTGTGGGGACTGATGTTAGTTCGATTGTGAGAGAAAAACATCTTATGTATGAGGTTTTTGTGTTAAGAATATTATAAACTAGGAGAATACGCCGCGCGTTGCTACGACGATTCTAGATAATTTAAAAATAAATTATACTATTTATATTTATAGTTATATGAATGAAATTATAATACAATTTTGTCATATTGATGTGGACAATTAAATGCAACTTACATGAAGAGATAGCTATCATAATTACATGTGATAGTTGACTATAATTGCAAGTTTTCTACTGGATGTTGATGTGGATGGCTTGTATGTTAAGAGAAATTCCTAGTGGGGTTTTTCTTTTAAGAGATATAGATGAGTTCTTCATGTAGCAACTTACCCACTTGATAACTTCTTTTTTGGGGAAGGGTAAAGTATCTTTTCATTTGGGAGTGACTAACGCACGCACGCCATGCGTTAGTCTTATGGCACGCATGATCCAAAAATGGAAATAAAAAAGTAATACTTTCTGTTTAGGGAAAGTAGCCGTGCACATGGTTGTCTAAGGCAGGCCAGCGCCCTCTGGAGCCTTCCTCTGTTCCTGTTTCCCCCTTTTTGCATTTCAATTCCAAGCAAAACAACACAAATGGCATAAAAAATAGCGTAGAATTACACAAATCTTTCACTGTTTTGATTTTCCCTTTCCAAAGATGTACTTGGTAAAAAACAGTTTGATTATTTGCATCACCGATATCGAGATCTAACTACTAGAAGCATATTTGGCAAAACTAAGAAAAAACAATTTAGTTCTTTTGCATAAGCAAATTCAGTTGTTTTGCTTAAGTAAATCAACTTACAAAAAAAATAGTAAAATACAGTTCTTGCTGCTTGCTACATAAGCAGACCTTCCTACATGTTTCTACTACTTACTGTATAGATATACATCTTAATTTGTTCTTGAATTAGCTGTTGCACATGGTTACTCCTATTTTGATATCAAAACATGTTCATTTGATGCTTGATTGCCTCACACCTGCAATAAAGAAACAAGTTATCAAGATAAGCACGTAGATAATAGTGAGAAACTAAAATGACCCGACTCAAATTTTAACCGCACTAACAAAAGATTCTATTGCTAAAAACTAATTCAGTTGTTTTGCATCACCTCAAAAATTAGCAAGTACTGCAGTTCCGATTACATTAGCAGATCCGATATAACTGATAAGTAATTCAGTTGTTTGCATAAGAAATTCATTTGTTTTGCATAATCAATTCAGTTAAGTGAATCACTCAACAATTGTAGCAAGTCAAAGATCTCGCTAAACAAATGTATTGCCGTAGCCAATATAACACAAAAGCTATTGGTGTATCAAACTTCTTGTTCTAGTGATCAAAGTCTAGACCCTACGAACTATGGTTGTGCCTATCCCTATATGGGTACAAATTTAACATCCCATACAAATTTAACATCCCAATATAAAGCCATCACACAAAAAATCAAGCAGTAGTATCGGCTAACAGGAGCGAAAAAGTAACTCAGTAAGTACCAGCGAAGGACATGTCACCCCTAGCCTTGTGCAAACATGTCCTAGCACCCAATCTAATATCACTAGTTAAGCAATTTAATATCACTAGCAAAAAGCAATTTTATATATTTAATCAAGCAAGTTATTAGTAATCCGATGGCAATTTAATATAATTAGTTAAACAATTTAATATATGCCTCAAAGACCTCTCATTGATGAAGTAAAAATGGAAAAAATATATGCCATTTATTTTGCTAATGTATGTATCTTACCGATTGTTTGCTCATATTAAAGTTTCTAAATTTATTTTGATATAGTTATATGAGAAGCAAAATAGAGGTTTCATGATATATAAGTAAAGGGTGTACCCAAAGTGCCGTAGGCTCCCGCACCGTGGGGTCGGGGAAGGGAACATAGCCGTCAACCATTCCCGCATAAATATGCGAGGTGGGGCTTGAACCCTGGACCTCTTGGTCACAAAGGTAAAGCTCTACCGCTTGCACCGGGCCGCCCTTCTTTCATGATATATAAGTAATACAATCAAAAGGGAAAAGAGCAGGTACATGATCTGCATCTAAGTACATCTTAGATCACATCATTCAGAAGTCAACAGGCTATGCAGTAATAGGATTTTAAGAATTGATGGATGCAACCTTGTCATCTAGTAAAAACCTACTTAAAGCTTACGACAGCTTTGTAGTCACAAAAGACCGAACTTCAGGAAAGCACAAGCAAATCCAAGTCTAGAAAAACTACACACCACTATCGAGAGAATTTTAATTGAAGCCCCCTTGTGACAAAGATGGAAAGATCAAGTACATAATATGCTACAAATGAATCAAAATATATCGAATCTAAGTTTTCATATTTATCATCACTTTAGCATTAGGCTGAAATGGATCATAGTTGCTTATGTTGATTCAATAATAGTGGTTCAGTTTAGCATAAGCCAAATCTCATTTCATATTTTTGAGTGAGGGTCACACAAGATGTTTAAAAACAGAGATTAAGAACTTACCAACTATGTATTTCACGATGTGTAATAATTGAGGGTAGAAGGAAGATGACAACAACACCGGGACAGAGTTAAGTTGATGAAGTAAGTTCAATCAAACATCAAACTATGATTTCCCTGCGACAACTATACCTTCCATTCCAAAACAAGGAAGAAATTCAGATTTCGTGCGAATCGAAGAAGCATTCATTCAAAGTGGAGTCGGACTACTCACTGGGGAGGCTAAAAGGCGAATTGCTTGGCCGCTCCGACTTTCACCACAAAGGTGACCAAGTGCCTCAAAGAAAGCAAGAAGATCGTGAACTGCAAAACAGGCAGCAGAATGTCCAGTTCGTAGATGAAGAGAAACATATAGGCATTTATTTCTAACAGATGACACTCATATAGGCATTGTATGAAGAACTATCTTAGCAGCTTATCATTAGTTAAGGAACTTTATATCACCATTAATCTAATATCATCAGTTAAACAATTTAATATTAATAATTAAGCAATTTAATATCTCTAGTTAAGCAATTTAATATCACTAGTTAAGCAATTTAATATCACAACCCACAACCTTAATTACTAGATTCCACCAAAAGCCGTTGCCGCATCCCAACACAACACCATTCCTAACCTCGTAACCCGATCAAATGAGCTATCAACACTGGGCATTGTTAGCTAGCTGTTCATAGAAGCAGTGGAAGGAACATCGCATGCGGGTGGTGTGGCAAGGGCACCGCCGATGTGGCTTTCAACACTAGTGTATGCTGTCAATTATGCTTCTCGGTAGAGGAGCAAGCTGCTTGCTCCTCTTAGTAGCAAAGCATGACAATGGCATAGCAGCAAAAACAACACCAGCAAGGAGGCAGGTTAAAAAATCTGACCAATGATATTAATAACATGCGACCAATGATATTAAATTGCTACCGTAATACTAAGAACTTGCCTAACCAATGATATTAAATTGCCATCGAATACTAATATCTTATTTGACCAATTGCTACCGAAATACATATGTAAAAGCAATGAATCAAATAGACAAGTATATATAGCCTCGCCGTCGAGGAGCGCTAATCGCATCCCCAACCCCAGCCCCCCTCTTCGATGACCACCTCTTGTGGCCCCGCTCTATCCTCCTCGCGGATGCCGCCGCCATCACCATCACTCAAGTCGAGGCATTCATGATGTTCATGGTCAGCTATGCGCTCCATGGCTTCGCCATCACCATCTCATTCAAATTCTCAATTTTAGGTCGATAGTGCAGCACCTTATTTTCTTGTTCTCGGGGTATCACCACCGCGTGCTCCCCGGGACAATGCCGGTGAGTGTCGGATGCAAAGGTGGAGGTCGGGGCAAGTACGTCACGCCGAGAGGAGTGGCGATGCTGCTATGCAGCACCCCGATTGTTGCAAGGTTGGCCTCTTATGCTATCGTTGAGTCAAATAAGAAAAACTTTTGTCCTTACCATATCTCATTTTATTGTACTATAATGCTGTCCAAAAAATAAAAAAATTAATGTAGATATGTTTAGTTGTTTACTATTTACTATCTTTTGTAGAATCTAGAAATTCATGTGTACATTCAGTTGCATTTAACAAATGTATTGTGAATAATACTATCTGAAATTGCAAATCTTTCTTTTCGTCTTCTCTTATCCTGAAGAAATTCAATCGCCAGAATGAAAAAGTTATAATAAAATGTAAAATGCCACTAAGAAACTAGAAGGAAGCTTCATTGGTTCCTTGCAAAAGTAACAGCATGGATGTGATGCAATTTGCTAAACCTACAGAGCACAATGAGGATCAAGGCAGAACTAGCAATAGGAATCTAAGCATGAGCATGAAGACATTGAAACAAAACCGTGCAAAGAAAATTGACGAAACAAATGCAATGCATGTACAAATATACATTTAGGAAGTGAAAAATAACTAAACCTGAAAATGTTTTCTTAAGATTTGTGTTGGTAGACCCAAAATGTTGCATATCCTTTTCCTATTTACTAAGTTCTTTATTACCAAGGCGCTACTAATAAACTTGCCCGACCAATGATATTAAATTGCTACTAGAAAACTAAAAAATCACTTAACTAATGATATAAACCGCTTACTAGTAGTGCCCCTAGTTCCTAGACTGCCATACTAACTGAAATCAACAACATCACAAGATAAACACAGGCGCACATTATGAAAAAGCAATTAACGATTCCAGATCTCCAATATTCCAAATTAAATCCTCCTTTTTCTAGTAAAAATCGAGACGTATGGACCAAATCTAGGCCACAACATTGATAAGTACCAAACAACAAAATACATGCAACTTCATGGTTCAGAAGAGAACAGTTCCATCCATTCTGTGTGTTGCATGCGTGATTGGAATATGCATAGATGCCGCTGTTGCCTATCATCTTCGACTAATTCTATTCCACCATTAAAGTGATCAATGAAGATATCACGGAACGGAGCTGCTAGTATATATGTGATTTAGCTTCAGATTTGTAATAGTATTGCAATATTCAAACAACGATATAGGAATGTACTCTGAACATATTTATGTTTAAATCAATGGTGGTCGAGACAGGTGATCATGCAAATTGGCAATTGCCAAGTTCCCAAAATCTGGAGAGCACAACATGCATGAGAACCTTCCTCTAAGCAAATCGTATCCATCAATTGAACAAAGCACGGATACAAGCTAGTAAGTAGTATGGAGAATGATGCGTAGATACTAGTACACACAAACCCAGCAAAGCAAAGAGCCCTAGCTACCTTCATTATAACCTGATGGGATGACATATTGTGACCAATGCATACACGCAACATTAATTAGATCAATTAGCTAATGAATCGGATCATGCAGCAATCAGAATAAGAAGGAGCGATGTATCACCGTCGGGAGAAGATGGCGTAGGAGGCGACAGCTCCCAGGCGTTGAGAATGGGGCGGGAATTTCAGAGCATAATCTCGAGGTTGTCGGGAGATGACTTGCCTAGCGCGCACGTCTAGGCCGAAGAGATTGGAGCTCGGAGGAAGTAGACGACGCCGTGGTCGTCGGGGTTGTCGAGGGCGACGTGGGGCACCTCCCCGTGCGGCAACCCGGCGGTGACACTAGGGTTCACCGGTGGGGGTACCACGGCGGGTGCGCGCAAACACTCGGGCAGAGAGGCCCCGCACCTCGACGTAGCGGGGTTGCCGCGCTCATCGGGGCCACCGGTGAGGCGGCGGTCGAGGGAAGGTTGAGCAGCGGATGCAGCCCAACCCCATGTTTGGGCCGCCACCATAGTCGGGGCAGATCCGACCCGGAGGAAGGTGGATCCACGCACGAGACGGCAGACGGGCCGCGGAAGCCGGAAACGATGACGGTGGTGGCGACACCCTTTTTCGTGTTGAAGCACCACGCGCGGCGGGGAGGAACGCCTCGCCGCCACCTCTCACGGCCACCGGCCTCCGTGCGTGCGCTCCGGCGATGGCGAGGAGAGGGCCCTAGGCAGGGGCCGTGCCCGGCGGTGGGGCGGCGGGATCTGCCCCGGAGTCCGGCGAGGAGCTTGCGGGGAGGGGGAGAGGAGAAATGGATGGGAACGGATGGGGAACGAAAAGATAAGGCTGACCGGTGTGCGTGCGGTTGGACAACCCATGGATCAAGATCGACGGCGGAGGATTGTGCGTGCGTAAAGACAAACGCATGTCGTGCCAAAAATTAGTCATTACCTTTTCATTTTGCCAACCTTTTAAAGGATAAAAAAAATTGTGATGATTATATCTTACAAGAATTCTAAGGAGCATGAGCTGATGGACTAGTAATGAGGTAATTTACATGGTGCGCAACACCTACGAGTCTTATGGGCACAGAAGATCCGTTGTGCTAAGTTCATAAAAATCTAATGAAGGGAACGCAGAGGAAGCTGAACTGGACAAGTGCTGGAGAGACTATCATGACTGGACAAGTGCTGGAGAGACTCTCATGTGGTCGTTTGCTGACCACACAAGCAACACGCGCTTGCAGCGCGCGTACCATTATTGACCAAATCCACGCACGGCACGGGCACGGCAGTCTTCCTCGTCATCCCAGCTTGCTTTTCCCCTCCTAAAGCGCTCCACAATACAAGACGCCGCGGTGGCGCAGCAGCTGTCGTCCGGCCGCCGGCTGCCAGCGCCTGATAGGAGCTTCCACGACGCAATTCCCCTCAAGCAGGACTGTGTGGACAGCCCCTTGCTGCTCGTGCTGGCAGGCAGCCCGTTGTACGCCGCTCGCGTGTACGTGCTCCGGCGAATCAAAACTTGAGCAGGTGCATGCAGGTACCTAAGCTTCTTTTGCACACGTTGCAAGGCACCCAGCTCCCTCAAATAGTAGCTTTTTTCATTTGCCCTGCGGTGGAAGTGGAACGACGCCAACGAAGAATTTCATCCGAGATTTGTTAG
This sequence comes from Themeda triandra, assembly GCA_018135685.1. NCBI lineage: Eukaryota > Viridiplantae > Streptophyta > Magnoliopsida > Poales > Poaceae > Themeda > Themeda triandra. Next base: position 174,878 of record JAENPR010000690.1, on the reverse strand, counting down.
CGCATACGGATGTTTCTCCTCCCATAGCTGTTGTTCTTATTTTCATTCGCCTCTTACACAATTCATCAAAGCAGCAGTAACATGATTTATCAATTGTTATTGTTAGATCTGCACAAGTTCGAAGAGTGACCATGCTGCACGCATTTGACGCCAACTCTCTATCCATCGTACGCTGTGATGTCCAACTCTAGTTACTGATGGACAATTACCAAGACAGTATATATCTTGCCTTAGAGAAGGCGTTAACTGATGAAAGTGTGGCTCCAATCAACCTACCTTTCTGGTTCCTCAAGGCCATCACACAAGATTTCTCTGATAATCAACTAATCGGTGGTGGTTGGTTTGGATCTGTTTATAAGGTATACGTACCATGCGAGCGATTTCCCCTCATGGTCACAATCACAAATTAAACTTAACAATAATGTTGTGAATTGTAGGGAGTGCTTCGAAACGGGATTGTCGCTGTGAAGAAGCTTCATGATAACAAGTTTATTGAGGTTCAAGAGAAGGATTTCCTGCATGAGGTTGATTGCCTCATAGAGGTGAAGCACAGAAACATAGTACGGTTTCTAGGCTATAGTTATGAAACGCAGCATATATTGTATCACCATGAAGGAAGAAATGTCTTGGCAGACAAGCGGAACATGCTGTTTTGCTTTGAATTCCTAAGTAAAGGGAGTCTTGCCAACTATGTTACTGGTAAGATGAGCCATAATTTACCTCAAAAAAAAAAAAAAGATGAGCCATAAGTAAGAGCATTTCTGATAAGTAAATAAGAAACTGCTCATCTCATGACATAAATCAGAACTAATCATTGTTACCTTTTGTGTTGTGCTGTGCTGTGTTGTGTGTATTTTTCACAGATGCATCTTCTGGACTTGAGTGGAGGGTTCGCTATCAAATAATTAAGGGGATCTGTGAGGGCGTGGCTCATCTTCACAAGCAGTGTATTATTCATAGGGATCTCAAACCTGAAAATATACTACTAGACGACACCATGGTGCCTAAGATTGCAGATTTTGGCATATCGAGACGCTTCAGTGAAAACCAAACCAAAAGTATTACTGGAAATATAGTTGGATCACCGTATGCTATCTCAATCACTCTCTCTCTCTCTCTCTCTCTCTCTCTCTCTCTCTCATCCATTTGTATTGTCAGGCGCCAACCAACTCTGTGCATATATACTACTGTCCTGTTTGGCTGTTTATTCTCACTGCATTAATTTTTCATGCAGAGGATATATGGCACCAGAATTTGTAAGAAGCGGAACAATCTCATTTGGGACAGATATATATAGTCTTGGTGTTATAATCATACAGATTCTAACGGGGAGTAAGGAATGCCCCAATGTTAATATGGTAGTAATAATTTACATTCCTGTTTCAAGATAATGACTACATTTTTTTTATTGCTTGGTTCTGTTCATCACACTACTTGCGGGTTTGAAATCTGCATCAACTTATACGTGTTCTGTATAGCTACATGTTTGTGTTTGTGTTCCCTATCTTAAAATTGAAGGCTAAGCCCCTGATATATACTTCTTAGTGTGCTTTGATTGTGACATTTGTAGGTGCTTGAAAGTTGGACGAACACGTTTGGGACATCAAAGAGCAATCCACCTCTAGACCTAGTAAAACTATGTGCTGAGATAGGGATAGATTGCATGCACGATGACCCAAGCAAAAGGCCTGATATACAGGATATTATCCATAGGCTTAATGAAACAGATATTTCAGTGCAGGTAGTATCATCAGTTTTCAGTTACATTAAATATACATGCCTGCTCCCACAAACTTCCTATAATTGATTTATTGTGTCTTCATTTTTAGCTGGGTAGATTCTACCAGTACTATCGACAGGCCAAACAAGCATGCAAGCCAATGCAAATTACTGCATCAGTGGCGCCAGAGGTGAGTTCACATTTCTGCAGCCAACATGCATGCGCACTATATATAAACCATAGTACCACCATGCATAAAAGTTTTCAGTCTTCTCATCAGTCATCATTTAATGTTGATTTGGCATTTAGTTTTGTCCATGCATGTATGCAGAGATTGTTCATGGTAATTCTAATCTTCATAATATCTGATTAATCTCTTTCCTTTTTGTTATGAAAAATCACGGCTGGCTAGCCAAGCCAGATCAGTTTTATTCATGCTTGGCAGTGTTTCCCTTTTCTTTTTGCACGTAAACAGTCCTACGATACAATGTTTATTCTTACCGAAAGCAGTTCTTTTTCTATTTCTTGCCACCTTTTTATCTTGATAATAAAGGGGGGCTGAAATGCATGATACTATTGAGGTCCAAAATGAGACAATATATAGAGTATATGAGAGACACAAGACTAATCCTAAACTAGGGAGATTACACTATTAATTAATATGCCCTTTGACTACTATACCTTAACATGTTGCATATAATGCCACTCCCAATTTTTTTCCATAAGTAATGCCCCGCTGAACTCTCACTAGTCTGCACATATTCTGCTGTTGTAGTTACCTCCTTGTTGGTTAAGTGAGAGTGAGCTGCTGGATGTCCACCCTCTTGAGCTCTGCTTTCCCTTTGAGGCCAACAAGGTTACAGAGTGCTCACTGAACTTAATGAACAGGACAGATCGTTATTTTGCTTATTTTATCAGACCGCAGTTCCAAGATATGTATGCTATCAGCCATCCCATCTCCTACGGTTTGCACCCAATGTCCATTGTTGTTTTAAATGTGAAGATGGTAGAGCAAGAGCTACCGCCATTAGACCATCCACACCGGTGGCCTGTATCTACTCCTGCAGGGCACTTTTACCATAAAAAGTGCTGCAGCGGGGTACTGCAAAAGTCCCTGTAAACTAGCGCACCACAAACCATCCGCTATCTGTAGAGGAAGAGGCACGCTAAAGCATGCGCGGGCCCAGCTGCTGCTGTTGTTCTACGCCAAAGTAGGAGAGAGAGAGTGCATGCACGGGCCCCGCTGCTGCTGCTACTATTTCAATTAACTAAAAAATGTAACAACTCACAAACCAAGAAACCAAATTAAATTCCGATTACATCATTAAATTTGTTTCAATAAATTCTTCAAAATAAGATCTCACATGGATATATTTAGATAAAATTTATTTAAACAAACATGTGAACTCCACGTTGTTAATTGATATAGAATATGAGATATAGAGGATGATGGGTGCGGAAGAAATGTATATAGAGAAAAGAATCTTGATAACTAGGACGGATAGAGAATAGATTTAGAGGACGACGAGTGCGGATGTGGGCATGTTTGAGATTCTGATGATCTCTGTGGAGAGCGAGGGGGACCTTGAAAATCTGGAGTCATCTATTGGCAAGGACCCCAAAAAAATTGAAGATGATTTATTGAAGCAGTGGAAGAATTGGATGGTGAGGTACACGCCGCAATGTTGACGGCTGTCATCTGCCCACCAAGGGATGCCCCTAGGTGAGTTTGTCATCCTGTCCTTTTCACGATGAGATGGTTGAAATAATATTTTATGTTTTGTATGTATTTGACAGTTATATTTATTAACCATGGACACTGTGGAGGTATAAACTCCATATACCCTCACGGCCTAGTTTGGGCCGACACACATCACCAGCCGGCCCATCAAGCTCCAAGACCGATCGGCTCGCCGGGGCCCGGACGGACAAACTAAAACGGGCAAGAATATCGAAGACCGACAAGGAGGACAAGACCTAGCCGAGATAGGAAAGTTTAGACTTGTAAAGTATGTAAACTTAGTACAAGATAGGCTAGTTCCGACTTGTAACCTTGCTCCCGTAATATATAAGGAGAGCAAGGACCCCCGAAGCCGAGGACGGAATCGGCATAACGCACGTACTCATACATCCACATCATAATCGAAACGAGAGAGCGGGACGTAGGGTATTACGCTTCATAGCGGCCTGAACTCGGGTAAACCTTGTGTGATTGCTCCCCGTTTACGTCTTGATCGCAATCTCGGTGCGCCTTCCGCCAATCCATTACCGGTCAGGGCATACCCCTGGTCGGACTATCGCCGATATTTCGTCGACAGTGGCGCGCCAGGTAGGGGGTGCGCACCAAGATTTCACGTCGATCAAGATGGTTTCCTTCTCGGCTTCCATGACTTTCGAAGCCGGCCTCACCTTCAACTTCGGAACGTTCACCTGGACTTCCAACCCGGCAACTGCAACTCTCACGCCTCCGGCTATCGCGCCGACAATAGCACTAACAATGGTGGCTGCGCCAAATCAGATCCAACTCATCCCGGTGACCACAATTGCGGTCCCAACCAATCCACTGCTGATAGTTGACGGCACGGCGTCAACACCTCCGACCGGTCCTAACCAAAGGAGGCATGTCAGCAACACGGATCTACTCCGTTTGATCCATCAGCAAGACATGAGGTTGATCGAAACCCATGCCAACTTCGAGTCGCTCCGACGACGCGTCGAGCGCGATACGCAACTCGCGCGACAACAACGAATTCCTAACCCATCAACACGAAGGCGTAACAACCATCGTAGAGTCACTTTTGGCGCTCCGAGCGAGACACGTTTGCGGCGGTGAATCTACAACGGCGCGTTCCAACAAATCTTCATGGCAACCATACACGGCCGGATGGCGGCGGAAACTCACAGCCGGCTCCGACCACGGCCGATCATCGTACGCGGAGGTCGGAGAGGCCCGGCCAAGCAACATACGGCGGAGGATCTTAGCCGATATTCAAGATCCGAGAGAGGGACTTCACAACAAGCCTCACGGAACAACAATGATCCCGGTTCGTACGAAACAAACTACCCGACACAATGTACCTAGTCGGAGTTACGCGTCGCCAGCCCCGCCAGCAGAACGCGCGCCGCAACGAACGGCGGAGACGTCAGCGGGAAATCCGACGAACTGGTCGGAACCCCCCAACTGCACCTACTGCGGCAACGTAACAAGAACGATCCCCACAGAACAACACATCTAACGCCCGGTTGTTCGCAGAACGCACCAAGCTAGCCGCTGCCCTTCGTCAGGATGAACAACGGAGGGAAAGGCGACGTCAAGGGATATCGACCGCCATGGCAACGTCAAACGCAACAAAGCAAAGAACAGAACGGCCACGAGCACGTTCAACTCAATCCCCTTCAATGACAATGGCGTCTGCACACAGGGCGAGGGCACTCGCTGACCGTCACCGAGACGTAGAAAGAAAACGAAGAGAAGAACGCCAGAAACACATGGCAGCAACCAGAGAGAATCGCCGCAGTTTCGGCAAGAACCCACTAAGGGAAGATACGAGGGACTCGCCTGACATTGACGAGCCTCATGGTTGCATCCAGCAGCCCACACAAACGACCACTGCATACAAACGTGCTCGGAGTCCTCCTCCAGGTCGAACGGTCCCATCTGTCCAAACAAACCGCAATGGGTTTATCACTCCTTTCTTGGAAAATTTGCGGACTAGAGAACCAAACTGGAGGCTCCCCAGTCCAACTCCTCCTGAGGATAGGATACCGCCGCACACCGAGCACATATTTCCTAATCCAATAAACCCAGCCAATCTTCGGCGCATCAGAACAGTTCGATCACCAGGGCGCAAAACATCCGAAGGCATGTTTATTAATGGCGAGTGGTACGAAGTAGTTCAAGAAGGAAGCCAGTTTGAGAAAAATTCAAGCTCCTTAGATTCCTTTACAGATGTGCCTTTTCCAAAAAAAAGGACAATCTCAATACTACTCGGAACGGGATAAGTATATCCGACCACGCCAGACGCCGAGATGATCAAGTCTTGGATGATGACGACTTGCTGCTCTGTACCGAAGAAGACCCAGTGATGGTCCACGGCTTGGAAGAAGGCGAAGCAGAGCCGGAAAATTAAAACAACAAGAGATGAAATCTTCTCTTTTATCAGCACGAGTTTTCTTTTTAGACGATTTCCCTTTCAAGGTTTGAGTTAGCATCGATCGTACACATCGTTGTAAGTCATTCCAAATGACAAAAAAGCAATCTAATGTGTACTATTTTATATTAAGAAGTCAAGTTTTCGTGTCAAATACTTGAGCACATGAATTTTTCTTTTCATTCAAAGGAAAATCATCTCTCGAGATCCGAGGCGTTACGACATTCTCTAAACAGGATTCCAAAATCCCGAAACAAAATCCTACGGCATAAACATGACGAAGTCATAAAGCAGATCAAAATAAAGAGATAAATAAAAGGAATCTCGAAGGATTCCGGCACAAAACACATCTCAAAAGATCCACTTCTTTCATTAAAAATATAAACATTTTTACAAACGGGGACTGATTGCATCTAAGCAATCTAGTCATCCCCGAACAGCTTGCCGACCACTGGTCGACAGGAGTCGCGGCGACAACGGCCTCCGCCGCCCGTGAACTCGGCGGCGCCCCTCCATGGCGTCATGCGCGCCGCCGCCACCGACTCCATGCCCCGGACGTCGACACCAGAGATGGCGTCGACGGTGGCATAAGCAGCGGAGGCGCCATGGCGAACGCCATGAACCGCCACCGCGGCCACTTGGCCGGGGATCGCCGCCAGCCGCGCGATGACATCGCCGCCTTGGGCGTTCACCGCGTCCGCCGCCGCATGAGCGGCCTCCTGCAGCTGCTCCAGCTGCTCCGTCAGCTCTGCAAAAACAAAGTAAAAATTTAAAAAAGCCAAGACGAGAACAATTAAGGGCGTATGAACAACGGGGAAATTAGTACTTACCACCGACCCTGATGTCGGCAGCCTCGCGCTGCCGAAGCAGCGTGTCCACCTGGACCTTGCGGGCCGGCCTCTCGTCCGCCGCCTCAATAACGGCGGCGTTGGCTTTCGCGTCGAAGTCGGCGGCCCGCCGCTCCGCTCCCGCCTCCTCGGGCGGAGGAGAGTGCGTTCGAAACAGTCGGCGTTCGCTCCGCCCGTCCCAGAGCCGCTTGGTGGCCTCCGAGTAGAGGTCCCCGATGCGCCCCAGCTCCGCCGACGCGCCGAGCGTCGACACCGGGGAGTTCGCCGAGAACCGCCGGCGAACGCGGCGTGGAGACACCGGCCGCCGCCGCCACCTCCTCGGCCCACTGCGCGCCTCGCCACGACAGGAGCCACCTGCTCCGCCGCAGCAACAATGGCCCCGGCCTCCACGACCGGAGCCACCTGTTCCGGGGCCACAGCCCCCGGCGCCGCCCGCCGCTCCTCCGCCGTCCTCCTCGCTGCCTCAGCAGCACCCGCGGGGGAGGTGCCTGGCGCACCTCCAATGGTCAGGAGCGTGTACCTACATTGCATCCAAAAAAAAAATTGCGGTTACACTGAAAGAAGAAGACACCAAAATCAAAGGAAAAATCCCCTTTCAAAACTCACCTCCTCCGCGGCCTCACCTCCCGAGGCGAGTTCACCGACTCCTCCTCACCCGCCGGGCGCTTACCATGACGGCGGTCCATTGCAGGTGGTGGCGGCGAGCAAATGCGATCTAAAACCCTAGGTTTTTGAGAGCAGGAGGAGAAGAGCAAGAACAGAGAATGCGCGGCGTGTACAGAACTCCCAGCGCAGGCCGTAATTTATAGAAGAGCCCGGAGGACTCGAGAAGGCAACCGACGAGATCGTGGGTAATCCAAACCCCGCGGCCCTCTCGTTCCCCAAGAACACGAAGCGACGAAAACCGCTCCACTCAGGCGACGTGCATTTATACCTTTCCCCTCGCATCGGGAACCCCCCGTGCGCTCGCCGACGCACGACGTCAGGAAGGTGGAGCGATTGAGACACCGACATGATGGACCCACCACGTCAGGAAAAATTGACTTGACCAAAGACGAAAAACCGTACGCCGGTTTAACGTGACAACCCGGTCGGCGATGTACGGTTGCATCGGCAAACCGAATATTTTCGCCTCGCACGCGATCATGACACGACATGACGGTTGAAAGATAAGTATCTCATATCCTTAATAAATTTTTTATTCATCCCCTCTATTTCAAAAGACCACACTTTGAAAAAAACAGTTTGCACAAAATTTCTTTCCTCAAACACGAAGCCAACCAGGAATGCACTGTCTCTGGTCTCACTCGCTACGTGTTCACAGCTACAACGCTATACAACACAGAGTGCGCCAGCGGTCGCTCCAGAAGGAAACGGGCTCCAAACATTCCGGCAACGCTACCGTTTGTTTAGGATCATCTAATCCCTAAGGCACAGTCGGCTCTTGAATGAGAAAGAGACTAGTGTTGCTTGCGCTTTTTTTCTTCCAAAACTTGTAATAAGCATGACCCGCCCTCCCGCATAATAAAATCTTACACATCATATGATCATTATTCCAGGAGCAAAGGCATTGTCAAAACTTATCACGGCAAGACAGTGGTTCACAGCAAAATACAGATAAGTGCTCTTTCAACCTAACATATATGCCTTCATCAATCTTTTTTCACAAAAGATTTCTTTAAATGAACTACTTCAAAGTACGTTCGAACTCTTTACAAAGTTAAAAAATCTTCTTTGCACCAAATGGCCAAGTACGTCACCTCTCCAACAAAAACAATCGGCATGCACTTGTCTCGATCAATCCCGCTACGTGTTCACGGCTCCAACACTATACAACACGGGGATGACAAATCGCTTCCAACGGAAATAGGGTCCTAAGTGATTCGGCCAAACGCGCTATTCACTATAGGTCACCTACACACCTGCGGACTGATTAACTCTAAGGAGAGGCGATTACTAAAAACCATTCTCAAGCAATGCATTTTGACACAACTTCATGTCATAGATCATATCAAATCAATACGATTCAGCATACCTCATCAAAACATTCACTCATACTAAATTTTCTCTTTGCAGCAATAACTTGAAGAAGTGTTCCAACCTGCTGTAACGAAGTTCTGATATAGCATCAACAGCTTCAACCCACACAATCCGACAAGTTGAGTAGGGATTTTTCGCCAATGATACCGGTTATTCGCGCACAAATAGCTAAGCTATTTTCATAGGTTTAGATTCAAAACCATGGTCTCACGGCCACGCTAGGACCGAGTTAAGTAGCAAAGCCGCCTTAACTTAATCATGACTAAGTCATGGCATGGTTCAAACCGACCCGACCCCAAATGAAATTTGGCTTTGCTCGGTCTCACTCAAAGAGTGGTCGGAAACACATAAAGCACGACATAATAATCGGTTGTCTCCTTATTTAGACCACGACATAACGTGTTCCACCTCATCTCGAGGCTCGGGGACTACGTGGGCCCACGTCACCTGAGAGGTAACATGGGCTAGATCCTTCTTTTAGAGCTTGCTGCAACATATACTATCTTACAGCAACCTCGGGGACTACGTGGGCCCACGTCATTTGCATGACTCGGCCTGATCCTTTTTCTTCACAAAGAGTTTAGTTTCAAAACTAAGCTAAGGCAATGACCAATCACGACAGATACCATGTGATGGCAGGCATCACACGCTAACGAGGGCCCACGTCTCCAGTTAGGGACCCTTTCAAAATTCTTTTTTTCTTTTTCGAGCATCATAAATCTTTCGGTCAAAACCGACAACGTCAACCAAGTGCAAGCAAAGTGCGGTCGGAAGCACTAGACGGTCCTCCAGCCCTGCTCGGACCACAGGTCGAACGTGTGTCCGACCACCCTTTTTCACTCAACCAAGCAAGACGGTGTTTTTTCCCTCAAGATCCATGATGCTCGAGGACTAGCTGTGGAGGTATAAACTCCATATACCCTCACGGCCTAGTTTGGGCCAACACACTGTCACCAGGCCGGCCCATCAAGCTCCAAGACCGATCGGCTCGGTGGCCTGGACACCTAAAACGGGCAAGAATATCGAAGACCGACAAGGAGGACAAGACCTAGCCGAGATAGGAAAGTTTAGACTTGTAAAGTATGTAAACTTAGTACCGAGATAGGCTAGTTCCGACTTGTAACCTTGCTCCCGTAATATATAAGGAGAGCAAGGACCCACAAAGCCAAGGACGGAATCGGCATAACGCACGACTCATACATCCACATCATAATCGAAACGAGAGCGCGACGTAGGGTATTACGCTTCATAGCGGCCTGAACCTGGGTAAACCTTGTGTGATTGCTCCCTGTTTGTCTTGATCGCAATCTCGGTGCGCCTTCCGCCAATCCATTACCGATCAGGGCATACCCCTGGTCGGACTATCGCCGATATTTCGTCGATAGACACCTTAAAGTCATTTTCAGTGGGGGTTTCATGTCACTATTTCCAACACTCATGTATTGAAAACAGTATAGCCAAGTTTTATCCCCTTGGAACTCATTTCATCCCAAACCCCAGCACATATAATATTCGGTTGCCCATTTACTGCTTAATTCTGGAATGCACTGCACATACAGATGGACCAGATTTGGTCGGCTTCAGCTTTTATGCAAATTCAAAGGCCAAATCGGATACCATCAAAGCACTACACTACGTTCCTGCTCCTGTGTTGCTGCCACATATGGAAGAGGCGCAACAATGTCATCTTCAGGTCTGAAAGAACAACTCTTGCTGCCACCTTTGCTGCTTGCAAATCAGAAGCCTTCCGATGGTCAGCACGGCTCCCGTGTCATGATAGACACATTGCAGATGATTGATGCACTGCTTTAACCAACACAATATAAACTGCAGCAGCTATATGTTCCACTAAAATGTTTGTAAAACTACATGGCTCTTGAGAGCCAATCTTAATTAATATATCTATCAGGTGGGGTCCCCCCAACCCACCCACAACTAACTTGTAAAAAAATTCATTTCATCCCATGAAATTTATATCATCTCTTTATCAATGCTATGTCACATCAGCTCATTTAATGCTCATGAAAATACCATTAGATTGGTCTAATTAAAAAGCGTATAGAACATACTGTCCATATGACGGGGGAGCAATTTTACCTGTTTTGCCATGAGACGGCGAAGTGATTATTTCATTAATTGCTAGGCAACAACAACAATGATTTTCATTATACGGGGTGGGTAATCTTTTCTAAACTTAATCGCATCGGCTAATCAAGACTAATGTGGAATTAAACTATACGGTTTAGTCAAGACTACGCCCCTCTATCTATATCACAAGTAGCTTACAAAAGATCTTACACAAGGCATGTCAAGGTGCTGAGCTAGTGGGAGCTCACCTACACAATTATAATTGTCATTGTCACACAACCTATGTAACTAAAGCAACCAAACAACCAGAGGCTCCTACACATAATAGTCAGCACAAAGCACAAGCTATACACTAGCACTACTCAACTAGTTACACTACACATAAGCACAACTAGAGGGAAACTACTTAGCTATGCAGGCTAACAAGCCGCACAAGCTAAGCTACTTAGCTAACTAGCACAATATATGAAAGTAAATACTCCCTACATCCACAAAAGAATACAATTATGGGATGCGTGCTAGTCAAGTTTCCTCAAATTTGACTAAGTTTGTATCAAATATTATTAGCATTTATGTCTCTAATAAATATATTATGAAAGTATAGTCTATAACTAATTTAATGATACTAATTTTGTATCATCAATGTTAATACTCCCTCTGGTTCATTTTATCTGGAGCAAGTTAGAATGACACTGTCTCTTAGATTATACTTTGACAATTCATTTGTTTTATATTATATTATTTATGCTTATAAATTTGTAGTCATTGGATTGTATAATTCCTTACAAATCTAATCATATAAAGTTTGTATTATAATAGTTAAAAAATATTAGCCTAATTATTGGTCAAAGTTTGTAAAGTTTGAATCTTGATATGCATGTGCGCCGGATAAAATGGGCCGGAGGGAGTACCTATATAACTTTGGTCAAAGTACAAACTTTTTGAGCTCTCGAAAGCGATAATTGTATTCGTTCATGGACGGAGGGAATACAAGCAGTGTAGGGATTGCAAACCAATCTGGAAGAGAAGTTGACATGGTGATTTTTGTCATGAGGTTTGGTGGTTTGCCAGCCATTTAATCCCCTTGAGGCATTCCCAAGGTTGCCGCTAGTTTCTTAGTAGTGGCAAGCCCACAAGTTCGCACTCATCCCTCGACATCTGTTTGCAACATGAAGTCTAGCACTGGATCCGATTGGACCACTTGGTGCTCCCACACCTAGCTTGCTTGCTCCGCTGCGTCATGGCTGCCGTAGCGTCATTGTTGTCGTACGAGGCGTCGTTTTTGGCTCCGATGGCTCCTGACAGCTACGGCGTGGCTGCTCTCCTCCTCTTCTCCTCTCTTCCTCCGGGCTTCGTCCTGTGTGGGTTGTGAGCCACCAGGAGATCAGGAGATGGGGTCTTCTAGGGCTCGACTGTGGGGGGGTACGTTTAGGGTGGTTACGGGCTTAGGACTATGTTTTTAGGTGCCCCAGGAGTTAGCTCGGGCTTTGCCACCCCGATTTGGGATGGCAGCAATCAAAAGAGATGAGGGGAGGTGGTTGGCGGCGACATTAGCGTGGCTGGGCAATGGTAGGGTGCGTCAGATTCCCCTGCCGGTGTCAAGGTGCAATGTCGCGTATCATGGACATGTTGTCCATCCACAGTTCGTCCTAGGCAGGAGAATGGCATGTGAAGGACCGAAATCGGCGACCAGAGGGGGGGGGGGGAATGAGAGCCGTAAAAATTTCTCGCGAAATATTTAGGCCGTTGTCCCAACCTCACCGCCAAACACGCAAATCAAACACCGTGATGTCCACGACCCAACTAGTTGGTGGATGTTCCCTAGGAACACACCGGGACACCACAAACGAGCACAGAAAGCCAACGCAAAAAGCGAAACTCAAATCGGAGCTCAAACGAAGAAACCGTGGATGAAAACGTGAGCTCGGAATTATAGACCGGGAAAATCAGACAGACAACTAGCTGGTAATTCTTGGCAGTTCAGAACAGCAGCATACTACCGAGATCACTAATGCAATAGGAAATAGACTAATCAAAGCAAGGATTAGTTTGAATAATTAAAATAGTCTCTACACTATTGCTTCTTTGATTCTCATTCACGAGCAAACCAACAAGAAGGAAAGCAGGAGCACGATTATGAATCACGTACTGAAACTTGGGTTCCTGGAGATGCTGTTCATGAACTGGACAAGCTGGTGATGTAAACCTGCAAATTTGAATGTCCAAATCTTGCACGAGCTGCTGAACCTGCTGAATGAGATGCTAAAGGAAATCCTGCAGCAGACGAAAGAGATGGACGAGCAGCTGTCTGGCGGAGTGCTTGACGAGATGAGCTGCAACCTGCAAACGAAGAAAAAACAGCAGCTGCTGTCCCTATGCTCCTCAAGCTATCGATGCTGAAATGCAGTGACAAAACAACCAGAGGAAAATAGAACACGAGCTGCTGCTGTCGATTGGCAATTTTACCGACTAGTACTGGTGGGAGGCGCGCTGCGCTGCAGATAGCACTGCTTTCAATTCCTCAAGGCAAACCTGTGGACGGCATGTGCCATCGGGCACACGCGCGACGACTGTCGTCGCTGTGCGCGGCCAGCCGCCGGGGCGCTGCTCGCACGGTCACCAGGGGAGATGCGACCGCCGCCGCCGCGAGCCTATCGCGGATGCAAACGCCGCTGGGGAACTGCAGATCGGGTGCGGCCACCGGGGAACCTGTGGACGCGGCCGTCGGAGCGCTGCCTGCCCGGCCGCCGGAGCGCGCCTCGCCCGGTCGCCGAGGTGTGGCGCTGCGAGCTGTCGGGGCTTGGCGCCGCGGAAAGAAGACGAGCGGAGGCGCGAGTTGCCGCAGACTGGCCGGATCTGTCGGGGCCTGCCGCTACCTCGCCGAAGGCGTCGGGGCCTGGCCGGCAGCTGTCGCCGGAGCATGGGGCGAGTACGGTCACCGCCGTCGGGCCGGGGCGCCTGCACCGCGCGTGGCCGGAGCATCGCCGCCGCCGGGCACGAGCGCAGCCACCGATGGGGCGCGAGCACGCGAGCTGCCGCGGCCACCGGTGCAGGAGGACGCGAGTGCGCGAGCTGCTGCGTCCACCGGGGCACGGGGCGAGCCGGCGAGCACGGCCGCAGCCGGGCGCAGGATGTTCGCGGGTTGAGCGGACGCCGCCGCGAGGATGCGGGAAGAAGACGAGCGTTCCTCTGTCCGTGAAAAGTAGACGGGAAAAATAGAGAAAAAAGAAAAAGCAAAGGGTATAATAGTCATTTTATTCGTTTGATGCTCTACGTGAAGCTGTTTTGCCAAATAAGATTTGAAAACAACTTAGCTTCATCCAAGAAGCTGCTCATGAAGCTAAAAACTAAAAAAAACAGCTTCATCTATGAAGCTAAGCCCTCCCAAATAGGGCCTGAATAGAATATACATGCCTCTCCCACAAACTTCCTATAATTGATTTATTGTATCTTCATTTTTAGCTGGGTAAGTTCTACCAGTACTATCGACAGGCCAAACAAGCATGCAAGCCAATGCGAATTACTGCATCCGTGGCACCAGAAGTGAGTTTACATTTGGACAGCCAACCGTACACGGGAGCAAAACATGCATGTGTACTATATATAAACCATAGTACCCACCATGCATAAAAGTTCTCCCACGTTATGATTCATGTTTTTTCAATCTACTCATCAGTCTTAATGTTGATTTGGCATTTTCTTTTTTTTTCTAGAACGGGCATATAGCCAGTAATGCAGCATTTTATTTTTTTCCATGCATGTATATACAGGGATTGTTCATGGTAATTCTAATTTTCATAATAGCTAATTAATCTCTTTCCTTTTTGTTTTAATCACTGACCGGTTAGCCAAGCCAGATCAGTTTTATTCATGCTTGGCATTGTTTCCCTTTTCCTTTTGCATGTAAATAGTCATACAATACAATGTATATTCTTATCGGAAGCAGTTTCTTTTTCTATTTCTTTCCACCTTTTTATCTTGATATGATTTGCGTGTGTGTTGCATATAAAGCCACTTCGAGCTTTTTTTTACATAAGTAACGCCCCGCTCAACTCTCACTAGTCTGCACATATTCTGCTGTTGTAGCTACGTCCTTGTTGGTTAAGTGAGAGTGCGCTGCTGGATGTCCACCCTCTCGAGCTCTGCTTTCCCTTCGAGGCCAAAAAGGTTACAGAGTGCTCACTAAACTTAATGAACAGGACAGATCGTTATTTTGCCTATTTTATCAGACCGCAGTTCCAAGATATGTATGCTATCAGCCATCCCATCTCCTACGATTTGCGCCCAATGTCCACTGTTGTTTTAACTGTAATGATGGTAGAGCAAGAGCTACCGCCATTAGATGCGGGCATGTTTGAGATATTGATGATCTCTGTGGAGAGCGAGAGGGACCTTGAAAATCTGGAGTCATCTATTGGCAAGGACCCCCAAAAGATTGAAGATCATTTATTGAAGCGAGTGGAAGAGTTGGATGGTGAGGTACATGTCGCAATGTTGACGGCTGTCATCTGCCCACCAAGGGATGCCCCTAAGGTGAGTTTGTCATCCTGTCCTTTTCAGTTTTCACGATGAGATGAGGCCAGTCTCAGCGGGGGTTTCATGTCACTATCTTCAACCCTCATGTATTGGAAACAGTGTAGCCAAAGTTTCATCCTCTTGAAACTCATTTCATTCTAATGTTCAGTTGCCCATTTTGCTGCGCAATTCTGGAATGCACTGCACATACAGACCGACCAGATTTGGCTGGTTTCAGCTCTTATGCAAACTCAAAGGCCAAATCAGATACCATCAAAGCACTACACTACGTTCCTGCTCCTGTGTTGCTAGCACATATGGGAGAGGCGCAACGATGTCATCTTCGGGTCCGAAAGAACAACTCTTGCTGCCACCTTTGCTGCTTGCAAATCAGAAGCCTTCCTATGGTCAGCGCGGCTCCCGCGTCATGATAGACACATCGCCGATGATTGGTGCACTGCTTTAACCAACGCAATATAAACTGCAGCAGCTATGTTTCACTAAATAAAAGATCACTTATTACTGGTCAATTTTGACCAGGTCTGGTCTTGGTTACTTGCCATGAAATTTATAATTCAAAGAACCCTGACAGATGATGATCTAGATGGCACCATTTGCTATAACCAAGATGACAGATACCTTTTGGTTGTGTTTCAGGTCATATCGAAGGTTTGTTTTCAGGACTTACAGACCATAGATGTACATTCAACACAACCCTGGTGAGCAGATTTAACGATTGACAACGTTAGTGTATTAATTACTCCCTTCATTCAAAATTATAAGACGTTTTAGCTTATTAGATATATAGTTTTTCTATACACTTCAATATACACTGTGTTCAAATATATATAGTAAAACAATGTATCTAAAAATACCAAAACATCTTATAATTTAGAATAGAGGAAGTACTAGACTCATACATATTATCTAGCTTACACTTACTTGTGCTCAAATTCCATCCCTTAGGGTTTTGGCGGGTCATGGCAAGCTTCTTTCCATTTGGTACTATGAAATGGAGGTAATAATGTCATATGTGATTCAAGCATACATCTTGTCCTTTTCAGCGGAGATATCATTGAACTGTTGTTATATACTACCTTTGTTTTTTCATTAGATGTCGTATTTTCTTTGTCCTAAGTCAAACATGTGTATCTTTGACCATTGATTTAAAAGAATATATAGATTCATGTCAAAAGATTTATGCTTTTAGATTCAATGTGAGAAGCATTTTCATAATATATATACATCATATTTGTGAAATTATAATAATTTTAAAACGGTTGGTCAAAAACAGTAATGCTTGTTTTTTTAGAGTAGTAATGATTGATTTAGTACAAAGCTAATGTGACATAAAAAATAACGGAGGGAGTATTTCGTATCGACTTGGCACATCTTTAATTATATTTATTAACCCGAACACAGCTTACAACAAAGTATTAAATGGAAAGTTGTAGAAATGACAAGGAACAATAATTCTTATCATTAATTAATTACCAGGTGGAGACTATTGGTTCACTGGATATCAACAGCAATGTAGGAAAGTTATATCGCATGATACGTGGCCATGCGCGTGTCACCTCGGCTAGATTCATCCCTCGAACGAACTGGTGTGTAGCCGGAGATGATATAGGATATATCCATGTCTACACTTGTCTTCCACTGGTCGAAATAAAGAGATTGAAAACCACCGGTCGTCGTTCCGTCGATTCATTGGCGATTCACCCTACCCGCCCATACCTGCTATCAGGGTGCAAAGATGGCTTGATTGAGATCTGGGACTGGGAAAAGGGCTGGGCATGTTCTCGAAAGGTTCAAACTGATGACCCCATTGCCACGTTTATCCCAATGGACGCCAACACCGTTGTCACTTTTCATTCTGATGCTAGGTCCTTCAGCACTGCCGGTACTGATCTGCTACTCCAGATCATCAAGGTTGACCTTCCTCTTTTGCTACTTCTTTTGTGCATATTATATGAACGAACCTAATAATTAGTTCATGTCCTGGCCCAATCTGACTTTGATCCTCCATACATGAAAATCAAATTAACAGGTCTGGTCAGCTAATCCTCCCGCTTATCAGACTATCACAGCAATCCTCCCGCTTGTTTCCTGTTACTGTTACAATTCAGGTATGCAACAGGTAAGCATTTTGTGTGCATTTTGTATGGAATAGCAGTCGAGGTGAATAAGTAATGTTTTTTTTCTTGTGGTGTGCTGCATGCATCAGATATATGATTTGCAGACAAGGACACGTGTTCACACACTCAGTGACCAACGATTTCGTCATACTGCAGTAGCTTGCCACCCAACACTTCCACTAATTGCTGTAGGTGGAATGATTTATTGTGTCCTTCGAGAAACTGCCGTGGAATTCTACGATGATGGCGTGTGCGCAGTTCGCTTCTGGAACTCCACTAACTACAGGTTATTTCTTTATATATTCCGTGTTTGCCTTCTAATATATGGTAATAAGGTGTCTGTGTTTGCTCCAATGATATATATAATAATTAGATATATGTCTGTGGGTGGTCATGAACTTTTACGCATACCTACAGCGTCTCACGTGGCTTATGACTTAGTAGATAACTAAATTAAAACTCTATACAAATCTAATTACATAAAGAATACAAAGTATGTTTGATGACCTTCATTTTTCATGTCCTCTACTATTTTTCCTGAAAATAAAAATAAATCAAAAAAATTATTTGTAAATGTTCATGTTTCATGTCCTCTACTATTTTTCTTGAAAATAAAATTAAATCAAAAGAACATTATCTGTAAATGTTCTTTCAGTATGCTCTAAAAATCCAAGCATTACATAACTTGTGTGAAAACCTAAGAAAGACCAATATTTTTCTTAGGTCCCATCACTACACCACAACACCAGAATTGGCGCCGGATGATCTGATGCGAAAAGCGGATACAGCATCAGGCGATCTGACGCTAAAAACATATAGCGTCAGACTTCTACAGCCATAGTAAATCCTGACGCTAAAAACCTTTAGCGTCAGACCGTACTTTTAGCGTCAGACAGCCTATTGCCCTGAATATTTTTAGCGTCAGATACCCTGCCACTACTCTTCAGCGTCAGATAGCCTGCTACTACTCTTCAGCGTCAGATAGCCTGATGTTATAGATTCTTTTAGCGACAAATGGTTTGACGGCATCATTTAGATGGCTTAAAAAAAAAATAAAAGGCCACGTAGCTACAATTTGATACAAAAGCTTAGAATAACGTCATCATGCACATTTGCGATACAAATAGATTCATTCATAGCCAAGTCCAAACATTCAGATACATATATGTGATCAAATGTTTTAATAATTATAATAAGCATAGGTTAATTAAGCTAATACATTGTATATATAATATATACTTTTTTATATTAGTGGACAAGTAGCCATACAAGTGAGATACTTATATGTTGCATTTTTACTACAGGGAAGTCAATTGAATGGCATGTTATAAGTTGCAGAGTAGAAATATAGCATGGTGATTAGTAGAATCAATTTTCATCTCTCAACCTTTGAGTTTGAGATAGGCTTATTGTGAACTTGGGTTTGCATTAAGTAGATTTTAATCCTCAAAATGAAGAGGCATCCACAGCCCTCATAATTTACTATGAAAATGTGCTAATTATTTAATAATTACTTTAATTACGCTTACATAAACATCCCATCTCACGTCGTTATCATCCTGACATCTACGCTTTGGTGAGCTTATCCCCAAACGCTGCTTCTTTTTTCGAGAATTACAAAGTACAACGAAGATGTCCACGCACGCATATTTACCCCTATTAACACGTATAACCCAACTCCTATGAACACCTCTGAAAGTCTAAGCCACCAGATCTCTCGAGATTCACGAAATCACCACCGGCACCTCGCTGTCGACGGGGACGTCGTCTACCACTGAAAGCAAAGCGCCAATAAATCGCAAGGCACCCATGCCAAGTTGATGACTTGAACTGGATAGGCAAGTTCCACCGCAAGAAACCTAGCCAACTAATTTATGATCAGTTCCTACTTTCATCCTCAAAATTTCCGGACTGCTCCAGCTCTCAGGTCACGGAGGCAACAAGCAGCGCAAGCTACCTACGGCTTGCGTCTAAGGCGAGTGGTGGCACCTAGCGCGCGTGTGATGCCAATGACATCATACAGCTTGCGCACTTGGTGATCTAGCGCAGCTCGAGCTCGAGGAGGAGCCGTAGAGGATGGTGGCAACGATGGGAGAGGGAGATGCAGTGGCGTGGTTTGCTAGTTTTGCAAAGGAGGTTCCCTTGGACTCTATATAAGGGGAGTCAGGCCGCCTTCTAGGAGACATGAGAAAAACACATGCGAACACTCACAGTCCACTCATCTCCTACCTCAAATCCCTTAGCTTGCACCCCTCCATTGTAAGCCCTAAGAGCACTTGAACCGAATAAGGCCGCCCTTCCAGGAGACATGAGGAAAAACAGATGCGAACACTCACACTCCACTCATCTCCTACCTTGAATCCCTTAGCTGCCACCCTCTCTGAGATTGGACATAGGGCTCAGTCCTGAACAAGTATCATTTCCTTGTATCTCAGGTGTGCTACCATTGTCTTTCTAGAGTAGTGCGACATTCATAAATTCACTCGCCGGTCTTCAAAACACCGACAACAGTGTAGTGGTAGTGATGAGACAAGCGAGAGATGAGAAGTCATGTGTTTGAATCCTAGGAAGCGCACGCATATGTATTTCACACAAAAATCGTGTGACTTATGACATGTGACGCTTGATCGTGATGCCTAGCTAGGGTGGCATCCACCACCTCTGTGAATGTCACCTTTTTGCAGAGGCAGGTACCTTAATTGATTTTCAGAGATGATCCAGGGCACCGCCTTAGTTTTACTTGGAGGTTGAAATCTAGTCTGCCATTCACATATAGGTATTTGAGAAGGTTGTTTAGTCTGCAAGGACCCACTTTACCAATGGATACCTCATTGATGAAGTGAGTGTTGATCTTAATATGTGTCGACACAATTATGGCTCCATACCTGAAGTGCTAGAATGCACCAATCGTGAGCATATAAATTCCATGTGACTATTATCATTAACGATGATTACAGCTTATCAAATTAGTTAACAGCTCTATGGTTTCCACTTTTGTGTTATTTTTAGGAATTTTATTTTTTCCTAACATATATGTAACAGTTTTATTTGTTCTGTTGTGTGTTAAGCTGTTGAAGGATACCACTAAGCATAGTACTACTACTTTGTAAGTTTCAGGCTTGAGAAAACTGTTCGGTGCACATCTATTGGGCGGATCACATATCTTGGATTTGTAGGCTCAAGGAGGTATATGATTCATTATCTTGCAATTTCTTTACTTTTGCTACTATTGAAGTGTGAATGAAGGACTCAGAGGTAGCCTAAATCAGAGTTCATTAATAAGAGTTTATTACATGGTCTTTAGTGAACTGTAACGAAAGGGACAAAGCATTTGTAATCGATCTGTTTCATCTCACCTCCTTGTTTTATTATAATTAAGTTGAAGAAGTAACAAACTATGAACTATGGTATTTGATCTGCCTTGAACCCTAAGCTATAGCCTATAATATGGTCTAGAATTGAAGCCTGCACTTTTTAAACTATTTTTAGAACCTAAATCAGTTTCTGTTGGTGGGTTTGCATGCGGAGGTTCTAAAAATTAAAAATTTCATTATCTGTATAGAAATATATAGGTCATGTTGCAAAATGAGGACCTGAAAAAAAGAATCATCGACCATTTCTTCTTGCACAATAGTTATGGACAATTGAGAATTTGTTTTAAGAGAAATTTCATTATGATTGAAACAAAACAGGTGCTTCGTCTGTCTATTTGTTATCTATGTTTCCACATAGGGAACAAACTGCCCCGTTTCTTTGAGAAAAAAAATATATCTTTGAGATATCGCATGGCCACCAAGATTTATTTTGGTCATGCTTTGAGGGTCAAACACCACCCTCTAGAACCGGTGTAGGATATATATATATACAGAGAGCTTTCTGAATTTCGGCCGGATCCTAATGGAGTAATGCAATTCTAGGTATGAATATAGAGGGTACTAGTTTAGGATTTGAATCAGACAAGGCACTGAAATTTAGAGTAGAGAATTGAGTTTTCTAATGGTCTATTTTGCCTCTTTATGTAGGCTTGTCATTGGATCTGAGACTGGAATAGAAGTCCTGAAAATTGACCTGGAATCACTAGCATGTCAGCAATGAAGACGGAGGACCTGCGCACAAAATTGGCCATCGCTTTTGTTATGTCTCGTCTCCAGTGTATGTTTGCGTGAATGCCAAAAGTGAACAGAATTTTTTTTTTTTTTTTTGGAAGGCAAAAACTGTGGGGGAGATCCCACAGCACTTCATTTTCAATTTTATAAAATTAAAAGGTTACAAGGTGACTTCATGAATCAGTGGTGGTTCAAAGGTTACAAGGTGACTTCGTGAACAGAATATTTTCAGGATGATAAGGTCTTGGGGTAGAAACAGAAGTTAGACATGTGCTCCATGTTGCAGCAGAGAAATAAGATGATGGGATTTGAGTTCTCGGAATCATTATGTTCCCTTGGCATAATATAAAGTTTTATATTTAGAAAAAAAACAGCTGGTTTGGGGGTTACCGTTTAGACGTGAATGCAGAGATTTGTCTACGGGCTATGGCGGGCCTAGTTGTGTGGCTAGTAGAAATGAGGCTACATAGAATCGAACCGGTGATCTTCTCTGGTTAAAAACTGAACGTTCTTACCACTAGGCTAATATAGTACATTGCTAATTATTGGGTCCCAATTTGTTTTATCAGCTAATAGCATAATATGCCCGCAGAAGGTATGCGATGGGCCACCTGCATCTGCGTGGGTCCGCCCTTGGACCAAACAGAGAAAGAGACAGACTGGTTGTCCAAGTCTAATTTTGTTCATTCTCCTGGACTAGAAAGACATTACTCTCCTTGTATTTGCATCTGTATACAAGGGATTACGTCTCTATAAAAATACTTATAGTAATTTTGGCTGCCTGCATCATGCTACCCTTATGATTCACACTCACCATCTAAGCCTGTTTTGTTGTGCATCCAGGCAAGGCTGCCTGCTAGGCAGCAGCCTAAGATTATCCGTCGTCGATTTCAGTCGTCTAGCCGCTCGAATGAGTTATTCAGCATTCAACAATAATTCAGAAGAAAGACTCGTACTGGTTTTTGAAGAAAGACTCGTACCTTTTTTTTTTTTTGGGCAACTCTAGTTTGATTTTGCATCCAGCCCAACCACAAAAAGTGCAAATGTTCAACAGGCTCGCAGCAGCACTTGATGAGCTCGCACAGGCCCAGCCCGATATCTGTAGTCTTCTGGGCCTATGTCTAGTGCCTCACGTCAATACGGACCGGGCCGTTTTATTCAAGTCTCCGTTGGGCTACGTGCAAGCCAGCTCTGTTCCCCGCCTCTACAGTTGCAACCCGCCAAACCCCAGGTCTCCATGCTCCCAGATGGCCGCCGAACAAACGCGACCCGCCGGCGATCCGCATCCCTGAGCGCTCCCACCATCATGAGAAACCCTGCCGGCGATCCCATCCCTGAGAGCTTACAGGCTGCATCACCTCCGCCGCTCCCTGGCCACCGGAGCTTGGCTACACTGAATCTACACCCCTCCACTGAATCCATTTTGGGGTTGATTTCGACAGGAGCCAGACCAATACCCACAGGTAAGCACAACTGGCAATCTGAAAGCTTGCAGGGGTTTCTATCAGCGTGTTTCAGTACTTATATTATTGAAAAAAGAATACTCCATTGCAGTATTTTGTATTATTACTACCAAGAGATTTCCCCGATTGATTGCTTTTAAGGAAGCTAGTTGATTCTTGCGTGCGTTGCTACGGGAACTTTCGTGAGATAACATGTCACGATCAACATCAAGTTTCTCAAACATAAATAATTGAGATAGCTATTTTTCCCTAGAATAAATATTGTTTGAATAGTGTATAGGGCGCTCATACCTACAGAACATATTCTTGAGATGGCATCGCCCATATAAGATTCTAAAACTCAATCCTGACATCTGTTTCAGAAGATTCAGTAGGAAAACATTGAAATTCTGCTACCTAATTATCTAAACCAATATTCAACAGATCACCGTTAGCAAAGTATTGAGCATCTTAATACAAACATGGGCTTGTAAAATTATATATAGCATTAACTCTGGATTCACATCATTTCTAAATGTAGTACATAGGCTCAAGTAAATACAAACATTCAAGCTTAGTATGATTTCTAATAATATTTGTCAACTTCTCTGTTTCTAGCTAGATAATAAACTGTATACAATGGTAGATAAACTGTGTACCAACCGGCTATACTCATAGCACTTATTGTTCTCATAGGTCACCCAAATTACACAACTTAATTCACTCAATACTATCTTCAGGCATTAAAATGGATTACATTTTACAGGTCATAGATAGACTTGCTGAGGTTTGTAAAATGTTTGACTAATCTGAACATCGTAGCATTGAAGACCACCAAAATGAATTATAGCGAAACACTGCAAGTTATCTCTCTGGCCAATTTGGCTTTGCCACCACACCCTCAGGAATGCATTGTCAATGATACTACACCTGAGATTGATAGTCATAAGAAGCTTACAATTAGATAGCAGGCTTTGTGTGTCTGTTATTTTCAAGCACCAGTTCGTTCCCAGGCAAGCAGGCACGAGGCTCCTTATATTAAGCTGCTGGAGCAGGCAAGAGCGAGTTCTTAACCCCCATGAATGATCTGTTAAAAGGATAGCAAATTAATAATATTAATCATTGTTGGAAACTTGGGATCTATGGAATAACTTGGGTAACTAAAACTGATACGCAAATATACTAAGTTGTAAAAAAATAGGTATCTAAAAGCACATAACTTTTTCCCATTTTCCTTATAATTATCTCTATCTTAAAAGTAATGAGAAAACTCACCCCCTTACATTTTAAAAAAAATGAACACAACTTCAATTATCCTGAGGATGAAATGAACCTTCACATGCTGCTACAAATTCATTATCAAAGATGTGTGGTTCTTTGTTCTCGAAATCTTGATCCTTCATCAAAGACAAGAAAGTTCATTCACAAACCGAAGGACCTCACAAAGAAACTCCAACATCTCCAGGATTAGAATATGAACTCAAAATAGACACAAATAATCAAGACTCCAAAATGCATTGTTTTTTTACCTTGAAGCTATTGTATGACTCCTGCAAAATTTTGCACTTGTCTGGCATGATTTGTGCAAGCATCATCAGGAACATGTTGCGAGCCACTGTCCACTGGTGACCTCCAATGGCAACTAACATCTTTGTCATATTCCGGGAACAAGTTAACCTTTGCACCTGCTACAGCATGGAGCACTTGAAGTTGAACACTATTTTTGAAATGTCACCGGGGGGAGAGAATCCCCACCTGAATATATATGTTGATATTGAATCAACAGCCTCATTTTAGGGAAAAATGAGGCAAAACCCTTTTGTCCAGTTAATTTTGGGAAACTGGACTAAAACCATACTGGCAGCAGCCCTAGCTCAAGGGCAAGATTGTGGCTTGCCCACAAATAAGAAAAAAGAAAAAGCAAAAAGCAACAGAAGCCCAAGCACAAGGGCAAAATGTGGCACAACCACAAAAACAAACATAGCATGCAAGGGTAAACCTAGACCCAAGCCAAAAGTCGCCAGCCGAACATCGATTTTTCGCCTTCGCCAAACAGCATACTCGCCGCTTTCACCATGGCCATTGTGCCCTCCGCCACTCCTCGTAGCTACGCCGCTCCACTGCCGCCCTCCATCTGAGGACCACTTCGTGCAGCAGGAGGGGGACTAAGAGTGGCGACGAACACGCAAGCCTAGGATCAGCGGACACGGCGACCTCCCGTTGAGCTGATGATGACATCCTCCAGCACATCCGGGCCCACGTACCATCATCCAACGCCATCCACGGGGAGGAACCCATGGAGGGGAATGGCGGCAGCGGTGGAAACACCACCCGGCATTTGATCTTCTGGCACCACCAAGGAGAGCGCCGACGGAGCAGAGACGCCAGAGAAGGGCACTCACCGAGCGTGGGCAACAACCAACAGCAAGGGCCAAAGCTCACCCAAGAAGCGAGTAACAACAACAAGATAGGAAGGGGGCCACAGGGAAGCAAGGGACACAACTAGCAGGGAGGCCAGTTATACATAGGAGAGGAACAAGGAGCACGAAGGAGAGGATGGAGAGGACAGAGAGCAGCGGATAGCGGCGGCAGAGTCTTCAATGACGCCTCCAAGGAGGGGTATGACGCGAAGTGCGCCATCATCGCTGGACCGGAGCAAAGCCGGATAAGGCTTTCGCCTAGACTGCAACGCAAACCAGCAAGCTGAGTTTGGCCGGCCACCACCACTAACTGCGACAAGCCGCAGCACGCAACGCGACAGACGAAACCTTCGACGACACCTCCAAGGAGGGATATGACGCAGAGTGCGCCACTGCCGTCGGCCAACAAGGAGCTAGGCAGGGTTCTCACCCAGGTTTCGTCAGACGGCGCTCCACAGGCGCGTAGCCCCACCGCCGGCAAGCCCGCGGCCAAACCACGTGCACTGCGTCGCTGCTGACCCCGCAAGGAAACACAGAGAAGGAACACGAGCACGCTGCCCCACCGCCGGCATGCCCGCGGCCGAACTGCACGCCCACGCCCTCCGCCAGCCTCCAGCCTGCAGAGTCCAAGCAGCAGCGTCGAGGTCGATGCCCAGCCCTGCGGCGTGCCCGGTGTGGCCGCGACGCTGGGAGCACCGGGGCCCCGCTGGTCCGGCCACTCCACGCCACCGGTGGCCACCGACCCTCAGCCACCAGGTGTCGCACAGGCGAGCCAGCGCCATCCGCCCGAGCAGGGGGGTGGCCCGGCAGCACCGCACGGGCCTGGAGCGGCGAGCCCACGCATCGACGACGGCCACCGCGCCCCACTTCCGCGAGCCGTTCCCCGAGCAAGTGGATCCGGAGCTGGGACGCCCGGACCCTGGCTCAGGTGTCGTGGGACAGCCCGCGGCCGAGCGCCATGAGCGCGCCGCCGGCCATCAAAGCGGCCACGACCGCGACCGCCGACGGCGCCAGCTCGGCCCCTGTGCTCGTCAGATCCGGGGCGCAGGGCACCAGATCCACGCCCAAGGAGGGTGGATCCGCCGCCCCATGGCCGCCGGCGGCCTCCTTTCTGCTGTCAAACTCACATCCCGGGGGTTATGGGGGGGGAGTGGGGGGTTGCTGCTGCCGGGGTGCCCTTTTTTAGGCGCCGCGACGGGCTGCCGCCACTGCTAGACGGAGCAGCGGCGACGGCGGCCGGAGGTGGCCTGCGGCGGTGGGCCTTCGGCGGCGTAGGGCGGTCGCCCCCGAGTCGCCTCAGAGGAGACGACGCGGGGGGTGTGGATGGCGTGTAAGATGTCCGATCCAAACTTCTTGTTTTTGGAACCATAATCTTGAACACTATTTAGGGAGGGTCCTCGTGTTTATATCCTTGTTCCACACAATATACCACTATAGATTCTCCAGCTTGTCCACATCGCTGGCATAGTCATGGCTGCTGGGGCAGAACTGCGATGACCCTGCTGGCATAGCCTCTTGCCGGCCCATCAGCATGCAGCACAGCTCGATGTGTGCCTCGCCACTCTTGTCTGCCTTGGCCAGCATAGCACTGAAATAAAGACTATTTCAAAAGGATTAGGCTTATCTGACGAATTGCTTAACTGAGCCACATATTGTTGAGATGAAGTTAACTGGAATAATCAGAGATCACTCCATATGGTACGCTGCTGCTACCAACTGCAGCAGCTGTTTTTCCCAGTTCAACTGAAGTTACTCCTACCTCACAGCTATACTTCCATATATATAAAAATTGTTTATTTCAACATACAAATACAGAATTGCTCGGATTGGCAACAAATTTATAGTAATACAAAATGATTGATCAGTGCCTTCGTGACTAAGTGATAAAAAGGACAAGATATGTAAGAACTCTGTAATTATTTTAGTGCAAGGGGCAAAGAAACAAGAAATTGGTTCAGGCTTTGGCAAGATATTCTGGTTGCTACTAAGCTACTGGAATACATGGCATTTGGTTCCTTTTAGGAGTAAGATATGGTATAGCTAGACCCAAAATATATCTCTGAAATTGTGCTTAGTTGTAATAATATATATTATGTACTGAATTTTGTAACTAACTTTTGGTTTATAAAGACTTATTATGGGGCACAAGTTTAATCAGGAAAACACGATAGATCGCAGGAATTTGTTTTCCTTACCTTGCAATTGTTTGCCTCTATATGGAAGTTACTGAAACCTGAGCCTGAGCTTGAGTGCACAAAATTGCTCCAGCCACGACGATCTGCGCCACTGTCGATGCCTTGATTAGTAGAACCTCTTTAATCTTAAAATGACTCTATCCACTATTGCATAGTAAAAGCAAAGCTACTTGGAGCAACTGCCCACTTCAATATGCAAATCACTTGGCCATGGATAGCTCAGTCAGTCAATCATAAATCTATCATAGTAACAGCTAGTATAGGCATGAGTTGGCTAACCTGAACATCAAATTCATATACAAATTCTGAGTATAGTTCATATCTTGTTGCTGCAACTACTGGGTGTCAAATTTCTTCTTTCTAGGTGCCTGATATGGGTTAGCAAGCAATCTCATAAATGAGAACTCCCATGCAGAATGACTGAGATTGCCAATGGCCCAATACTACTAAATAAAAAGTAGCATACCATCTCAGGAAAAAACTAAAAGTAAATGGAGATATTTACTTATCAAGCGAGAGTTCCTGTTGCTGAGCGCAACCTATATTTACAAAGCTTCAGCACCAGCAAATGTAAAAGCAACATGTCACTAACATTGATCGATCTGTTCTATGGGCAAACAGGTCATGACTACCTGATGATTGTGCAAGGAAACAAGAAAGTGATAGGTCACAACCTGAGACTGAGTCCTTGCAGGAAAACTTTGAACTTTGTGTACCCAAGAAAGTCTAAATTAACTATCTGAAGTTTGAACTACACTGAAAATACAGAACCTGAAAACGTAGATAGAGCAAGAAGTTAATAAAACTTTGAAAATGCAGAACCGATGCAACTGTATAGGAATGGCAGATGCTAAGGTCAGTTCAGTAATTTGGCTTACAGCTTGAGCAGAATTCTCCATGAAGTACATAATCCCCTCGGGTTGACAATTCCTTGCACCATCAGGTCTTACACAGAATTGATTTTCTATTTCCCCCAAATCTTTTATTCGCAGAGACAAACTGGTTCCTTTCAAAAAAGTAGAGACAAACTGGTAATAAATAGGATTACAACTTGCATGCAGAGATTATTCAAAGGAAAAGCATTCGAACAATTACGAGATGCATCATGTATTATGATCAGCAGTTGTTCACTGTCTGACAATGGTTTATGTATGTTACTGCATTGTCTTACCACTCGAGAAGCAAACTATAAAAACAATATTATGGAAAGCTATTTTGTTAGGCTGAATAATAGAAGGACATTCACATTAACTAACACCTCCAAAACCTGCACGCTTGCCTGCCGACCATCGTCAATGATGCTCAGCTTCGACTAATTGAGACTAATTGGACTTGGACATGCATAACTTGTAGCAATTGGACATGCTTAGCTTCTACCAATTTCTAGCGCAGATACTTGTACGTTCTCCATCACAAGATCAGAGTAATCTTCTGCATAATTTTACAAGATCAGATGCAACCAAACATGATCGAGTACCTTCACTGATGCATCCCAGTTATCACTGATGTCACCTCTAGAATAGTTGTCAATGTATCACCACCACAGGCAACATCCCTTTTGGCCGGCACAACAGCCTCTTCAATCAAAGAAACAGAAATATATGCAAAAAAAAAAAAAATATGCATGAAAATCAAAAAAAAAAATTAATCACCTGACACTACAACCCCATAACTGTTAGTAGCAGAAATTATTCAAGAGGTGCAGCGACACATTAAGTAACCCACCAGCCGCTCGTCCTCAGGTGCCGCAGGAGGCACAGCAGTCCTGCAGACATCGGTGCACCTAATCAGGATGAAATCACAAGAACTCGTGCATCCAGCAAATGAACGAACAGCTCACCTCGGTACAGCGTGGGCGCCTCACGTTGCGATAGACCACTGCAATCCATTTGCTGGATCGGTGATGCCTGCAGATGAACGACCGCCTCACCTCGGTACAGCGTGGCATGAACCTATGCTGGCTGCTCGGCCGGGTCGGAGATGGGCGACGGCGGCATAGATCGGGGATGGGCGGGGTGGTCGCGGAGGCGCGGTGTTCGTCGTGGATTCCGGCGATGCGGTCTTGGATGATCCCGGCGCGGCCTTCGTGGCCTCGTGGGCGCGGCGGCGCAGTGTCGGGTGATCGATAGGGCGCGCGGGCAGGCGGCCGGGCCAGCGTGCGTGCGATGAAGCGTCGAGCTGGGAGGTGAAGGACGTGCTCGGTCTGCCGGCTTCCGCTGCCGATCCCCGGCCTCGAAGACTACGATGGCGGGGGTCCGAGTTTGGCGCGCAGCCTAAGGGATTCCGCTACCGCCCGCACGTCCACGATGGAGGCGGCGAGGTCTCGCGAGGGCGGTGCTCAGTCTCACGAGTGGGCATTGTCGCAGGGATTGGGATCGCAGGAGGCGGTGAGGGATCAGGGACGTGAATGCGTGATTGGGAAGGATCGCGGGCTGAGGGATGAACCCAGGCAGAGAAAAAAGGAGCGAAGGAGGAAGGTGAGGAGAGGAGCCGCAATCAGCACGGGAGGAAGGATCGCACACGGGGTTAGGCAGACCGAAGAGGCCTTTGGTCGCACGGAGGCAGACCGATTCCTTTTGATTATGATTAACGCACAATTAGGCAGTCTTAATCTCTTTCTTTTTAGTTGTGGGATTAATTAATATGAAATCCATATTTTAGAATGTTGTTGTGCAACAGAGTATAAGATAGATATACAGGGACAGGGTCAGTACGTAGGTACTAGCTGTGCCATTTGATTATCTCTATCGCTCCTCTATTTCTCTTTGCATTAACACTTTCCTTTGAGAAACATCTGTACATTTTTTTTTCCTCACAAAACAACCCTATTGCTAACTCTGTTGTTGCGTTGGTTGATGAAACTGACATGACCAAGATCCATGAAGCAGCTAGTAACGCTCAAGAGTCAAGATAGAGTTTTGTTTTGTAGCTTTAACCCAAACTAGAAAACTCAGCCCGGGATATTTCCATCCTCGCTTGCTCCTAGGATTCCTAGTAGCTAACCAAAAGATCCCTTCGCTTCCCCACGAGCACAGGGACGCACGCACAGCGGGCTATGGAGCAATTTGCAGTACTCATTCAAACTGTAGTACGAAGGGAAGTAATTTATCTGTGGTGTTACAGAATTTTCAAGCTGGAGTACGTAAGTACAAACAAATGTATCAGCGATCCCAACACCCCCACCCCCCCCCCCAAAAAAAAAAAAAAAAAAAAAAAAAGAAAAAACTAACGTTTCAGACTAGGAAACAAGAAAGAGAAGAGACTACTTCCCTTGTGTAAACGTGAAATAAATACAGTACTATGACTGAATGTAGTGGTGCTTTTTTGGATAAGGGAATGTAGTAGTTACAACAAAGGGGGAATACATTTGTCTCATGAAGCAGGCACAACCTACTCTTTGTTTGCTAAAAGGAAAAACCTGTTCTTTGCTGAAAGCAAACAAATTAGTATTGTCATAAACACGAGAGGCAACCAGGCCGGCTGTACTCATCATCAACCTGATATGCAGACCAATTTAACATGAATATATGGCTCTGCAGATAAACGCAAGAAGCAACCATGTGCTGCACGCTTGTTTATACCCATTTTGGCCAGTTGTATTTCTTTGTAGGAGATATATATATGTATATTACATTAATTTATTTAATTGGTCATCCTTATCAAACTAAGCTTTATTATATTAGGGTCTTCTGTCTCTGAGCCTCTGGATGGGAGGATACAATTTTATACTCCCATCGATAGGAGTACTTAATTTCTTGAAGATAGCCTCGGATGCCCTTGTGCCTGGGGCCATTTGGTACGTTGATCTGTTTTGGGGAAACGAGTACATGGCATTAGAAAAACTACAGCAGCATAACCTGCGTTATTTCCAGTTGGTGCCAACGAGGTTGAAGACTGTCATCGCCTTGATCGATGTCCCTCACGTGTTCCTGCTCTGCTCGAAACAATAATCAAAAGTTGGCAGCTCGGTTGTTTCTTCTGCACTAGCATCGTGTCCGTGTGTTGCTACGGGACAACTAAAATTTTATACTAAAAACACATGCGTCGCATAATAAGAACACAATCATGGAGAGCGCAGCATCACAGGCTCACAAACTATATTGCATAGACTTTTTTTTTATGAATCTAAAATAATATTTTATATTAGCAGAGAAAAAAATCTCCGATATCCATTTCTTTCGTGCACCAATAAATCCACGAATAAGTTTCTCATCTCCATATGTACACATATTCAAGTATATATATAAAAGGTAAACGCCTGTGCGTTGTACAAGAAAAAAATAATACCATATATATTATATGTATGAACGTGTCTTGTATAAAAAAATGACTTTAATTCTCATGTTTTTTTTTTTGAATCAGGGACCTTACTCATTAGACTCATCCAAATCGCTGGTCACCAAATTCTCGACAAAGCAAGGTACATCCCCAAGTGATTTGATCATCATTGGGACATTTACACCCAAATGCCGCTTTATTACACAATCTAGGACACTCTTGTACTCTAGCCTCTACAAACTTCAACATTAGCAAGAGCTGAAGCTCAGTGATAACCCCGCCCAAAGCAGAAAGTTTATGCTCATCGCTCTTTACTGCAGACTTGACTAAAGACTGATCACCAACTGCACAGCAGCTCTGGCTCTAGCCAGATAGCCCAGCAACTCTGCATGAATGAAAAGCGTCAAGAAGGAAATTTGCTTTTCCTGCACCTGCCAATACCATCACGCCTTGGTCATCACGGATAATGAATCCCCATCCATACCAGTGTTAGGATCGAAGGCCCTATCCAAGTTTGAGCTCGCCTTACTACGACCAGTTCTAGGTCTGCACCTGTCGAGAATCCGACAATAGACCAGACTGCGCCCTATGAATTGTTTTTACCTTATTCACCCAATCTGGAAAATCAGCACTGAATAAAAGTGGTTGTAGCTCGGTAGCATCTTCAACCTTTCATGTTTACATATTTACTGGTGTGATCGCATAAGAAGCTACGTCAAATATTAAAAAAGAAGCACAGTTAATTACTCCATTCAAAAACCATGTTATGTGTTTCATTTATAAATTAGGGAGTGAGTTATACAAAAGTAACTTATGAGACATAGAAACCAAGGAATGAACATACTAATATGGATGAGCTTGATATCATCAAGAAAGCTCATGTTAAGCTTGTCATCTACTTCAAGGGTAACAGAAAGCACTAATTCTATATATTTACTTACCAACTGAACATGAATTACCAAGATACCACAGGCAATGCGCATATCACAGTCACATTATTTTGGAAAAATGCAGGAGCCTCGGATACTAAATGCAGAGTGGAGGGGTCAAAATGAAGGTTCTTGCAAACCTTGAATTCTCCGAACACGTGAAGTCACTTGAGAATCACTCCACTGGAAGAGAGAACACCTGAAGACAGATTTGGACATATGAATCTGTATGCTCATCATCAGTAAGTATGCAGGTCAAAGGCTTGGTGTGGAGACAGGAGCACCTCAGCCTAGTTTGAAGAGGACAAACTCAGGTTGTACTAATTTTTTTTGGAGAACTGGGAACATGAAAGTTGTTGTACTAATTTTTTTTGAGAGGCTCCCTTAGTCTCTTGGCTTGCGTTTGCATCACTGTCAGAATTATGAACATGAAAGTTGTTTCACTGATTTTTTTGAGAGTCAGTATAGTTATTACTTATTAGGTATGGTCAATGGAAACGAAATGCACCTTCGTCTAAAATGCCTGTAGTGTGCACGACCATTCTAAATTTATTTAACCCCTTCTTGTTTTTGTGCTAGACTACAGTAGCACAATGTTGGACTTGGACCAACTTTAAGTGAAACAAATTGCAACCATAGATTGGAAACCTCATCTCGGATCTGCTCACAATAAAGAAAATTTAATTTGAAAATCAGGAAACAGTTCAAACGTTTGCTGGGAAAAACGAACTTTTGCATTTGAGAAGGTATGAATATTGAAACAAACAGCTCACTACCACGGAGCCAGTTGCCTTTGCGTGATCAATGTTGGCTGCAGAATTTATAATGCTTAAAGATGTAGCAGATGCGGACCAAAAGATAGGTAATTGGCTAATCCTAATTCATCATTGTTTATTGCTCTAATATTGGCCTCCTCGGTACAAATAGTTTCCTTCAGCAGACGAGGGTGCTCGTCTCTGAAAATTTTGTAGGATTTAGAAGGTGGCGTCAGGCCACAGGACCTAAAGCTCGTGATGCATGGCAAATAGCCAAGATGCAGGAGGAGGGTCAGCGGCAACCAGCAGACCAAAATTACTTTTATTAAACTGCAATGAAAAAAGAACCACATGAGAAGAGAAACAGGAAACAAAACATCACCTTTCTTTCGACCCAGCGCCGTCCAGTTCGTCGTTCCACACCCGGCGGCTGGCTGCGGTCCCTGTCCACCGTGCGCCCGCCTTCTCCTTCGTCGAGCTTTCCGCAGCCACACAGATGTTGTGTGCACGGCGAGGACGACAGCGCGGCAGGCGAGGACGATAGCACGGCGCGGGCGAACGGCGAGGACGACGGCGTGGGGGCGAGCGGCGAGGCGACGGCGCGGGGGCGAGGACGACGGCGTGGGCGTCGTTCTGGCAGCGGTGTTCCGGCGGCGCTGATGCACGGGCAGGGAAGATCGCACGGGTCAAGGCGGCGGCGCGGCAATGCTGTCACACGGGGCAGGTTCCAAATCTGTGGCTTGGAGAGATTGGGGGCGAGGGGGAGGACGGTCTAAACCTCCCAAATTAGCGTGCGGGTGGGGACGCTAGAGATCGCATCTTCCAAATTTGCGCCATAGAGATCGCACCTTCCAAATTCTTCACGCGGGGTGAGGTGAAAGTGAGGAGAAAATTTTTACCGCACCAAACGGTTGTCTTACTTTCATTCTTTTTATTTGTGTGAGATATACTGTATAGAGTATAGAATAGACTACGCGTTGCATGCCCTTTCCCCCTTGCCCTTGGTGGAAAGATAATGATCTTCATTTGTTGGAAGCTAGATTTGCTCCCTCTTCCCAGCTGTTAACGCCTTCCGTCTGCTCCCAGTAACTGCTCATTAATCATGTCGTAAGTCTAGCTAGATTTATTTGTTCCTTCTGCTAATTACTACTTTTGCCACTGTGGCTGGAGATCGAGTGTTTGATTATTGGGTTGTTATTGGCTTGCCTTTTTTCCCCTTGCCAGTGAAGAAATCATCTCTTTCGGAGATCTGTTGATACTTGTTAACAATATGGTGTTTCTCCCATGCATGTCTGATGATCCTATTTGAATTCGCCTCCTACACAATTTTTCACACTAACAGTGTAACCCTATCCATCAATTGTTATTTTTAGATACAGGGAAGTTGGAAGAGTGAGCATCTGCCTCCAACTCTGATCCGTCGTGTCCGATGGACAATAATTACCAAGACAGCAGATGTCTTGGCTTAGAGAGAAGGCGTTAGCTGATGAAAGTGTGGCTCCAATCGATCTACCTTTCTCATTCCTCAAGGCCATTACACAAGATTTCTCCGATAATCAATTTATCGGCGGTGGTGGGTTTGGATCTGTTTATAAGGTATGTGCATATATACCGTGCAGGCAACTTGGCCCTAGCTCATGGACACAAATTAAATTAAACTTAACAATAATGTTGTGAACTGTAGGGAGTGCTTCCAAATGGGATTATTGTCGCTGTGAAGAAGCTTCATGATAACAAGCTTATTGAGGTCCAAGAGAAGGATTTCCTGCATGAGGTTGATTGTCTCATGGAGGTGAAGCACAGAAACATAGTACGGTTTCTAGGCTACAGTTACGAAACACAGCATATGTTGTATCCGCATGAAGGAAGAAATGTCTTGGTAGACAAGCGGAACATGTTGTTTTGCTTTGAATTCCTAAGTAAAGGGAGTCTTGCCAACTATGTTACTGGTAAGATGAGCCATAATAAGTAAGAGAATTTCTGATAAGTTAAGAAGAAACTGCTCGTCTCATGACATAAATCAGAACTAATCATTGTTACTTTTTGTGTTGTGCTGTGTTGTGGTGTGGTGTGTGCTTATTCTCCACAGATGCATCTTCTGGACTTGAGTGGAGGATTCGCTATCAAATAATTAAGGGGATTTGTGAGGGCGTGGCTCATCTTCACAAGCGGCGTATTGTTCACATGGATCTCAAACCTGAAAATATACTGCTAGATAACACCATGGCGCCTAAGATTACAGATTTTGGTATATCAAGACGCTTCAAAGAAAACCAAAACAAGACTATTACTGAAAATATAGTTGGATCACGGTATGCTATCTAAATCTCTCTCTCTCTCTCTCTTTCTCTCAGACATCCATTTGTATTGTGAGGCGCCAACCAACTCTCGGGTGCATAATACTGTCCCGTTTGGCTGTTTATTCTCACTGCATTAATTTTTCATGCAGGGGATATATGGCACCAGAATTTGTAAGCAGTGGAACAATCTCATTTGGGGCAGATATATATAGTCTTGGTGTTATAATCATACAGATTCTAATGGGGAGTAAGGAATGCCCCAATGTTAATATGGTAGTAATAAGTTACATTGCTATTTCAAGATAATGCATGGCTACTCTTTTTTTTTTTTTTTGGTGCTATTCATCACACTACTTGTGGGTTCGAAATCTGCATCAACTTATATGTGTTCGATATAGCTACATGTTTGTGTTCCCTATCTTAAAATTAAAGGCTAGCCCCTCTGATATATACTTTATAATTAGTGCGCTTTGATTGTGACATTTGTAGGTGCTTGAAAGTTGGACCAACACGTATGGGACATCAAAGAGCAATCCACCTCTAGACCTAGTAAAACTATGTGCTGAGATAGGGATAGATTGCATGCACGTTGACCCAAGCAAAAGGCCTGATATACAGGATATTATCCATAGGCTTAATGAGGCCTTGTTTGGATTGAGTTAGAATTCAAAATGTTAGAATTCTAACTCCTGTAGCACTTTCGTTTGTATTTGACAAATATTGTCCAATCGTGGACCAACTAGGCTCAAAAGATTCGTCTCGTGATGTACAACTAAACTGTGTAATTAGTTATTTTTTTTACCTACATTTAATGCTTCATGCATTGGTCCAAAAATTGATGTGATGGAGAGAGAGTGAAAAAACTTGGAACTTTGCCCAATCCAAACAAGGCCTGAAACAGATATTTCAGTGCAGGTAGTATCATCAGTTTTCAGTTACATCTATAACTCTTATATAAACAAACCCCACTATTTATTTCTTTTGACATGCAACGCGTCCACATCAGCAGGCCACTATCAATCCCATTACCTATTTCTCTTGACATGCAATGTGTCCACCTCAGCAATGTACTATTATTTGCTATTAGCAATTTATCTTAGCATGCAAGATGTATCTCAGTAATTCACTATTGTAACATATTTTTATTCTTACTTCATATCCGTGGCAACGCGGGGAATTCTCCTAGTTAAATATACATGCCTGCTCCCACAAACTTCCTATAATTGATTCATTGTGTCTTCATTTTTAGCTGGGTAGGTTCTACCAGTACTATCGACAGGCCAAACAAGCATGCAAGCCAATGCAAATTACTGCATCCGTGGCGCCAGAGGTGAGTTCACATTTCTACAGCCAACCGTACAGGGGACCAAAACATGCATGTGTACTATATATAAACCATAGTACCACCGTGCATAAAAGTTTTCCCACGTTATGATTCAAGTTTTTTCAATCTTCTCATCAGTCATCATTTAATGTTGATTTGGCATTTTTAGTTTTGTCCATGCATGTATACAGGGATTGTTCATGGTAATTCTAATATTCATAATAGCTAATTAATCTCTTTCCTTTTTGTTTTGAAATATTACCGGCCGGTTAGCCAAGCCAGATCAGTTTTATTCATGCTTGGCAGTGTTTCCCTTTAATTTCTTTTTGCACATAAATACAGTCGTACAATACAATGTATATTCTTACCAAAAGCAGTTTTTTTTCTATTTCTTTCCACCTTTTATCTTGATAATAAAGGGTGGCTGAAATGCATGATACTATTGAGGCCCAAAGGGAGACGATACATAGAGTACATGAGAGACACAAGACTAACCCTAAACTAGGGAGATTACACTAATGCCTTTTGACTATTATACCTTAACATGTTGCATATAATGCCACTCCCAGCTTTTTTTTTTCCATAAGTAAAATGCCCCACTGAACTCTCACTAGTCTGCACATATTCTGCTGTTGTAGCTACCTCCTTGTTGGTTAAGTGAGAGTGAGCTGCTGGATGTCCACCCTCTTGAGCTCTGCTTTCCCTTCGAGGCCAACAAGGTTACAGAGTGCTCACTGTACTTAATGAACAGGACAAATCGTTATTTTGCCTATTTTATCAGACCGCAGTTCCAAGATATGTATGCTATCAGCCATCCCATCTCCTACGATTTTGCACCCAATGTCCATTGTTGTTTTAAATGTGAAGATGGTAGAGCAAGAGCTACCGCCATTAGATGCAGGCATGTTTTAGATACTGATGATCTCTGTGGAGAGCGAGAGGGACCTTGAAAATCTGGAGTCATCTATTGGCAAGGACTCCCAAAAATTGTAGATCATTTATTGAAGCGAGTGGAAGAGTTGGATGGTGAGGTACATGCCGCAATGTTGACGGCTGTCATCTGCCCACCAAGGGATGCCCCTAAGGTGAGTTTGTCATCCTGTCCTTTTCACGATGAGATGGTTGAAATAATATTTTATGTTTTGTATGTATTTGACATATTTATATTTGTTAACCATGAACACCTTAAGGTCATTCTCTTCCAACACTCATGTATTGAAAACAGTAAAGCCAAGTTTCATCCCCTTGGAACTCATTTCATCCCAAACCCCAGCACATATAATATTTGGTTGCCCATTTACTGCTTAATTCTGGAATGCACTGCACATACAGATGGACCAGATTTGGTCGGTTTCAGCTCTTATGCAAATTCAAAGGCCAACTCAGATACCATCAAAGCACTACACTACGTTCCTGCTCCTGTGTTGCTGCCACATATGGAAGAGGCGCAACAATGTCATCTTCAGGCCTGAAAGAACAACTCTTGCTGCCACCTTTGCTACTTGCAAAAAAAAAAAAAAAAAAAAAAAAAAAAAAAAAAAAAAAAAAGGGACTTTTGCTGCTTGCAAATCAGAAGCCTTCCTATGGTCAGCGCGGCTCCAGTGTCATGATAGACACATTGCCGATGATTGATGCACTGCTTTAACCAACGCAATATAAACTGCAGCAGCTATATGTTTCACTAAAATGTTTGTAAAACTACATGGCTCTTGAGAGCCAATCTTGACTAATATATCTATCAGGTGGCATCCCCCGAACCACCCACCCACAACTGACTTGTAAAAAAAACTCATGAAAATACCATTGAGACTGGTCTAATTAAAAAGCGTATAGGACATACTGTCCTTATGATGGGGGAGCAATTTTACCTGTTTTGCCATGAGACGGCGATTTTCATTAATTGCTAGACAACAACAACAATGATTTTCATTATAGGGGGGTGAGTAGTCTTTTCTAAACTTAATCACATCGGCTAATCGAAACTAATGTGGGATTAAACTATACAGTCTAGTCAAGACTACACCCCTCTATCTATATCACAAGCAGCTTACAAAAGATCCTACACAAGGCATGTCAAGGTGCCGAGCTAGTGGGAGCTCACCTGCACAATTCTAATTGTCATTGTCACAAAACCTATGTAACTAATCAACCAAACAACTAGAGACTCCTGCACATAATAGTCAGCAACAAGCACAAAGCACAAGCTATACATTAGCACTACTCAACTAGTTACACTACAAATAAGCACAACTAGAGAGAAACTACTTAGCTATGCAGGCTAACAAGCTACACAAGCTAAGCTACTTAGCTACACAAGCTAACTAGCACAAGAGCAACCGCACTAGCACAATATATGAACAAGTAAATACTCACTCCGTCCACAAAAGAAGATAATTATGGGATGCGTGCCGGTCAAGTTTCCTCAAGTTTGACTAAGTTTGTATCAATTGTTATTAGCATTTATGTCTCTAGATAAATATATTATGAAAGTATAGTCTATAACTAATTTAATGGTACTAATTTTGTATCATCAATGTTAATACTCCCTCTGGTCCATTTTATCTGGCGCAAGTTAAAATGACACGGTCTTCTAGATTATACTTTGACAATTCATTTGTTTTATATTATATTATTTATGCTTATAAACTTATAATCATTGGATAGTATAATTCCTTACAAATCTAATCATATAAAGTTTCTATTAAAATAGTTAAAAATTATTAGCCTAATTATTGGTCAAAGTTTTTAAAGTTTAAGTCTTGATATGCGTGTGCGCCAGACAAAATGGACGGGAGGGAGTGCTTTCTTATATAACTTTGGTCAAGGTATAAACTGTTTGACTTCTTGAAAAGTGATAATTGCATTCTTTCATGGACGGAGGGAGTATAAGCTAGTGTAGGGATTGCAAACCAATCCGGAAGACAAGTTGACATGGTGATTTTTATCATGAGGTTTGCTGGTTTGCCAGCCATTTAATCCCCCTGAGGCATTCCCAAGGTTGTCGCTAGTTTCTTGCTAGTGGCAAGGCCACAGGTTCGCACTCATCCCTCGACGTTTGTTTGCATCATGAAGTCTAGCACTTCATCAGATTGGACCACTTGGTGCTCCCAAACCTATCTTGCTTGCTCCATTGCGTCATTGTAGCCGTACAAGGCGTCGTTCTCGGCTCCGATGGCTCCTGACACCTCCGGCATGGTTGCTCTCCTCCTTGCTTCTCCGGGCTTCGGCCTGTGAGGGTTGTGAGCCACCAGGGGATCGGGAGACGGGGTCTGCTAGGGCTCGATTGTGCCTAGGGGTAGGGGCTTTATAGCCGTGGCTAGCTATGGTGACACAACAGATGGTGTGGGGGTGCTGGGGGGTTTGGGTTTACGTTTAGGGTGATTATGGGCTTAGGGCTAGGATTTAAGGTGCTCTACGAGTTAGTGCGGGCTTTGCCACCACAATTTGCGATGGCAGCAGTCAAAAGAGATGAGGGGAGGTGGTTGGCGGCGACATTAGCGTGGTTGGGCCATGGTAGGGTGCGTCAACCTCCTCTATTGGTGTCGAGGGGCGATGGCGCGTATCGTGGACATGGTGTCCATCCACAGTGCGTCCTTGGCAGGAGCATGGCATGGACGGCAGGGACTCTTAAGGATGATCGCCAGTGATCACGATGGCGGGAAAGAATAGAAAAGCAGAGAAGGGAAAGGTAAGGGATGACTGGTGGGTCCGTGGGGTCCACTCGTCAGCGATGGGTGAGAGAGGGGAGCAGGCTCTACTCTGGTGCGTGCACACGTTGGACCTAATCGGTGGTTCGTGGGCCTAGGCCGAGCACGCAGAGAAGGGGAGATGGGGTGCGAGGGCAGACCTGGCTCACTACTACATAAACTTTAACCATGGCGGGTGAAATAGATTAACCGAGGTAGGCAACACATCAGCCTCGGTCTAAAGGTCATGATTAATCGTTATTTACTGAGGCAAGTTAAATGCACGCCTTGAAAAATCAAATAAAACAAAAGCCCGTAGACAAGCCCAGCGAGCCCACACATAGGCCCGCAGTCGTCGCTCGTCGTCAGGTCTAGTGGAAGAGGGGAAGGAGCCGGGGTAGTGGTGGAGGTGCTTCGGTGGCGGTGTGGCGTCGGATACGCTTAAGGAGGCGCCACGCCCTCCGCTAGAGGAGCCGCACGGCCGTTAGGCCATCGCCAGAGAGCCACGCCTGCCACAATGCCTCTGCCACGCCGAGCCATCACCCGCCCGTGTGAGGCCGCGCCACCCACGCCTGAGAGGGAGAAGGAGAGCAAGAGGGAGGGGCACACTCGGGGATGGGAGAGGCGCGCTCGAGGAGAGGGAGGAGCGCGCTTGGGAGAGAATGCCCCAATGCTACACTACCCCAGCCAACTTTTTTCCTGACGGCATAATTTTTCCTGACGGCCAATGCCGTCAGGGAAACTGTCCGAAATCGCCAAGGAAAGTCGCCCCTGACGGTTACGTCACAAGAAAAACGACGGCGAAAGTCCATTTTCCCTGACGGAGAACCATAAGCGATTGGTTCCTGACAACCATCAGGGAAGATCTTCCGCGTCGGTTTTCCCGTTTCTGTCAGGGAAGGTGTACCCCGTCGGCCACCTACCGTCAGGGAATGCTAAATCTTTCCCGTCGGTCACCTACCGTCGGGGAAAATCTGAATCTTCCCCGTCGGCTGCCAACCGTCAGGGAAAGCCGAATCCGGATATCCATAAATCATAATTTAAACATTCAAATCAGTGATCTACAACTCACTTAATCATGCATCCTACATGTCACACGGTAGCCTTGGCACATATAATTTAATAATCATCATTTAATCGTGCATCCACACAGTGGTAAATGTTACACTTAGTAGTCTTGGTACATATAACCATATATC
Organism: Themeda triandra; assembly: GCA_018135685.1. NCBI lineage: Eukaryota > Viridiplantae > Streptophyta > Magnoliopsida > Poales > Poaceae > Themeda > Themeda triandra. Next base: position 132,744 of record JAENPR010000690.1, on the reverse strand, counting down.
TTAAAATTGTACATACATAATATAGTAAAATGTTCTAAAATCTAGTTGCCTTGCAAAATAAAGTCAGAACGAAGAGAAAAACTGCAGTGCCACAAATGTAAGAAATAGAAGTAACTACTACTGCCCTATGATGGCAATGCAGCAGCTACTGCACACCTCTAGTCCCTCTCTACATTCAAAACAAGATCAATGGAACCATTCATAAGATCATGTCGCTTGTCCCTCTCTACATTGACAGCAGGTAGCACTGTTACAGCAAGAAATGAAAGAAAACAACTATATTAAGACATGCATTAAGAGGCTGAACTCAATAAAAATATTTTAAGGTGTTAAGCATCAGATTCTATACAGGTCAACTAAGAGCACAAATAATGTGAGCCGGGTAATCAGTACATAGCAAAGTCATTTTCTACACCAATCAGACTAGTTTATCACACACAAGCACCCAAAAAATTGATAGAAAAGTAATTTTCTAGGGATATATCATCTTCACAATTATCAGTTATATTTAAGGCATGAAGCATGCAGAACCTATTGACAGGAAGGACCAACAGCATGCAGCCAAAGAATCAAATCTAGAGGTGCTCATAGAAGGTGAGCTACAGATTAGATTAATATATTAATATATACATAACATTTGGTTGTTGCCTCCACAAAATTACTTGCAGCACTCACCAGTTACCAAATAATAGTCCTCATCTTTTCTTTGGGCACCTGACTCTCATCTCAACACTATTGGAGACATTGCTTGCCCCACTCACGTTATCTGCTCAATGATTAAAGGACTATATCAGTCAGTGAAGCTTAAATCCTCATTAAGTACTTTTGAAAGTATAGAAGTAGAATTTTCAATGCTATTTTTAGCAAACACTTGCAAACATCTGATTATATTTCCATCTTCCACTAGAACACGGCAAATAAGCTGTACAACTAGAACTTGGAATGTGTGAAATTATCTCAACTTGGATTATCAGAGCAACAGAGTATTGTTGACTGAAAAAAATAATTTAAGATTGCACCAGTAGGCATTTAAACCAGAACATCAGATCCTGTACAGGTCAACTAAGTCAAACAGGCCTCGCATTTATAAAGCAAAAAAAAAAAAAACGTAAGGAGCTTTCTGTACAAATAAGATAGTTGTTACACAACATTAGCACTGATATAAAAAATTTAAGTGGGAGCACTTTCAGCTATCATTCAACTAGTTTAGTTTCACAAATCATAAGTCAAAGGATTAAAAGTGACTAATCTGAAATCATACATACTTGATGTTGGATCCATGAAAAGATTACAAACAAATGTATCTTGACTCGAAATATTAATCTGTTAAAGAGGCCAGAGGAGATATACCATTTCTGAAGCCACAAGGTACACAACATCAGTATTGCTGCTTTCAATTGCCATTGATAATGCCTTCTCTTTTTCATCAATGCTTAGCAACAAGGGAATCTATAAGGTGAAACAAATTTCAGATAATTCCGAATGCATGGTGCATCCCTTCTGGATATATTAAGATATCCAATGAGCATCATTGCAGTAAGAAACTAAATAAAACAACTAGTTTAAGATATAGCACGTAGCAATGACTACTATCTCAAGTGAACAGTTTTACTGCCGTCTGAATCTGCTATACAAAAAACATAAAATCCAATATATATAGAGGTAGAGAGCAAGGACTAACACCCTTCACTTACCAGAGTAGACTACTTGAATTCAGGAAGGAAAAATTAGTTTCTGCACTTACAATTTCAGGATTTGTCATCAAATTACTAATATATGTAAGGAACACCTAGCAACGTAATCAGGATAAGAAAGGACCAGGGATTGCAATTTCAGGATCTGTCATCCCATTACTAATATATGTACACGAAGGAACTCCTAGCAATGTAACAAATGGTATTGAAATCTTATTTAACAGAATACTTTTTCAATGTTGTTTTCAGCTAATATACAAACAGTTCAGCAGCTAATGCCTAATATACATGGGGATTTAGGAAATCAGGTAATACATGGGGATTTAGAGATTCAGGCAATCGGGCATTCACGCATTCAGGCAACCAGGCAATACTAGTATTTAGTAGTACCAGCATAGCAGGCAATCAGGCATGATTGGATACTAACAGACTAGTAGTACAATAGTACAGACCAAGCAAGCTAATACAGCAGCTAAGCAGGGGAGGGCAGATCCAATCATGCAAGTGCTTACCTGCATGAGGGGAGCGGCCGGTGGGAGTAGGCATCAGGCGGCCAGCCGCCCAGCGGAGAGGGGAACGACCGGCGGGAGTAGGCGCCCTGCCTCCCGCACGGGAAGGGGAGCAGAAGAGCAGCCGCCCGTCGAGGAGGCGAGCGGATAGCGGCAGGAGGGAGACCGGCGACCGGCGGGGAGCGCGCTCGCTGTCTTCTTTCGCGGCCCGCGCGCTCGCCCGCGTCCACGCTGCCAAATGGCCGCGGAAGCGCCGGTGCCGGGTGTCGGCGTGACACCAAGGCCCTGAGGAGGAACGAGAGGGAGAAGCCGTGAGAAGACAGGGGGGACCTCGACTCACCATGAATGTGTGACAGCGGCGTCCTCGCCTGCGCTTAGCCGTGCTCCGCCGCCGGCGCCGAGAGAGGTGAGAGAGAGAAAGGGAAGGGGAACTAGGGATGAAAGTGGTACGGATAATTCTCCGCTCCGATCCGCTCCGAATCCGAATTTTAAGGATGTGGAGAACTGTTTTTAATATCCGTGCGGATATGGATAATCCGAATTCGATCATATGCGGATGCGGGGTAGGATATGGTATTGGCGAAATCCGGCGGATATGGATTATCCGATAATTAAACGCGGATTATCCGATGCTTTAAATAGGATAATCCGAATTTTAAAGAGCCCAAACAACAAAATACAAGTCAGCCCATCCTATTATTATATTTAGCCCACGTCAACTATTTACACTAATTTAAGTATATAGAAAGGTAATCACGTGATTGCCTATTTGCCTAATTCGTATGGTGGCTATTTGCTAATCACGAGTAAACAGCAAGGCAACAAGGACGGCGAACGACTGAACGCAGACGCAGTCGTCCTACACTTAGATCCCTCACGAGTCACGCCGGCCAATTCTGCTCGCGAGGCTTTAGGCTTGCAACATCCTACCATCCGTGCCGATTCCGCTGGCATCGCAGCTCTCAAGTTTGGAAGTTCCTCTCTATCCGATAGTATTCTTTTGGTCTATGATCTATCTATTGATTAGTTACACAAATGATCTAGCAGCACTTCAATCCCATCTTAATCTTTGCGTGTATATACATTTATTTTATTAGTGAATGTACGTAAGGATTCCTGTAAAAAAAAAATACGTAAGCACGTATAACCCGACTTAGAAAAGTCCGCTTCCGCTCCGATTCCGGACCGAACCCGCACCATTTCCGACATCCTAAAAAATCCGTATTCGCATCCGAATCCGTATAATATCCGATCCGCTCCGAATCCGATGACAAAAAGAGGATTAGGATATGGGGAAGCTATTATCCGCTCCGATCCGATCCGTTTTCATCCCTAAGGGGAACGGTGAGAAGAGCCTGGGAGGTGGGAAGGTGAAAGGATAAGGCTGGGGAGATTTGTTTTTTTTTCGCTGGGCACCCGCGCGATTGAGCCTTCTTTTCGGTCCCTATCTCTTACGCGTGGGCCATCAAACGGGTTGGAGCGCGCGAGTCGTGTTTTCGGGGGCAGTAGATTCGGATTGCAGCGCGCGAGTCTAGCGTTTCGCGGGCGCGGACTTGTTTTCGGGGACCCACGCAGCGTCCCTGACGGTACAGGTCCCTCCCTCCCGTGTCGGTTTGCTGCAAAGGGTGTAGCGTTCCTGACGGAGGCTGCCAGCCGAGGGGAATGCTGCATGCCGTCACGAAAGAACCCGTCTGGGGTAGTGCTAATATGGTAGCAATAATTTACATTCCTGTTTCAAGATAATGGCTACATATTTTTTTTTTGGCTTGGTGCTATTCATCACACTACTTGCAGGTTCGAAATCTGCATCAACTTATACGTGTTCTATATAACTACATGTTTGTGTTACCTACCTTAAAATTAAAGGCAAGCCCCAGATATATACTTCTTAGTGAGGTTTGATTGTGACATTTGTAGGTGCTTCAAAGTTGGTCGAATATGTTTGGGACATCAGAGCATCTCCAACAGTTGGCCATTTCGGTTATGCATTCTAGAAATTTGCTAAAAACTTAAAAATTGCTCTCCAACAGTTGGCCATTTGACTTATGCATTTTGCCAAACTTGGCATTTGATGGACCAAACTTGGCATTTTTGCATACGCTCAATGGCTTGGCAATTTTAGAATCCCGTGAATCCAGGAGTCCTGTCCACGCGTGCCTCCTCTCCGTGCGCGCCTCCTTTTTCCTTCCCCCCGCACGCGACTCCTTTTCTTTCCCCCCCGCGCCGCCTCCACCCTTGGCTACGACAGATCCATCGCGCCGCCTCCTCTCCTTCTTGCATCGCCACCTCCGCTCCTTCTTCGACGCGACGTGACGTCAAGATCCATCGCCCCCTCCTTGTCTTGCAGCGACGCGAGGTTTGGCCAGCAGCGTCGGAGCCGCGTCGGAGTTTCCTTGCTGGGGAATGGATGCCGCGATGGAGCCGCGTCGGAGCCTCGATTGCCAGCAGCGCAACAGACTTGGCGGCGACGGACTTGGCGGCGACGGATCTAGATGGCCAGCAGCGCGACGGACTCGAGCAGTCTCCCGCGCGCGAGAAAAGAAGAAAGAGTGCGAAAAGAAAGAATATCCCGGACAAATCTTGGTGGGTCCACTATTTTGGAAAATGGCAAGTCAAAAATGGCCAACTGTTGGAGATTACCTTTTTTTCCCTTTGTCAAATGGTTTTGAGACTTGGCAAACTCTAACAAATGGCAAAGGAAAAATGGCCAACTGTTGAAGATGCTCTCAAAGAGCAATCCACGACGACTGGACCTAGCAAAACTGGGTGCTGAGATAGGGATAGATTGCATGCACGATGACCCAAGCAAAAGGCCTGATATACAGGATATTATCTGTAGGCTTAATGAAACAGATATTTCAGTGCGGGTAGTATATATCATCCGTTTTCAGTTACATTAAATATACATGCCTGCTCCCACAAACTAATTATAATTGATTTATTGTGTCTTCATTTTAGCTGGGTAGGTTCTACCAATACTATCGACAGGCCAAACAAGCATGCAAGCCAATGCGAATTACTGCACCCGTGGCGCCAGAGGTGAGTTTACATTTCGACTGCCAAATAGCCAATCGTACACGGGAGCAAAACATGCATGTGTACTATATATAAACCATATATAGTACCACCATGCATAAAAGTTTTCCCACGTTATGATTCAAGTCTTTTCAATCTGCTCATCAGTCTTAATATTATTGATTTGGCATTTTAGTTTTGTCCATGCATGTATGGGATTGTTCATGGTAATTCTAATCTTTATAATAGCTAATTAATCTCTTTCCTTTTTGTTTTAATCACTGACCGGTTAGCCAAGCCAGATCAGCTTTATTCATGCTTGGCAGTGTTTCCCTTTCCTTTTTGCATGTAAACAGTCATGTAATACAACGTATATTCTTACCGGAAGCAGTTTTTTTCTATTTCTTTCCACCTTTTTATCTTGATATGATTTGCATATGTGTTGCATATAATGCCAATTCCGTGCCTTTTTTTTACATAAGTAATGCCCCGCTGAACTCTCACTAGTCTGTACATATTTTGCTGTTTGTAGCCACCTCCTTGTTGGTTAAGTGAGAGTGCGCTGCTGGATGTCTACCCTCTCGAGCTCTGCTTTCCCTTCGAGGCCAGAAAGGTTACACGGTGCTCACTAAACTTAATTAACAGGACAAATCGTTATTTTGCCTATATTATCAGACCGCAGTTCCAAGATATGTATGCTATCAGCCAGCCCATCTCCTACGATTTGCACCCAATGTCCACTGTTGTTTTAAATGTGATGATGGTAGAACAAGAGCTACCGCCATTAGATGCGGTGGGCTTGTTTGAGGTACTGATGATCTCTATGGAGAGTGAGAGGGACCTCGAAAATCTGGAGTCATCCATTGGCGAGGACCCCAAAAAAATTGAAGATGATTTATTGAAGCGAGTGGAAGAGTTGGATGGTGAGGTACATGCGGCAATGTTGACAGTTGTCATCTCCGCACCAAGGGATGCCCCCAAGGTGAGTTTGTCATCCTCCTGTCCCATTCATGATGAGACGGTTGAAATAATGTTTCATGTCTTGTATTGTATTTGGCATAGTTATTATACGAGTAGAATGTACCCTGGGTACTTAAACTATTAGAACATTATCATTTAGGTACTCGAACTAAAAAAACTACCACCTGAATACTTAAATTATTAGGGCGTTACCATCTGAGTACTCGAACTAAAAAAGGTCCCACCTGAGTACTTAAACTATTGAACATTACCATCTGGGTATGCAAGGAGCGCGAAAATGAATTTTGATTCTTTTCTTTTTAAAAAATTGATGAATAGAGCTAGAAATTATTATTTTTATAAAAAAGTAACTAGAGCTCCAAAAATTTTGAAAATTTTTGTGTAGCCTCTCCATGATGTACTCTACCTAGGAAAAATATGAAACCTGAAAAATGAATTGCTTTTGTAAGTTTAAAAATTATCTCTTTTAATTAAGAAATGAACTTCCATGAATTTTAACAATTAAAATAAATGTTCAAAAATCATGAAATTTGGTTGTAATACTTTCATCTATTAAACTCGATGTCATATATTTTTGTATCAACTTTTGTAATACTGCAATAGTTTAAGTATCCAGGTGGGAGCTTTTTTTAGTTTGAGTACCCAGATGGTAATGCCTCAATAGTTTAAGTACCTAGGTGGTAGCTTTTTTCAGTTCGAGTACCCAGATGGTAATGCCCCAATAATTTAAGTACCTAGGGTGCATTTTACTCTTATATTGTTAACCACGATCACCTTAAGGCCGGTCTCAATGGGTTCTTTTACTATTTCAAGACTCTCATTTCACAAAACATTGTAGACAAGTTTTATTCCCATAAAACTATTTCATCCCATGAAAATATTTATCATCTCTATCTTCATCAGTATTAGCCACATCAGCTCATTTAATGCCCATACAACTCTTATGAAAAACCTATTGAGACTAGCCTGATTGCAAAAGGTCAAAAGCATATAAGACATACTATCTGTCTGATCAGGGAGCAATTTTACTAACAAGGATGGATATGGATATCCAGCCAGAATACGCGGGATTCCACTGATTCCTACAAATTATCAGGGTCACCGGACCCCGATGCTATGCATTGGCTTTGCTGCTGCACGAACATCATATTATCACTACACGAACATCGAAGAAAATACGTCATAGAACATCATATTAATACTACATAAATATCACTAGATACGAATAGAACATCGTATTTATACAAGATAGAACATCACGTGTATCTATAAAAATAAAAAGGGTGAGACATAAAATTATAAATAGAATAAAAGAAAGTAAAAAATAAAAGAAAATATGAAAATAAAAAGATAAACAATAAAAAGACCATGAAAAAGAAAAATGAAAGAAAGGAAAGAAAGGAAAAAGAAAAGAAGAAGAAAAAGGAAAAGGAAATAGAATAAAAACTAAAGTACTGGAACGTACGTACCTTAGAGGGAACGACAGTAGTCACAACCGCCGGTAATGGGCTGAATCTAGCCAACTAGGCTGAATTAGACATTAGTAATTAAAAAGAATAACAATGGGAGAGTGGTAAAAAAAGAATAACAATGGGAGGCGCACAGGTCGCACAGGAAAGGTCCTAATGGTTAGAGGGGATGAATAGCCTATAAAAATCTCTAAAAATCACTTAGAGAAACCGGTTAGACAAATAACAAACGAATTGAATTTTACGCTAGCTTACTAAGTGTTGCATGCCACCTAACCATTTCTAGGCTATAGTCTCTAGTTTACACACCAAGAGCCTAGGTCACTACTTTACTCCTAGGAAGCTAGCTAGGCAACTACAACAAGAACAAGCTACACTAGAGAGCTACACACTAAAGCAACTACCTCTACTCAAGTAAATGCGGAAATTAGAGGTAGGGTGATTATACCGCTGGTGAAGAGTTGAGAGATGAATACCAATATCAATCACAATATAATCCTCGATAAAGAGATGGAACAATATTTTTTACCATGGTTCACTTGCTTACCGACAGGCTAGTTCTTGTTGTGGCGAATAGCCCACTTGGAGGTTCACGCGCTAATCGGCTTCACACTTCGAACCTGCTGCAGGTTGCCGCACAACCAAACCAAGATGGGGCTCCACAAGCCACAAGCAATCCACTAGAAGTGCTTTCCGCGCTCCGTTGGGGAATAAGCCCAATAACCCTTCACAAATCACCACCGGCGTGGCCTCGAACAATCACCAACTCAAGCTCAACACCGCCATTGCTCTAAGCCATCTAGGAAGTCGGCAAATGCCCAAAAGTAACAAGAAATCCGCATGCCTCTAGATGCAAACTCTCAAGCAAATGCACTTGGATGCTCCTCAATCTCACCAAAGAATGTAATCAAGCAAGTAGGATGAGTGAGAGAGGAATGCCTAGGCTCACAAGGTTGCTATGTTAATGAAAATGGCCAAGAGATTGAGCACTAGCCGGCCAACACGCTTAAATAGGGAGATACAAGCTCAAAGAGAGTTGTTGCCCCCCTTTCAATAGAAATCTGTGTGGCCCCAAGATGCACGCATCAGATGCACCACGTCCGGTCCCCTGTGTCCAGTTCACCTCCACCGTCCATTTGTTGTCTCCATTCAACTGGCGCCATCAGATCTCAACTGTTGGCCCATTCTAAGCGCCACTTAATGTTGCACCAGACGTGTTCGGCACAACCACCAAATGCACAATGCCGAGTGTCCGATGCGCGACTAGAGAGCATCCAGAGAGCCCCCGAGCGCATCGGAAGTGTCCGGTGCACCTCTGTCATCTGCACCGGACGTGTGAACAGTGTTCACCGCGTGTTCGGTGCATGCTCTACCCAGCGTGTCGGGCCGTGTTCGATGCTCCCGTAGCCAGCGTCGCAGTGTATGTAACAACACACCAACACCTCCAAGCACTTCACCCTTGTCCATGTGAGCCAACTCCAAGTATGTCAACACTTTGTACGTGAGTTACTTGCTTCCCAAGCTAATTCCAAAGGGTCAGAGGTTAGTCCACTAGATCCTAATGCGCATGCTCATGAAGAATAGATCTAGAGAAACCTGATAACCGAATTCACCGTGAAATTCCTCTCTTGATGGTCAGCTATCTATCTTAGATGTGATCACGTTCTCTATAGCGTCTTGATCACCAAACCAAAAAGTCCTATCAAGTTATACCTTTGCCTTGATCTTCTTGGCCTTTTGTTTTTCTCTTTCTTGTTTTCTTGTTGATCACCATGTCCAAAATTTCCATCGCCATGATCTTGTGGCCTTCTTCTCCTAGCCACCTTGCTCCACCACTTGGCATGGACCATCGTATCTCAAATCACCACTTAGAGCAAAAAAATTAGTCCATAATGGTTTCATCAATTACCGAAAACCAAACTAAGGGTTTCAGCTACACGGCAAGAACAAATGCTATTAAGAAGATGGACTATACATAAAGGAAGAAACTAGTCGGATTTGGTGATACCTGTCCCCTATGCACTCAGTTGTTGCTTCTAGTAAGGGCTATACCCCTCCAAACTCCTTTCCGGCAGAATTGGGATGAAGCAAGAAGGTATGCGCAGTTGAGATCCTCCGTACAGCAACCCAGTTACATGTGTGCGGATTCTTTGGCACGAGTCGACCGTCAACTCCACGCTTGGACTACGGGAGTGCTTCCAGCCAGTGTTTTTTTTTTACCGCTCGGTAAACCGCGGTAAACCGCGGTTACCGAGCTAACCGGGCCGATCCGTTCGGTTCGGTCGGTTCGGACCGGCCCAAAATTTAAATTTGAAGTTTGAAAAAAAAATGCTAAAAAATTCCTAAAAATAGCTCTTGAATTATAGAACCCAATGGTGTAAAAATTTTTCAAATTTGAGTTCGTTTAATATTTATTTAGATATTTAGAAGTTTGAAAAAAAAGAAAAAGAAAAATACACAGCCGGCCCGTGAAGGCCCATTAAATCATGAAGGTCGAAAAACATACTAAACACACTCAAATTTGAGTAATTTTGACATCATTGGATTCTACAAATCATGAAGTATTTTTAGGATTTTTTTTAGCATTTTTTTTAAAAAAAATAAATTTGAATTTTAAAAAAACCGCCCAAACCGCTCAAACCGGCGGTAAACCGGAAAAAACGGCCGGTAAACCGGACAAACCGGCGGTATACCGGTACAAACCGGAACAACTGCGCCATTCAAATTTGAATTTGAATTCGGACGGTTTTTTCCGGTAAATCGGACTAACCGGCCGGTTTACCGTTTCCGGGCTCGGCCGGTTCGGTCGTCCGGTTCGGTAAAAAAAACACTGCTTCCAGCTAATTGTTTCGCCAACTTCCTCCACGGCGATGTCTGCATCATTAGGGCGTCCTCAATGGAAATCACAGCTAGCTATTTGCAAACCACGTCATCGAGACCTATATTTAATCTACTCTATTTTCTCTTCTCCGTGAAACCAGCCGACGTAAGCGAAAGATTCTATTGCATGCCAACCGTAGAGGCCATCCCACCTCGTTCTCATTTTCTCCCACTGTCACATCAGATGAAATCCTAATCAGCTAGCTACATACACTACTGGAAAACTGGACTTTGCCGTGTGCCCAAGGCTTTGCCAAGTGTAATTTATCGGGACACTCGGCAAAGCAATATTTTGCCGAGTGTGGCACTCGGCAAAATATAGCACACGGCAAAGACGGCTTTGCCGAGTGCCAGGCACTCGGAAAAAATTTCGCTCACCAGTGATGGCGGCCAACCACTGTTAGAATTTTGCCGAGTGCCGGGGCGAGGCACTCGGCAAATTTTTTTTTTTAAAACGAAACTTTGCCGAGTGCCACGCGGCGGCACTCGGCAAAATTTATTTTTAAAAAATCAGTATTTTACCGAGTGCCATAGCGTGGCACTCGGCAATTTTTTTAAAAAAAAACCAAACTTTGCCGAGTGCCGGGGCCACGGCACTCGGCAATTTTTTTTTTAAAAAAAAACAAACTTTGCCGAGTGCCACGGCCCGGCATTCGGCAAAATTTATTTTAAAAAAATCAATATTTTGCCGAGTGCCGAGTGCCGCCCGGCACTCGGCAAAATTTATTTTTTCTGGGAAAAAGTTTTGCCAAGTGCTACACTCAGCAAAATATTATTTGACGAGTACCCCCAATGCACTCGGCAAATTTTTTTGTCTTTTTTATTTTTGGCCCAAGTTTTTTCTGTAGCCTTGCTACAGTATTTCAAACTCTAATTGAAAGTTTGCGGCAATTTTGACTTTTTTAATATATTTAGTTAATTTATTTTGTTAATTTAAAGTGCCGGGACCGGGGCACTCGGCAAAAAAAAAATTTAAAAAAACTTCGCCGAGCGGCAAAGAATTTTTTTAAAAAAAATTACCGAGTGCTATTTAGGGCACTCGACAAAGAAAGTTTTTAAAAAAAATAAAAAAACAACTTTGCCGAGTGTTGGCCAGGGCACTCGGCAAAGAAAATGTTTAATAAAATAAAATTAATTGCCGAGTGCTGGGCTGGCACTCGACAAAATTTGCGTTAACGGCTGGTGGCGTGACGGCGCAAAAATTTTGCCGGGTGTCTTGCTTGGCACTCGGTAAAATATGTAAATATTTTGCCGAGTGCCCCGATAAAAAGCACTCGGCAAAGTTTCTTTGCCGAGCAACCTTGTGCCGAGTGCACTTTGTCGAGTGCTACACTCGGCAAAGTCCCGGCCTGCAGTAGTGATAACCCATTGTTGAGGAAGCCCGCTCAGTGGATCATCTTTAGGGTGTCCCCAAAAACTAGCTATTTAGCTAGCTCGATGTGACGACATGGCAAGAAAAAAGTAGGTGAGAGAGTAGTCACTAGCCATGAGTAAGGCCTTGTTTAGTTCCCAGATTTTCTCCCAAATTCCACTATGCAAAAAGAAGATTCCCTGTCACATCAAAATGCCGACATATGTATGGAGTACTAAATACAGATTAAATTAAAAACTAATTACACAGTTTGGTTGTACTTTGCGAGACGAACATTTTGAGCCTAATTAGTCAGCATTTGGACAATTATTACCAAATAAAAATAAAACACTACAGTGCGCAGCAGTGTGCTACAGTGTAATTTGGTGTGCCCCGATTCCGGATCTAAACAAGGCCTAAATAATTGATCTATTTTATATGGTCTAAGAATATGAGACAGGAGCATGTGGGTCCAATATTATAATAATGTATAAAAAAGTTTTACTTTTGTCTCTCACCTCCATGTTACCTGATTGCGTACCTAGTATCATTGCGGATGCCCTCATGAATTTCTTGAACCGTCATGAGCCCATCTAATTGCACACCCCTTGCCTCTGGAGGGGGCAGAGGTGGGTCGTCGTTCATGTTTTGCCCCTCTTACCTGCATCAAAATGCAAATTTCAGATAGGAACAATATTTACGAACTAGATATATCCACGTGCATTGTAACAGGACCATGGTTTTTCTAGACTGAACCTTAGTAATCAGGCGTAGACGTGTAGGCTCCGACAACTTCGTATCTATCGCGGACACGTGGAATGGTCTTCGTATTGGAACCGGGTAGATGCAGACGTGTGAGCTCCAATGGAGGATGATTCGTGGACTTAGATTCGTGAGTTATCAAGATTTGGTATCACCGGGTAGATGATGACATTAGAAGTTTTTTAGGTGTAGAAGAGAAGAGAAGAGATAGGTGGACTCGGGCCTCATCAAAGGTGTATAGATAGTGGACTTGATGCGGGGGATTTCCCAATCTTCTCGTCGTAGGATCGAAAGGGGGTAACTTGATTTGTGCAACCTGGCGAACCGATGGCACCAATAGCTACTCTAGGCAACCACATGTGACATGATTTCGCCTAACCACGCATAATGGATTGATATTTACCTTAACTACATAAATGTAGATATAAGCTCCTACAAATTACAAGGATACACAAGAACAAGTGGAAGAGAACTCCCAATCCTCGAGGGGGCAGCTATGGCACAACCCTGAGGACAACAACACTTGGTTTCTCTGTTTTTCTAAGATCAATTCGTGCTTAGGGTTTCAGGGGGAGTAGGGGTGCTATTTATACTAGAAACATCCCTACTAGTTGGGCTAAATGGGTTGGGTTTTGGCCCAGTTCAACAGTAGCTGAGTTTTGGACCAGTGTTCACTAAAATAGGCGTAACTCTGACTAAAGAGCTTCAAATGACATGTCATCAGTTGCATATGAATGTAGACTTCTCCATCTTTCCACTGATATATAACACTTGGGTTGGAACCTTCGAGAGTGGTACAAGATTCACCATGAAGTTGGAAGTCAAAATCTAGACAACAACACATCATCTTCAACTTGCTTTTATTTGAACGATAAGTGGCTTATCGATGCATGGATTATTCTTCAAACCTGAGTACAAGCATTGCACCTCTATTAGGTAGTAAATAATTCTTAGTATAGATGCATGCTCGTAATTAATAAGGTGTGAATTCACCTTATGTTGTATCGCTGCACTCTCATCCAAGTCATTGGACCATTGTTGGATTGTTCAATACATGGTTGTGTAGTGTAGCGAGTAATGTCCTCATCAGGACTACTAGCTAATTTTTAGCTTATGTTTTAGATAACGACTATTTCACTAGCTAAACCAAATCAGATAATGAGATATTAGCTAGATAACTATTATCGACAGTGAATCCGAACAAGGCCTTAAGTTGTTACATTGAATGGACCTTAACTTAAATAATAGAGTCGTTTAAAAAGTCATTCATATCAATTATTATGTACAATCATAGTGTCATAATGCTAGGAAATTTCATATGTGATCATATCATTTTGGTTTGGTAGAAGAAGACCAACCTTGTTTGTTTGACATAGCTACGGCGTGATCAAGCCATGGACTAGCACATGAGCTAGACCTGTTCCTATCTCCAAATAAAATTTCATTTATTACCGGTCAATTTTGACCAGGTCTTGGTTACCTGCCACCAAGTTTAATTTGAGCCAAAGAACCCCGACAGGATGATGATTTAGATGGTACCATTTGGTATAATGGGTGACAGATACTTTTTGGTTGTGTCTCAGGTCATATCAAGGGTTGATTTTGAGAAAATAAAAGCCATAGATGTGCATTCAACACAGCCCTGGTGAGCAAGATTTAACGATTGACGATACTGGTGTATTAACTACTACTTATTTGTGCTAGATAACAGGATGAGTTGATACATATCTAGCTTACACTTATTTGTGCTCAAATTTCATCTTTTAATTAGGATTTTGGTGGGTCGTGACAAGCTTCTTTCCATTTGGTACTATGAAAAGGAGGTAATAATGGCACATGTCCATGCGGAGATGGTTGAACTGTTTGTTATATATGTGTTTCGTATCAATTTGGCACAATTTTAATTAGTACCCCCTCCATATTAAATGATGTTATTTCAACTAAAGAGATCTCAAATTTGACCAAATTTATATTAAAGTAATAACATTTACTAAATAAGTATCATTAAATCTTCACTAATTACATTTTGCAAAAAAAACTTCACTAATTAGATTTTCAGTATATATATGTCATAAATTTTTGTAATCCTCTCTATAATTTAGATCAAATTTGAGATATTTTGAATCTGTAAGAAAGGTGGAATGAGTTATAATTTAGAACAGACGGAGTACTTATTAACACAAACACCTTACAACAAAGTGTTCATCGGGAATGACAAGGATTAATTACCAGGTGGAGACAGTTGTTTCAGTGGATATCAACAACAATGCAAGAAAGTTGTATCGCATGCTACGTGCATTTGCATATATCACCTCAGCTAGATTCCTCCCTCGAACGAAATGGTGTGTAGCCGGAGACGATAGAGGATATATCCATGTCTACACGTGTCTTCCACTGAGCCAAATAAAGAGCTTCAAAACCCGTCGTAGTTACGTCCATTTATTGGCGATTCACCCTACCTGCCCATACTTGCTATCATTGTGCGGTGACGGTGACGTGAGTGAGAGATCTGGGACTGGGAAAAGGGCTGGGTATGTTCTCGAAAGATTGAAGCTGACGACTGCATGACCTGTGTCACGTTTAACCCAATGGACGCCAACACCTTCGTCACTAACAACACTTCTAGACGCATGCAGGTTGGACTTTAATTTCTTGTTTTGCTACTTCTTTTGTGCTATTATGATTGAGCGGACCTATTAATTAGGTCATGTCTTGTATGCTGCTGTATGCATGGTTCAATCTGCTGACTTTGATACTCTATACATGAAAACCAAATTAACAGGTCTGGTCAATTAATCCTTCTGCTCATCAGCCTACAATAATAGAAGAAACTCCGTGCATTGCATGCCATGATCATGTTTTTACAGAGACTGCAAGACGGAACCATGTGGTCATTCTCCCAGACTTTGCATGTCCAGAGGTAAGCGTTGCGGTGTGCATTTTGTAAGGAATAGCAGTCGAGTTGAATAAGTAATGATTTTTTTTAAAAAAAAACGTGTTCACACACTCGGTCTTCCAGCTGACCCCGGATTTGGTATTCGTATGCTTTACACGGCAGCTTGCCACCCAACGCTTCCACTAATAGCTGCATGTGGTGCCACGCGTTTCTACGATGGCGATGTACTCCCTGCTGTTTGGTTCTGGAACTCCACTGACTACAGGTGATATTTCTTATTCTGCATTTGTAACCCCGAGCTAGCACTGGAATAACACGAGTTGCCCATGTTTGCTCCACTGATATAAGAGCATTTTCAATGCCCAGGTGATTTGTCATTTGGCAGGCATCTGATTACTGAGTCGATTTCATCATGACTGAATGGTTCCTCCAAGATATCAAGGTTATCAGAGGCCTGTAGGATAGTAGCAGGATCTAGGCCAAACCTTGTTTCCTCTTTTGTTCCTAGCCTGTCCTTGAACTCCTCCCAGATGTGCTGTTCTTTGTCTCTGTGTGAGGTTATGATGGAGCCATCTTGCCTTTTTAGCTGTTTTATCAGGTTGCCTCTGAATTTCTTCGTTGCATTTGCATGGAAGAATTTTGTTGTGGCGTCTCCCAATGTCACCCATTTTAACGCTCCTCTTTGTCTCCAGTAAACCTTTTGCTGTTCTAAGAGCTCGAGCAATTTTCCTTTTAGGATTGATCTGAAGTTCCACTCCTGTACACTTAAGTCCCTATATTCTTCCAGTAACTCAAGGAATTGTATGGTCAATTTGACATTTGAGATGACAGTCTTTAGGTTGACCATGCTGGATTGTTTTTCTCTTAGTGTTTTCCTCAGTCTTTTGAACTTTGCAGTGACACATTTTGCTTGATCAGTGTGTGGTGTTGGTTGGTTCCAGACATCTGTTAGAGTCTGCTGAAAGCCAGGTAGCCTAAGCCAGCGATTTTCAAATCTGAAAACTTTTGCCTTTGGGATTTTGGTTGAAACAGTGACCAAGCATGGAGCATGATCAGAGGGGGTTAGATCAAAGCCTCTGACTGAGGTATCAGGGAATTTAATGTTCCAAGAGTTGGAGGTGAAAGTCCAATCTATCTTTTGTAGAAGTGGACTTGGCTGCATGTTTGACCAAGTATATTTCCTTCCCTGAAGGACAATTTCATTTAGGCCGAGGGAGCTGATGGCACTGTTGAAAAGGAACATTTCATTTAGATCTCCCCCCTCCTTATTTCTGTCCTCCTGTTTCCTCATAAGGTTGAAGTCCCCCAGAAGCAACCAATCAACTTCATGAGGCATTTGTATGTTCTTGAACCAGTTGATGAACTGTCTTTTTCCTTGATCTGTGCATGGGGCATAAATATTTGTTAAAAGCCAAGACTCATCATTGTGCATTGAGTTGAACTGTACTGAAATTGCATAGTCATTGGAGAAGACCAGCTCTCCACTGAAGAGTCTGCTTTTCCATGCTGTGAGGATCCCTCCTGAGGCTCCTACTGAGGGTAAGTATTCAAAGCTGTCAATCTCTGGAGGGCAGAAATTTCTGAGGAAAGCTAAATCAATATTCTCTTTTTTGGTTTCTTGAAAGCAGATTATATCTGGGGCCAAGTCTACTATCTTGTTCTTGGTTGGGTTCCATTTTTCTCTTGAGTTTATTCCCCTCACGTTCCATTGCAGGATCTTCCAAGTTCTGCTATTTTGTGTATTCATTAATAACCAGGAGATGGATAACGTTCTGTCCATTCATTGCACCAACACAATGATTTGAACTAAACCAGGGTGACTGTGTAGAACTAAACAGCCGAACTATGCACAACAGCCAACTGGTTTCAAAGTAACCCAGAACAAACATTTTCCCATTCTTTGCACAGCTCTGTAACAGTTGATAATGAAACAGGTTGTCTGCGAACCGATCGAATTTCATTGAGCTAAGAGACAAAAGCCATTCTGAAAAGGCCACCCTGAGCATAGCCGGGTTCAGCCAAACCGAGTTGAACCAAGTTTCCTGACTTAAAGTTACACAAATATCCCAAGAAATATCATTCTGGGTTGAATCAAAGACACAGTTCAGATAGACTACCGGCCGAACACTAAGGTTACCAATACTATTACAAAATGATGCGACCCCACTATCCATCTCTCTGAAAAGCTTAGTTATTGTCTTCATTGATCTGACCAGTTTGCTCAGATTTCTTCTCTGCATTATCAGCAGCCTCCTTTCTGCTCCGGCTTCTTCCTCTGTATCTTTGCTCCAGACTTCCTCTGTACTCCAACAAGCATCAATCTCTGTCATGAAGTCAGCATCCCTTATAGTCTCCTCATCAGCACCGTCAGTGTTCCCCTGGTTGGTACTCATGTAAGTGATGCGTGCCCTTGCCACTGGGTATGTCTTCTTTCTTTTCCCCTGTAACAAGGCATCAGAAACCTCAGTGTCATCAAGTTTGCAGAAATCAACAGCAATTTTCCTGATGGTTTCTCTTTTCAGAGTTGGGGGTCTAACTTTGCATTGAAAACAGTTTTTTTCTTGGCACCCTCTAGGTTTGAAACCTTTGTTCACATTCTTTATTCTCGGGCTCCTTCTTACCTGGGTTTCCACCAGTGCTGCAGCTCTCTTTTGGTTTCTCTTCTTTGGGGGGATATCCTTTTGCAGGTCCATACTTGCCTCCCGTCCTTCCTCCGGGTGTTACGAGAGGCAAGAAAAGTTAGCTTGTGGACAAGCATTAGGGATTGAGAGCTCAATTGTGCCACAATCAGCTTTGGCCAGTTGGCATGTTAAGTCTGAGGCTAAAATTCTTCTTATCCATTCAAAGTTACAGGGGTTCAGGAGCTGAGCAGTAAAAAAATTGGCCCAAGAAGCAGGAATGGACACCTGAAGGAAAGTTGGGTTACCTGAGGAGAAGAATTTAGCCTGCAGTCTTGTGGCTTCAGCATTCATTGCCTGAGAGCAGGCCATTTGGTTGTCCTCCAAGCTATTTAGGTTCAAACCAAGCTGCACTGAAGAACCCTGAAGGAAATTGTCACCCACCATTGCTTGTAGGACTTGATTATCATCAGGAAAGTGCACCCTTAAACTGTTTAACAGGTCTGCCTCAGCATTGGGTTGGAGTAAAGGGTTATTGTCAGTCTGATTCTCCTGCCTCCCTTCTTGAACTTGTATTTCAGGTTGGTTATCAATTCCCCCCACCTGTACTGGACCCTGGTTGTTTAGATGGGCCACATTCTGACTGCAGATGGAGCTGTCCAGGAACATAGCCCAATTATTTTTTGGGGCCCAAGGGAGCTGCTCAATTTGGCCATGAGGCCCATTGCTTTGAATTTGAACCTGATCAGGTCCCTGGGCATTGCTGAAACTGTTCTGCCCAAAAACCTCTCTGATAGTAGCTTGCTGTGCTTCTGAACCTGCCCTTGCGTTGTTGATGCTCTGCTGCTGGGTCCCCCTCCCTAGTTCTTGAGCATTGTTTAGATTAAGCTCCTCACTCACATTTCTTGGGCTGTTGTGTTCATTTTCATCTCTGCTCAAGTTTAGGTCCTCTAGTAGTTCTTCAGAGTTCATTAGCTGGTCTTGTGGGAATTCCTCCACTAGGTAATTCACTGGGGAGCCCTGTTGCTGGTTCTGCTGTGGAATTTCTGCTGGAGCCTGAACTGCCTCATGTATAGCCAACCCCTGCCCTTCTTCTAATTCCTGTGGAATTACTGCTGGAGCCTGCACTGCCTCAAGTACAACCATCTCATGCCCTTCTTCTAATTCCTGAACTGGTGCCTCATTCAGTGGGTTGATCTGAAAAACTTCACCCGGTTCTTGCAAAAGGTACTGAACCTGTTCTCCTTGTCCAAATGGGTCATCAGCGACTGGATGAATGATTACCGGGTCCAGATCCTGATCTATTGGTTGATTTAGATCAAGACCCGGGTCCTCCTCCATGTCCTCAATCCCATTCAGATCAATGTTCTGATTGTTTTGTTGATCCAACTGAAGAATCTCAGGTGCAGCAGGAGCATCTTCTAGTTGCTGATTGACATCATCATTTTCAGGCCAGGGCTCCCATTCAACATCTCCTTGACCTTGCAGCTGGTTATCGAGGTTAACAGCAGGTTGTCCCAGGCCAATGAAATCATAGGGGAGGGGATGCTCAACTATGTTGTTCTCTGGTGCCGGGTCCTGCGGTGGTGGTACCTCATTTGGCTCCTTTTGCCTAAGCACTTCACACTGAATGGTGAAGCCTTCTCCACCGATAGTGTCAGGGTCCTCCAGCACAACATATTGAGGCACTTGTTGCACATCTCTAACCCTGGCTCTAATCAGCAAGGTGGACTCAGATCCTTCTTCTAACTGAACAAGCAGCACCTTTGCAAAATCGCCTATAGCCTGATAGATATGTCTCTCTGACAGATAATCTCTAGGGAAGTCTAAGAGCAGTAACCAGCATTCATGATTGAACTCTGCCGCATGCCAGTTCCTTCCTCTATCATGCTTAGTGAAAGTGACTAAGACATTGTCAAAAACATGCGGGCTATCCTGGACAAGTGCATCCCTAGCATGAGCATACTTTAATCTGACCATTGCCTGTCCCAAACTCGTCGGCTGTATTTCAGTGTACGGTATCCTAAAATGCTCTCTCAGAAAATCTCTCAAGACTCCTTTAACAGCAGCAAAATGCATGGGGTTACCAGGGAGGGGGTCGATGGTGACGATCGCCAAGTTTTCATTCCTGGCCGCCGGGCGGAATGGAGCCACCGCTCTTGTCAGGAACCTCCGTTGCGGCACCTCTTGCACCTCCAAGTAATCTGGCAGGAAAGGCGCCGGATCCGCTCTCTGGAACACCATCTCGTCCTCCACACGAGCCGGTTGATTGAGGTCGAGGGCTAAGCAATGTGGGTGGAGAGGGGGAGGGTTTTCTTGGGGAGCAGCAGTATGAGAGCTAGAGCTCAGGTTGGGGGAGGAAGACGAGGGGTTTGGGGGGAAAAGTAGCCAGGTGCTCGGGTCTAGCTCACTGTTCAATCTAGACCCTCCGACTTCCCCAGCCCAAGTAATGTTAATGGGCCTCGAATGGCCGGACGTAGTAAAAGCATCGTTGTTGACCATTCCGGGCCCTTTCGCCCTGGAATCCTGGGCAAGGCAGATTGAGTCGGGTTGGCTGTTGGTAGCTGGTGGTTGGAAATTTGAATCGAGGCGCACCCAGCGAGGCTGCTGGACCGCGGTTTGCACAGCATTGGGCCTTAAGGGATTCTGCTGTCCCTCGATAGATTTGAAGTTATGACAAGCGGTAGCAATGTGGCCAGTGAGGAGGCAAGCGCGGCAGCGGATTGGGGAGCGACAGTTGACCCTCCAGTGGTTAGAGGCAAGGCAACGGGAGCAGAACATTGTTTGCCTGCTGACACCACGCCTTTCCTGCTCAGGCAGTCTGGGGAAGACGCGACTTTTATGATGGGAACCTCCAGCATTTCCGGAACGGGCCACGTCAGCTCTGCCGAGAATGGCACCGCCGATAGGGACGGCATTTGCACCGGTGAGAAGATTACCGGAAGGAACAGAGGAAGAAGTGCTAGGAGTGTCTGCAAGAGCCCGGTTTCTCCCAAGAGGGATTGCGTTGGCGCCGGACAACACTTGGCCTGGAGAGGAGAGAGGATGCAAACTGGAAGAAGGCTGTCCGGTTGAAGCACGGGCAGAGAAGTGCCTGGAGTTCTTGGGAGTCAACCAGGATTGTTCCTCTTCTTTGAGGAAGCTACGAAGTTCATTCCTCCAATTGGGGCCGCCCTTTCCCCAAAGGAAGAAATAAACCTTGAACGCATCACACGAAAAAAACCGCAGGGAAGCAATGAAGAGACCGACTTGCTTAGAAGAGACAGCGAACTTAAAAGTACGATCGCCAAGCTGCGAGACAAAGAAATGCGCGGCAGAGCCGCCAAGAGCTGCTTGAAGGAGAGTAGCAGCGGAGGAAACAGTGAGCTTGTACTTGCAACGTCCGAACGCCGCAACCAGGACGAAGGAGAAGCGATCGAGGACAGAGTGCGTGACAGGCGCAGCAAAACGCTGACGGATGCGAGCTTGGGTGGCCACCCCAGAAGAGAACGAGAGGCCAACAAGATCCATGGCAGGGGGGGGGGGACCTGGTAGTGTACCTTCAGTGTGCGTTGAGACAGATCGTCGACGCTGACGCTGGTCAGGTTGGCGGGCCGCCGTCCATCATGGGGGAAGGCGGTTGTTCACTACCATGGCGGGCAAGTGAAGAGATATCCGCCAATCCTTGGCGGCGAGCCTCTTCGCCAGCACATCGCCCAGCGGTGGTGGTACCGTTCGCTGCCCGCGTCGAACGGCGGCGATGACAGCAGCGCTAGAGCCGAGCGGCGATGGTATCGCTGGAGGTTGGCCACCTGACGATGGCGTGGCGGCGCGGCGCGACGGTCGCCGGGTGGGAGTGCGGCAGCGTGCCGGGTGGGAGCGTGGCGGCCAGGCGGCCGCCGGGTGGGAGCGTGGCGGCGCGGCGGCGCGAGCTAAGCTCTCACGGCTCTATTACTATTCCACTTTTCTCTGATCAAATTTAAGGGACGTGCGTTTGTTGTGTAGTTGTCCCTTGCATTTGAACACCAATACCTCAGAAAACCTACAAACTAGTGGCCGTCTACTAGTTCTGGAAGGGGTCCATAGATCTATAAATGTGGCTTGATATGATTAACATTGGTTTCTGCTACTCATAATTAGCTCATGTCTGTTGTAAAAACCAGTAGCAACAATTGATCATTGTTTGTAGCCATTTTGGTTGTCAGAACAATGCTGGTTAGTTTAACGTACTGTGTTTTGCAAAATGATCAATATTTTTTGGTGGAAGGACAAATTCCCACATCATCAAAAGCCATCACAATGTTGGCGGCCTTCCAAAAGATGAGTTAAAACTCACTGCAACACTCAATCTCCTATTCAAGGATAAGGTACCAATTTGAATTAATTTGTTTAATATAATTTATATTTTCTCTTTTATTTCAAAAAAAATTATATTTTCTCTTAGTTTAGTGCATGATCAGGTGTGTTAATTATGATAAGGTACCAATTTGAATTAATTTGTTTAATATAATTTATATTTTCTCTTAGTTTACCATTACAATCTTTTCAATGTCTGTAGGTGTGGAAGTTGGGGAGTATTTTGAATGCCCTAGGCAATGCTTTGGAGGTTCTTCGTCAGGTTTGAACTTTCAGAATTATTGAAATTTCGCTATAGCATCTTAGACACAGTGCATTAGGGGGAGGAGCCATCTTCTCTGGGTGTACCCTTTAATGATCTCTCCCTTGGCTATCAGCTTATCTATTATAGGAACTTGGTACAATAAATATTAGATGAAGTTTAGAACAATTGTTAGCTTTGAACCGTTCAACTTTAATGAGGGAGCATTCTTGATTCTCCTCAGAATAGACCAGTGCTTGATGCAGTCTTGAGTCTTAACAAAAACATGCTCGTGTATGTACGTGTGTCACATATAGTTAGTTATTTAAATGGATACGCACGTTACACATGCATGATACTATAGCAAAAGAACAAATAAAGCTGAATGGAGTTTTTTTTTGGTTGAGTGTATATTCTTAGTGGGCCCGATTCAACGTAACATATACATATACTGGTGTTGTACCATTGCATACATTACGATAAAAATGATAAGATGGCCAAGATTTATTATTAGTAGTAGAAAAATTATTTCTTTGAAGAGGAAGTATGAGAGTGCAGTCGAGTATTAACAAGACTATAATATGAGACAAAAGAAAGGCTATAATTTTAACGTTTCAAGTTTTGTTGCCGTTGAATCCTAAGCCCCTGCACGCTGCCGCGACGGCCTCCTCTGCGTGTGCATAGTCCGTCGTCATGGACAGAGCGTCAACTTGTGTGCCCATCGATCTCAACTGATCGCCGCTCGGCCCATGCAGAGGTTGATGGTCTCTGCGCCTTCCCATGAGTCATGCTTGTTAGACCAACTCCTTTACAGAAGACAGGCGATGGCAGCAAGAGTGGAATTGCAATCTCATCATGTTCAAAGAATTTTTTTTTTAACAATACAACACATGTTTAAATTAGAATTGTTGTGGCCTCGTTGCAAGTAGTTACCTAAAGCCACACATATTTATGCGATGAGTATAATATACTTTGTTTTAAGGTTTTGTGAGATTTTTCAAGACACGTAGTATTACTCATGTGACAGGCACTTAGATTTAAATATATACTTGAAGATGTGTGTAGGATGGTATGGAGATGTGTTAAAACATAATCAGGAGTTTCTTGCGCACAAAAGAAAATGAATATCGGAGATTTCTTCCCATCGATATAACATTGTCTAAGCCGCATCAAGAAAATATCTATACCGTAGAGTTTGTAAGCTTGAGATGCCGCACTATCTGTGACTGTGATCTCATAAACTTTGCCTTTAGATTAAATGTCACTTTAACTTTAGTATTTAATTTTATAATACTGTTATCTTATTGTGCGATCCATATGTTTTTAGTATAAAATTTTAGTTGTCCCGTAGCAACGCACGGGCACGATGCTAGTCTCCCAAATAAAATCGAAGTTAACATTGCTGCACCATACTTTGTACGTGACATTTAAGAAACACATTTTTTGAGTAAATTCAGCCTACTCGCTTTTGCTTCTTCATAGCGTTCGCAGCCTGGTTTCTTCTAATATACCTACTTCGTATTCGGGAACAGTAGGGGAGCTCTTCTAAGCAGCCTCACTAGTGGGCTTGTTTTGTTCAAGCCCAGGAGAAAATTGCCTCTGCGTGGAACGAACTTAGGACTCGCATGACATGCCATGTGTTTGGTTGAGAGCCTAGTTTCATTCCTAGCACAAGCAACAATTTCTAAGTCCAGACGTTCAGAAAATGGTTGTCAGGATGTAAAATGACGTTGCCTGGAAATATTTTCAATGTAATCATTGATACAGGTGCAATTGACCACAAGAGAGCGTGTGTTTGAATCTCACCTACTAAACTTTAGTGACTAAACTTTAATCACTTTAGGGACTAAACTTTCCAACAGACTGACTAAAAAGTGACTACAGCACTTTAGTCCCACTAGTCATCCAAGAGGTGCTAAACAATGACTAAAACATTTTAATCTACTAAATTTTAGAAGGTGGAATCCAAACATGCCATAAACATGAAACATATTATATGTTAGAACGCACGATTATATGTTTGCATCTTTATTTTTCTGGACTTGTTTAAGCCTAATCACCAACCAAACAATGGTACATCCTTTATCTCTACTATAATGATTCTTCTAAAAGTGTTAGAAGCCCGACACTCACCCCCGACCCCACACTCAGTCTCTCACCATCCTCCTCACCCCCCAACGGAAGCAGCCTCAAATCATGAAAAAAACGGAAATAAAGCCCACCGCCCGGTATGCATCTCTCTCCCCCGAGCCCCGACGGGGATCTCGGCCTTCCGCTCGGCACCGCCGTAGGCGCATCACCGTCACCTACGCTCCTCCTACTCCCCTAAAACCTTCTCCTCTCTCCTGCTACCACAAGGCGCGCCCAGGCGAGTAGCCGGCATGGTTAGCCGGTGGTCGCACTCGAGCTCCTCACGCACTCGTTTGGTGGCCCACGGCTGGCCGCGGCTGCGGCTGGACGGGCTTGGGGCGCACCTTCCCTGTTCATGGACGTAGGCCGCCGCCACCGTCGCCAGGCGAGGCCGTCACTGTGTGAGTCGAAATCGCGGTAGGGCTTCATCCTCCCCACGCACCTTGCTGCCGTGGATCCCAGCCTACGCTTCCTCCCTCATTTTGACATGCTTAGAGTTTCGAGATGGATGAGGCGCCAGCGACGGCGATGGCCAGGACGGATGAGCAGAAAGGGATCTCGTCCTTCATCTCCCTTGCCTGCCGTTGCGATTCCCTGCCTGTATGCCTGCCGCCATGCCTACGACTGCCGACTTGGGAAGGACATCGCTGCCGCCCATCGACTTAGGAAGGCACCGACGGCCGTGGAGCGGGTTCGTGGAGGCAATGGTGACAGTCTCCGGCCGGAGCTCGCGTCTTGGCACCAGCGACGGTCTCGGCCGAAGCGCGGCCTGGGCCAGCGAGGGCGCTGTCGCGGCAGCCATGGCGGAGTGCGGCAGTAGGTTCTATTTACATTTTCGTTTTATATTCTGCGCAGCCAATTTTCTCTATGCGCTGATCCAAGTTTTTCTTGGTTTTCTCTTTTCACGAGTAGGCATTTCGACGTACTGTGGTTCCATGTAAGTGAAGCAGGTAAAATTGAATCAACTAACATGGTTTGGTCTTATACTGTACCTCGAATTTTCATTCACGTTCGGGATGGTGCAGCTCTAGATGTACCAGATTGTCGCTAACCTAAAACCTAGTTGGACATGCCTAGAAAACCATTGCCGTCCAAGGTCCGGCACATGTTCAGCAACACCTGCATCCTGTCGCTGGGTGAGCACACTCACGTTTAATTTCCCTTTCCTAGGAACAACTGATGTTAAAAAACCATTATGTAATATTGTTTATTATGCAATTGCTTTTGGAGTAGTACATGTGAACAGAAACTTGATTTGAGGATGCCTTTGCATGTATTGTTTTGATTTTGTTAGTTTCTCTTCTCCGGTCAGAAATAAAAAATATAGAAGCTATTCATTGACAGTTAATGGATAGCTATTAGGTGATCATGGATAGATTTAACACGATTAAATTAATCACAGATTGCATTCTAACTATGAAATACATCTTGAAATATCATGGCATTTTATGGTATCTATGCATCTGCGCAGGGCAGTAAGCGTCGTGCGATGGCTGGCTTAACAATCTGACTAGATTGATGCATCTCCGTTTCTTTTGGTGGATCTAAAATAATTTAAGATTCCAATTATAGTAGAGATGTATTTAAAGACAACATATAATGGTAACATATTTCTTTCTAAAAAAATGCCCACGTGATCTCAGCTTCTTAATAAAGACATAACATAGTGTTATTTCAGTTTTGAATATAGTATTGTCATGAATTTTATTGTCTTCATATCTTCATGAAAATAAAGCCATGAAATGTTAAGGTCTTTCTAAACCATGCAATTTTATTTGTAACTGAATTGCTTCTTGTTGAATGTTGATCTACCTATATGGCTATCTATTGTTGTCATCCAGTTAGCTTTATTGCAGCCAAAAAAAACTATTATCCTGTTACCTATTCTGAACCACAATATTCCGATCTATAGATGTCAAAAAGAGGCAAAGGAGGTGAGGATTGTCTTGGTGAATGAGACGAAGTTGCCCTGGTCCAGTGATTACGAAGCATAGGAGCTCCATTGAATACATCAGCTTTGGCAGAGCTCTCTAATATGGTGAGTTTGTCTCATTTCTTTGTTGATTTGTGATGCATGCCTGTATGAAAATTTTGGAGAGCACTTTAGGTACTGTCTAATAGACTTGTTTCTGAGAAGTTACCAACAGGAAGTTAGCTAAATACTTCAATTTTGATAGAATTAAGTAGGACATATTAATGTTTGTTTCTCTACATTCTGTATGGATTGTGTTCTTGGCATTGCCACTTTAAACAGTACAAAATGTGATACACTGAAGATAGGTGCCTGATTTGTAATTGTACGTCTATGCTGATCTTGTACAAGAGTTTATATATAAAGACTGCATTCTATGGCTCGAATTTAGGGAATACATAAATAATAACTAATTGCTGCTGGTGTTTTATTGTACTTGCACTGGCATACTACTTTTCTCTTAGATGCTGATGCTATATGTTAGATCTTTTTAGTTTTAGAACGGGCACAAACGACCACATTTTTTGAAACCACCAAATCCACTTTTTTTGCCCTATTCAGAATTATAAACATCTAGCTTGAGTTGCTCTTCTGGAAGTAGGACACATATATGCTGTGAATTCTTTTTACCCGTGTACCATTATACAAGTTCCAAATGCCCGACATGCAAAAATGTTCCTCAGTGCCCTTACTAAAAATTTTCTTTCCCTGCGTACCATTTCAGTCACATTGCCGTGAGTGCCCTTACTAAAAAATTTCTTTCCCTGCGTACCATTTCAGTCACATTGCCGTGAGTTTCTAACCGAGGTGGATGCCAAATTACTCTTTTGCCCATCACTTGTTGTTGTTCGTTCCAGAGTCCAGAGTCAAGACGGAGTCTAGACTAGAGTCTTCGTGCTCCTTCACTTGTGTTCGTTCCCCACTGTAATCACAAACCCTAGAGGAGAGGACGAGAGAGCAGCGGGTGGGCGTGGAGGCGAGCGGCGGCGCGACGCCGGTTCTGGGTGAGCCCGTATTTAAGTTTGGACTTGATTCTGTAATCAAGCTGACTATGCACATCATGATAAATTTGGACTTCGTTTATGTCTGAATGTATTTAAGTTTAAATACTTATTGTGGTTGTCACAATTATAGATTATTTTGGATGCATTTCAAATTTATTATTATAATTATAAAGTTTTTCATATGCACATATATAGAGAAAAGGGGGAATCGTAGGATCAAAGTGGCACCCAAGGAAAGAATGAAAATTTTGATGCATTCTATAACCGAGGGCAAAATTGTCTTTTCCGCTGGCGGTTAGCGGACGTTACAAGCAAAAATGACCATAGTGGCACCTGGGGAAAGAAAACTTTGAACAAGGGTATTGAGGAACTTTTCTTTATCTCAATGGTACACAGGGCATTTTGAACTTTTATAATGGCACACAGGTAAAAAGCTCAATTCTATAACTGATTCATTGAAACTGACTGATAGATACAAAACTCACTGATATATTCAACTGACTCCTGTTAATATTTCAACTTTACCATTGGAAACTACTACCGATTGCCCTGGCTTGCTTGATTTAGTTCTTTGGTATATGTTTTAGCTTACTATCTGCATTTCACCTGTTATAAGCCTAATAAAGTGCTTATTGGCAGGTTAGTTAAGAGAAGAATGAGCTGCAAGAGGGGAACAATTCGCTCAAATGACAAATATAACTACGAAATGAGCTCCATGCAAGGATGTGGAACAGTAGCCTCAATCAAAACAGCCCTGGCATGACCAGGGTTTTTTTTACCGGTCCAGTTACTGCTAACCGGTCCGGTTACCGGTCTTACCGGTCCGGCCCGGTAGCAAAAACCGGCGGTGACCGGACCCTAACCGACACATGCACAGTAGCAAAAACCGGTCTTACCGGTAAACCGGTCGGTTTTACCGGTAAACCGGTCGGTTTTACCGGTAAACCGGTCCGGTTTTTTCGTAAAAAACCGTTTTACCGCGGTTAAAAAACCCTGGGCATGACACTGCCAGTTGCGAGCACAGTTGTGGAACCAACCGGTCTTTTGTAATATGTTTTGCATGAGGTAGTAAGATGTGAGATGGACCACCAGAACATCTGCCATAGTAACAAGATGGAAGTGCTTTATTAGATCAGTAGGAGGTGTCTGGAGTATATATATTTTTTTCAAACAGTATCTGGAATATATAGTTCCATCTTGTCTTAAGGTGATTCCTTAGTCCAATCTGACGTTATGCATGAGAGTTTTCCCGATATAACTACGAAAAAGAAATATTGTCATTTTGTTGTTTTCACAAGCATCTTGAAATGAACCCATAGGGTTAGCACGGGCATTATACCAAGGAGTTAGGCAAAATGTAAATTAAATGGTTAATAAGAGAAATAACTTTACTCTATCTCCTTATATGCAAAAGTGTTCTCGAATTGTATATAGGCTCAAATATAATTGTGTAGAAGTTAAACTATAAAAATATTTTGTTGTTTTTAAGAGTGTTCTCAAGATAAATCCATAAATGCGTTAGACGGACATCATACTAGTACCTTACAAGCAGAAAGAATTCAACTTGACAGTTCTTAGGCCTTCACATCACATTTTACAGGCAAGTCATCCGGATTCAATCCAAACGCACGCTAGGTAAAATAGAGCAACGTGGCATTAAAAGAAATGATCTATTGCTAAAGTGAAAGACATTGGTTTGATGTCTCTTCTCACGGCTTTTCCATGACTCCAGCCATCTCTCACAAGCCACAGCAGCAAGAAACCTGCTTACAGCAGCAGGACTGCAGTTGCTCTCACATTTCCTTCCCATTGTCCCATGGACCCATGTGACAATGGGGACCTGTTTTGGATCCTTCACTAGAAACACAGGCGCGGCGTTGCCACGCCATGCCGGATCGAGCCAGTCTATTTCTCGTTTTGATTGATACCTTCTTGAATTAATAATGAGTAGGCACTGGTATGCATGATGAACTTTTTTTTATTTAGAAAATGAGTAGGCTTATGACGTTGTGGAAATGATGGATACTATAAGTTGCAGGATATAATTAATTGTAATTGAATTGGTACTACTATGTTGGTCTTTGTGATCAATCAAGTTAGACGAGTTTATGTTCGTTACATATCGAACAATGTTGCGTTGTATTGATTAGATTCTGGCAATTGTAAAATAAGTTTTCCTTTTTGTGCTTATTGTTTCTTGGTAGAAGTATAGCATTTTTTTTTGAGATAAAGGGAAATTGTTTTGTGATTGATTGAATATTTTTTTTGTTACCTATATGCTAGATGGGCCAAGTGGTGGGGCTAGGCAGGCAGCCCCAGAACGTGTATCTGTTGTGCACTGTGGTATGCACCGGAGCTATCCAGAAATCATAAAAGGTTCATTTGCTAATTAATAGAGGTTATTTTAAATCATTCCAAATTTCTTTGTGTTCCAAGTTTTATATTTTTTGCATATAGAGTACATCATGGAGAGGCTACACAAAAATTTTCATGATTTTAGGAGCTCTAATTATTTTATATGAAATAAACAAAATCAGTATATCATAGGATTTAATTAAAGACTTAAAAAGGAGAAGATCATTTGGGCCAAATCTGGGCCAGCTCGGCCCGTGTACAGTGTGTATGCAGTGGCAGGCCGGCCCATACAATGGCATAGACGTTTTGCGCTATTTTCGAAAAGTTCAAGGGCCTTTTTGAAAAATTTTCTGAGAGAGGAGGATGGACGGGGGTTGTATTTCGCCAGAATTCGAGGGTTTTTTTCTAAAAATGCCGGTCGACGCCCGATCTGGGCCGTCCGGCCGGCCGATTAGATGGCCCAGAAAAGCGGGCGACGTGGCACGCTGTGGTGCCGAGCTTGGGCCACATTTCGTCTTATAGAGATTTTAGATTAGAGGAATTGAAATTTACTTAAAAAATTAGGATATTTGGCTTGGAATTTAAATTCTACAACTTTCCAAAAGTTCACATATTAGTCAGTTTCAAATTAATAGGGTGAGAGATGATAATATTAAAAAAAAAGATGGGAGATGAGAAATGAATTCTATAGATCATCATGCTATATTTATACTCTCCAACTTAAATGAAGTTATAGAAATTAATTATATAACTTTATCTTAATTGTGATTTGGTGCATGAACAAAAATCTTTCCACAGCTTTTTGTTTTCCTACTGAAGAAGTACTCTGTCGCAGGCCTCCGCTATCAGCTCTGTGGGCCGTCGTAGGCCGTAGCCCATGCTCGCCACCCGCCAGTCGGCATCTCCCCTCTCCTTTCCACTTTTCCACCACACAAAACAAGACAGAGGAGAGAGAGTTCCTGAAACTGAAATATTCGCCGGTTCCATTCTCCCCAGCAATCTGTTCTTTCCGTTGCAAGTTGCAACCTTGGTGCTGTGGATGACGCTCGCAGTGAGCGCATTCTCCTGTCGCCGCCCACTCCCCTTCAGAGGTGCGCACAATTTCCTCACCCATCTCCCAGTGTTCTTGGCCCGATTTAGTAAAATTTTCTACATCCGATTGTTTCACTTTGTGGGCAATTCGTTCTCCACCAGCCATGGGCTCACTCTTTTCCGGCCCTTTGGCCGTTTCGGAGATAGGGTTATTACTTTCGTGATGTCCACCCCGTGGTTGTCCTCTTACGAAATACAGGTGATTGAATTCAACCATCCACTATTTCTTGGGGATGTTTGCTTTTGTTCAACCACAAGCATGGCAGATTGGCAGTGATTGCAGGAACCGAAAAATAGTGGATTAATATATACCTACAAAAGTTTCTGTAGCAAGGGGAGGAATCATTACTGCAAGCCATAGAGGGGGAGGCCATAAACTCCCATAGCTATGTACACCTATAATACCGTGAAATCGAATTCACCTATGATACCGTAAAATCGATTTCAAGTTTTCAAGGGATTCAAGAGACATATACAGTATAATTGTAACCAATATAATACGGCCCTCTCATCCAGACATCACAACTGGTGCTGTAGTACCTAGTCCATCACAATTTGTGTTCATGTCAGTGTTAGGAAGGATGAACATAGGATTATTTCCTTTTTTCTGTGTAAATTGACCTTCTTGGGTTTGTTTACTACTTGCGTTGTCATGTGGAAATGTCTGAAAATATAACTATTGCTTATATCATTCTGGTACCCTTACATTGACAGATAATACTTGATTAGGTTGGAAACTGCAAAGCTCGGTTGCTACATGGAAATATTTGCGGTCTCGCCGACTTACTGTAAGGACTGTTCTGCCACATTAGTGACTTTCAATATATACATATGGCAATTATACATTGTTTTATACTGAAGGAGGTCATAGCATTTGCGACAAAAAACACTAAAAGGAAAAGGAGAAGTTTTCAGAACGAGTCAGAGGATTCGCTGTTGGTAAGTGAGGAAGCTTCTTCGGGCAGTGGAGGAAGTGCCAGCACAAGCCTTGAGGTCAATAGCGAGGATGTTGCTACAGACGATCAAATTCCAGATGCTCCAAGGAGTGCTGTTCTTCAGGCTTGCACTCTCACATCAGGCTTGTTGCTTGCTGGAGGGCTTCTGCTTCGCCAGGTAAACACTGTAGTGTAGTGTTCTCTAGGACAACTTTCGTTTCTTGAGACTGCCCTGTTTGGTGGATGCTATACTAAGCACATATAAGTTTGTGCACTGCTATGATGTTTGCAGTATCATGAACTCCTTATGAACCCACATTGCTTACTTTTCTTGCATCTGATCAAAGCCCGAATTTCATATAATAAAAATGGCTGATTGTATAACACAGGCATCACACCTTGCATCTTTAAATGGATGGCCAGTTGCTGATCCTACAGATGTGTCATGTAAGTTTTTTTTTCTACATCTTTGGTTCTTTGCAGATAAATGAGATGTAATATAATACTACTAACTAGGAAAGATGTCTTGTAGCATAATATTAACTTAACTACTACTTTTTCTGCAGTTAATTTTGAAGCTTGGCATCTTGAGTTGGTTGGGACTTGTAATAGTAATCTCCTCTAGTAGATACATTCTGCTACAAACATGGTCAGATTTCAGAGATTCCAGTGAAGCTGCAAATAGACAAGTATGTAATGACTATCAAATATACATACTTTGAATATCTTTTGAGTTGGAGTTATTGGTTTCACATTTCCCACATGCTGATAAAGAACATAGCTATTGAGTTGTCTTAACATAGCTATTGAGTTGTCTTATAATGGTTCAGTGTAATGAGAAACATTCTGTTAAACACTGGAAGATTTTAATTTAACTTGTATAAACTTTGAAATGTTTTGCTCCGTACCACCATCTTAATGAAATACATGTCAAAAAAAAAAAAAAAACTGAAAGATATAGTTGTTTCTATGTTCTAGTCTTTTGCCCTAATGAAACATAAAGTTGGGAGTGTCTTGTGCCTACTGAGTTAATAATATTGGGTGATAAAAAGAACTCTCTTTACATGTAGTCTTTCAATTTCCACCAACCTATTATTTACTCCTTCATTCGCATATTACTACCAATCCATAGTTCCAGACACGCCGGTGTAGGATGGATACTAGTAACTCTTTTCACTCTATGGTCAACAAGTAGTGTGTAATGTATTCCCCTGTAATCATTTTTGGACTCAAACCTTGCCAAGCTTACTCAGCATTTTTAGATACTGCAAATCTCTTATTGAAATCCACACTTAATTATTTTATTTTTGATCCATTAGATCCTTACATCGCTAGAGCCTCTTGACTACATTATCGTTGCTTGTCTTCCTGGGATAAGTGAGGTGAGCTCATCAATTAAAAGATAAAGTCACTTGTTTGGTTAATAAAGTAACTTTTTATGTACACTTTACATATAACAGGAGTTGCTCTTTCGAGGGGCAATGATGCCTATCTTGGGATTGAACTGGATTAGTGCTCTTATAATCGGAACCATTTTTGGTGTTCTTCACTTGGGCAATGGAAGGAAATATTCATTTGCAATCTGGTACATACTTTTCTGCAGTATATTTTTGCATGTGTGCAACAGGAAAAAGTGTACCAGTTTCTGCTATACACATAAGTAATAACATGGTGATGAGATTCAGATGTGTTCTTATACAAATTTTTATGTTTCCAGGGCTACATTTGTTGGCTTTGCCTATGGTATAGGTACCATAGCTTCCTCAAGCATTATAGTTCCAATGGCTTCTCATTCCATAAACAATATTATTGGAGGTTTACTTTGGCGCTATTCAAAGAACTCACAAAAGTAAATATACATAATACCCTTAATAGTCATCCCTGTAAGATGTTGCACAAGTTTAGACTTTTTAGTCCTTACTAGTGACTAGTCCTATTGTCAGTAGTCGTGTCCCGTCGTGTCCCATTATTGCTTAACTCATATAATTTCAGTAGCTTACTGTATTTTTCTCTCTCTCATTTTCTCCCTACGATCCTATGGAAAATGAAGGTAAAGATGACACCTGTGAAGAAACAAAATGTGGAGTCATGGACTCATGGTCTACAGAATATAAGATGCAACGAGCTCAACCATCGGTAGCTCTGAGATTGTCAAATTCAAATATGAAATTTTCTTTTCTAGTGGTCATCCATAATTCCATATAAAACAGATTGTCAAATTCAGATATGGGTTTTTCTGTTCTAGTGTTCATCCATAATTTCATATACAACATATATAGTCAGACTTCACAAGTAATAATCAAATGGGGAAGTGCTTTGAAATCAGTCCCTGCTTCGTTGTGGGGGAACAAAAATAAATAACTGAAAACATATTGTCCATGACATGTTCTTGATGGAGTTCAGTCAGCACCTTTCACAAACTGGTGCAGAACTTTGAATGTGCAGTAGGCCACACTGCAGTTGCTGTTGCAACCTGTGGATGCTTTTTGAGCAGCAGAAGGCATCCAGGGTTACCGTTTACGATGATGTGTCGAGATTTCCGCAGCAGCAGCAGCTGGTTACCGCTTACGATGATGTGTCGAGATTTGCGCCCAGTCTTTGGGCTTGTAACCAATGAAGGTGGTGCAAGTGAAACAGCCACCAGGGTTAGCATGTGGATAGAGATGATCGCGACTTCATGTTCATGATGTATTAGTGTTGATAGACATCTTCAACTTGGTTGGTGAATAGCAGCATCCAGTTTGAGATGGTGGCTCCTACATATGTATATGCGCCTGAGCTGTTGGATCTTGGATGTTCGTTTTATGTGGCCACTAATCCTTCTCTCTCTTTTTTTTTTTTGTGAATCATTATCAATATTTGTTGAAGTTTTGAATATTTCAGGTCGATTGTGTTGGTAAATTCTGCTAAAAGTTTTGAATATGTGGATTGTTTTCGGTGTTAACTATGTCTTTTTGAAAAAAAAAAAAAAAACTGTTGTAACAAATATTGTGCGCCCAGAGTTCTGCAGAATTGCAGTCTTAGCTTCCTTTGGAGCTGGTCTATTTGCACACTTGTTGTGAAACTGCAGTTCTGAACTCGTTTGGAAGCTTTTCATATTTGTTTCGAAATACACAATGGGAAATCATTTGGTGATCAAAAAAGAAATCTTATCTTTCAGAAAAGTCGCAGGTGTACGAATATATATACAGAGTAGTGTTTGGTAAAAGTAAATAGATTAGAGCAAATCTGAAACTGAGGTATAATATGCAACTTCATATTGAGCCCATAAGCCAACGGCCCACGGCCCACCCTCACGCCCTCACCCTCCCGCGCTCTCCGCCGCCGCCAACCCTTCAGCAGCCACTCCGCCGCCGCCCGCCCCTGCCCGCCTCCCCCTGCGCCTGCGCTGCTTGCTAAACACTCTCCGCCGTGCGCCGCCCGGTCGACCTCCCGTTCCTGCTCCTCCCTCCAGCCGGGCGTGCTCCACTGCCATCCCCAGGGAGATGGGGAAGCGCAAGCCTATGCGAGGTACGAAGCCCTGCCCAAACCGAATCGTCGCCACCTCCGTCCGAGCTGTCGTAACGTGCTTTTCCCTGCTCGTGTTGGTGTTGCTGCCGTCGCAGGACCGAAGAACCGGCCAAAGAAGCCAAAGTCCGCGAAGCAGGGAGCTGAGTTGCCGGAGGAGAATCCCCAACTGTCGGAACACGATGAAGGTCTGGTCCTCTTCTTCTTGCGTTGGGTTCTTTAGGTCCAATGAGTAGCGGAAGATTCTTAGTTGGCTATTCACTTCACGAGCAAACTCCACCGTGTGGCCTGCCCTCATTATTATTTATCTAAGCATCTCCATTCTACTTGGTCTGCATCTAGTAGTAAGAAGCTTAAGTTGCTAGTTTCTGCCACCAGAGAGTTCTGTTGTGGTGTTACTCCACTGACAACATATTTAAACTCAATTTTCTTTGCATAGTGACGTGCAACCAGCCAACCACACTATCGGCCTTCCTCCACTCACTTTTTTACTAACTGCAACAGAATAGGCTCACGCTCATTCTTACTGAACTAATCACTGTGTGTCGCAGAAACTGTAGATACTGAATCTGGATCAGCGGGGACCGTTAGACGTGATAAAAAGGCCAATGGGAACCTTCAAGCCACAACGCAGAGCGATGAAGAGGACATAGAGGATGAGTATGACGCTCCTAGTGGTGATGCGCCAGGTGATACGATAAACAATGGAAATGATGGTTTTGATGAAGCAGAGACTTCATGGTTAGTGCTGCATATATGATTTGTTCATTGTCTGTCACCTTTATGGAGTATTATGGTTCCATGTTTGCATTTTCAGAATGTTAACTTTAGGTCACCCGTTTACTTTATTTGTTTTTGTAGTATATGATTTCGTATTACCTTCGATAAGCAAATCAATCTTTTTTAAAACACTTCATCTACAGCCATTTTAATGTTACAGTTATCTTTTTAGACTGATCAGAGCAGATTAGCCCCTCATGACTTTTTTTGTCAGGATACAGTTGAACTGGCAATTTTTCTCCATTTCCTGTTCTCGTGTGCGTTGTCACTCCTTTTCAACACTGTCTCCGTCTGTCTGTTTTGCAGTTCATTTCATCGTCATGTAAGCCACATCATATCAAATGAAGAAGTCAAGGCGTTGATGAAGAAGAACTATAAGTTTAAATGGGAAATGCCTGCTGTGGGCATTCCAAGGTCCAAATGGGTTGGAACAGGTGAAAAAGTGCAGGTATAGTTCTGGTTAGTCCTTATGTATGTATTTTGAAATTTATATGCTAGTCATCTGAATATCGTTAGATGATAGGGTGTACTATCCAGTATTCAGATGTTCTATTATATGTTTCAAGTTTCGATGCTATATTACCCTGGAATAATAACTATGCCTAATGCTGCCGAGAAAAATAATTATGCCTAATGCTGCTGAGAAAAATAACTATGCCTAATGCTGCCGAGAAAAATAATTATGCATAATGGCAGTGCCTATTATAGTGAAGATCGGGTTATTGTCGAACTGTATACCTCTTTCATTGGGTTTCCATGTTTGAAGGATAAATTTAATCACACACATCATATGAAATTGCAAGGGAACTTGATCTTTTTAGCCCTGAAATCTGGTCACTAAATTTATTGAATTTGTAGCTGACCTTTCAAACTACTACTCTTAGTTTAAATCAGTTATTACCTTAAGCGTGTTTTGGTATCTACTAATTTTCTTTAAGCATGTGAACAAGTTACTTAGAAAAAAAATGTATTTGTATTTATGTACTTTATACACTTTCTCAACTGCCCATGACTCATCTTACAAGTTGGAGTTGGGGATCTGGAAATAAATTATTTTTGTGTGTGTGGTGGGGGTGGGTGGGTGGGGGCATTGCTAATTGTCTGTGTCACAACAAATACTTGTTTCTGTGATTTCTTAATATGGTGCACATATTATGAAGTTTGGCAAATTTTGTTAAGCACATTACCCCCTAAAATATTGCTCTTGTTCATTTTTGTTTGTCTATGCCTTGTTCATTGCCTAAACTAAATGTCAAATTAGTTACTAGCTTTTGATTTGATTGTCTTACCAAATGTGCATGACAGTTTTGGTATGATTAATCTTAAGGAGAACCTTGATGCTTTGTTATTTTAGGAATCTTGTGATGATCATCTTCATGATGTCAAAGGAAAGTTGAGAG
This sequence comes from Themeda triandra, assembly GCA_018135685.1. Classification (NCBI taxonomy): domain Eukaryota; kingdom Viridiplantae; phylum Streptophyta; class Magnoliopsida; order Poales; family Poaceae; genus Themeda; species Themeda triandra. Next base: position 94,818 of record JAENPR010000690.1, on the reverse strand, counting down.
ACCATTGGCAACGCACGCTGTCTGATCATTTAAATTCTCGAATGAGCTTCTTCTCTCTTTGTAAGTTCTCTATTGCAATAAACATCATCTCTCCCTTGTCTGCCTTAATCACAGCTGTGAAGGTCATGGTTCTTTCTTGTTTTACACTTAGGGCCTGTTTGGGAGTGCTCCATTCCTGTAGTGTCCCAAAATACAGAGTTATAGGTTAAAAATAAAGTTTTATGCTTCTGGTTCCAGTCTAAAATGAGAACCCGTATAGCTTACTGAGACACCCTCACTCTTCTTCCAGGCTCCAGATCCACCTTCATGAGTTTGTGAAATAGGTGGAGCTGGAGGTCTTCTGAATAGGCTTTATTTTTGCTGAGTTTTGTTGGTTCTAAACCTGTTTGCTTTAACTATTTCTGGAGGTTCCCAAAAAAAACTATTTCTGGATTATTTGTTACTGCCACCGTTCCAAATTGTAAGTTGTTCTGGCTTTTCTAGATGCATATCTTTTACTATGTATCTAGGCATAATATATATCTCGGTGCGTAGCAAAAGCTATGTATCTAGAAAATGTAGAACGACTTGCAGTTTGAAATAGAGGGAGTATTTAATAACACTGTAACAGTTATCTTGACCAAGAGATAAAGGTTTCAGTTATCAGTTTTTGTGGTAGAGGTCAGTAATATTAGAATAATAATTTTGTGCCTAAGTTTTATTTATTTGTGAAAAACAGCATCTCTCTGTCTAGAGCAAATATAGGTTCAAAAAGAATATCTCCAAGACAGGTGATAATTTATCAGATTTTACTAGTGTTACTTAAGTTTTGATCTTAAACTTGGCCATTTGTGTTACTTTTTGTATATGGAACAAGACAGCACTTTTAGTTGTTCTAAATCCCAAAGAGTGAAGTTGTATGCCTATTCAATCCTTGGTCTAATCATACTGCGGAAAAGAAGGGTTACTGATACAATTTTAGACTTTTAGCTCCACCAGTCAATTCCAAACACTACTTTCTGTGATGCAGTAACTAAACTACCAAATTAGGGCTGTATCTTGTTAAATTTGCTCACAATGTGATGTATGGTATGCTTTCTATTTTCCTTACTGTAGGCAACAGTTATCGTGACATAATGCATTGCAATAAGAAGCCATTTTATCTGAAAAGTAATGGTCCTGATTCCAGTACTATGGACGCATATCTTATGCATGCTGTAAGCTTTACTATCTCTTTGCAGTTATGATATTATTCTTGAACCTCTTTAATGGTGCTGGCTAATCTGCAAAGCGTACTACTTCTGCAGTTGAATCATGTTCATAGGACGCGAGATGTTGTAATTAGAAATGACGCGAAGCTTAGGAGTGACGCGGACAGAGATATTTCGGATGATAAGACATACCTTGATCAGGGTTTTACGCGCCCAAAGGTATATCACATCAAGAATATTGAAATGTTGAGCACCCTGTTCTGTTGCCGTTGGTACATTAACTGAGATTGCACTACCAGATATTTTTAGTTGCATTTTAGTGTACTATCCTGCATTTGTGATGCAATATTTTCTTTGTGATGTGTGTTGGCAAGAAGAAAAAATACATAATTATGTGAGGTGGATAGGGTTATAAGAACACATTAAGCTGTCTCAACAGTTGATACCTGCATGTTTACTCAGAATTTATGAGGAATTATGCTTTTTTTCCTTTGAGATTTTAGTGTTTCTACCCCTATTCTAAAGTCCATTGGTGATTTTGCCTCTCTTTTTTTAACTTTGTGATTTTACCCTCGTTTTTTGTAAACGAAGCTCCTTTTTACCCCTAGTATAACTTTGTTTGAGACAGATTGATTAAATAGCCAAAAAAAGAAAAATAAATGAAAAGACACCTGCGCAAAAAGACAAGGATACTCTTATGTCCCTCTCCTATCGCTTGGAGGCGATAGTTCACACATCTAGCGATATTAAATTACGTTTATGTGGATTGTTAATTAAAGTGTTGTAGAATTTTTTTAAGAAAATATGTCCAATAAAAATGAGAGCTTGATGTCTAAAAATAGAGGTAAAACACAACATAAGAAAATAGGGGTAAAAACTCATGGACAAAGTCATTATTTTGTCTAAAAGTTAACATCGTTAGAAGGACTTAACAAACTAGGGGTAAGTCTTGCTTCGTTTAAAAATTACAGGGGTAAAATCACAAAGTTAAAAAAACAAGGGTAAAATCACAAACTGACTTCAAAACAGGGGTAAAAATGCTCAAGCCCCTTTTCCTTTTGTGTAATTATAAACCATGGCATGTCATGCTTCTTAAGATTCATGTGACCTTTATGTTGATTTCCCTGATTTCTCAAATATTATTTCTGTTCCACCAACAACTTATTGCCGTGTGGGCGTGGTATGTGGGAGTGTGCTTGGATATTGCAGTGAAAAATGCTTGGAAATGCGTTCAAACCCATAACCTCAGTCTTGAATGGCATGATAGTCCGTCCACTACTGTCCCATGCTTCTTTGATGAGTTTGGTATGAAACTCTATATTTAAGCTGTTTTGAGCCCGTTGTCCAACCGTTTAGACCAGTTAAGGGTTTGACCAGTATGACGCCAGTCAAATCCCAATAACTATGCCCTTTGGGGTTTTTACCACACCAAGGAAGCTCTGCAGGATGTTAGAGCTTTTAATAGAGGATGTCCTGGTCTAAACAATTTATACTGTCCTAAACTCCAAGCGATAGTGGTAAATAAATAACGAATCAATATTATTCTAATTATTAGCGATAGATTGCCAGTTGACTAGACTTAAAGTCATTAGGTCATGTGTCTCATGGTGTCCAGCTGCTGTGTGGTCTCAAGGTGAATCCTTGGATGACTTTGAGCACTCCTAAGCAAATAATATCTAATTGGACACTGCACATTAGTTAGTGTAATTGTACTTCCAGTACAAAATAAATAGTGTTGGATAGTCAACTATTTCAAATTATGTAGTTGGGATATTTGAAAATTGATACAGGTGGATTTGTCTCAAAGTTTCATAAAATATTACAACAGATATTAGTAGTCAAAGTTGTGTTTTGTCGATGTCCAAAATTTCACTTATCTATGACTGGATCGAGTCCTTTTCTCATGCAATTGTCAATAAGTAAACTTAGCTCACATGCTATCGGTTTGGTACTTTGGTGGGGTCTGTACCAGTGTACCATAAATCCAGTCTTTAAGATACATTCATATTAATCCTGTTTTCTTTTCTCTAAATATATTTTTAGGTTCTTTTCTTGTTACCTCTCAAAAGTTTTGCACGACGCATTGTGAAGAGATTAATCCAGCTTTCTCCATTGCCACAAAAGGTAAATTTTCATTTTCTTATTTTCATATGCAATGATTTGGGTTCTGATTTCTTCAAGATGTGAAGTAAGTTCATAAAAAAAAAATCCTATTATTCCTGTACATACATTTGATCTTTTTTTCTGCTGATACAATAGCTGATAGGGTTATGTACAGATATAACCATATCAATAACTCGCTCTCATTTGTTTTTATTTCTGGTTCTAAGTGATATCTTTCTCTTTTCTCTAGGATAGTACCATGGGACAATTTAAAAAGGAATTTGGTGAATCAGATGACGAGGGGATACCTGAACATAGCACAAAACCTGCAGACTTTGACCTTCTTTTTGCTGGAGATATTGATGATCACTTTCTTTTTGGTGTAAAATTAACAAAGTGAGTATTCTATATAATTACTTAATATTTACTCCCTTCATTCCATAATAGAAGGTGCAGCTACCTTTTCTCATAGTCCTAGAATACAGGGTGGCAGCTTCTGGGCTCCACTCCGCATGCAACATTTAGTTTGGAGACTGCCATGAGTCATACCATGCCTTATTTTTTGAAACAAAGGGAATATAATCTTATGACCAAAATATAACTTTCAGAAACAGATAAACTAGTCTTCCTGAGAATATATGCTCTATTTTTTTCCTAGCATATTGATTACTGAGAACAGCCTACCCCAACTTGCTTGGGACAAAAGGCTATGTTGTTGTTGTTGTTGTTATTGATTACTGAGAACATCTAAATAATTAATGTTTGAACTAATGTTTCTGCAGGAAATCTATTAAGTTGTACAGTAACTTCTATTCTTCTGATATAATAGTTGCATCTCCTTTAGCACTGAAACGTGTAAGTATTTTTTTTTTCAAAAAACAAGATTTCTTCATAGACTCCATAACCTGTCTTACTCATGTTCTGCAGTTGTACATTACTCTTATTCTGGGCACACCTTGTATGCTGTTGTCCTATTGATCTAGAATTTGATGTGCTCCTTCCTGGAAAGTATATGGAAATTGCTAGAATACTTAGGATATGGACCTGGTGGTGGTTAGCCAGTAGTATTGTAGGGAGATCCAGGTGGGAACAGCTGTATGCCAGCAAGAAGCTGGATTTTTTTGGTGGTTTTGCAATCTTACTTAATAGAATGTACAGTGGAATGGGAAGAAGTATGCAAGATGTGTCATAGTGCTGATGGCAGAACTTGTTAGGCCATGTAATTTATTTGGATATGGGTGGGGTACAGGTAATTGGTAAATGTATGGTGCTACACTTCTAGTGTGATGGCTTTGAGAAGTAGCAACTGCTGTAGGACAGGATCCTCGGGAAAATGCTGGTTGAGGAAAATTCATTAATAAAGCCTTCATGGAGATTAGCTGTTGGATTGGTCAATCTAAATGATGGCACCAGTCTGATTGGACAAATGAAACAGTATTATTGAAAGCAATAAATAGTGTCATCAAGCTTTAGGCATTTCAAGCATGATTGGAGATTTGCCTGATGTACTGAACTTTGATGGGGTATAAAACACTGTTTGAAACCAAGCCATTTCAGCATCTGTGCTATGATCTTGTCAATCTTCATGACATCATCTTGTTCGCCTCCTTTTGTAGTGATCCCTGCAAACAATACAATCCAGTAGAAAATACTCTGTTGCCTTAATAGAAAACTTCCTCTCAATGGCCATCTTGTTGCCTGTATGCCAAATTGCTCACACGCTAATTCTAGAAAGGTGAAAAAAAAATCAAAAGGCCTGACTCGTAGGTCACACCAAATTCTATGGGATGCAAATAAACAAAAAGTCTACCAACGATTAAGGCAGTTATCCCATCTAAAAGTCTTCTGTATGCCACACCATACTATATAGCAGCCATAAATTTTTATCTGTATTTTGTTTTTTTATTGTTAAAAGCCAATTTCTTTCATCTCAGCACATAACTTGCTTTCTAATTAATTATTACTAAATTGAACTTCTGGAACATGTATATTGTTATGGAGTTCTATTGTTTATGCTTTATGCTTTTCTGTTATCAGAAAATTGATGGAGGAGAACATGGCAAGGAGAAGGATTTTGATTTCCTATCTTCAATTGAAGTTAGTTCCTTTTATCCTATGATCTATTTGCCACCTCATTACTAGATACAAGTCTTTTTGTTAAACCATAAATAATATGTCAACAATCTTTATTCACATAAAAAACATACAAATTATATCTCTCGCCCAAAAGTACTCCAGAATATTGTATGTTGCAGGTTGATAATGTATTAGTCTATTTGAACACAAACTACTTAAAAAATTTATATCTCAACATAGATTTGTATTTAGGAATGGAACATAGTGCATTTTTTCCTTCTGTTTCTCCTTTCTCCTTGCTTACTTATTTCTAAAATGGTTTGTATGCAGATTGTGGTGGTTGATCATGCGGATGTGATATCTATGCAGGTAAACTTCAAGGCTTATATATTTTTCTACTTATATTTGGTTTTGTACCTTTTGGTACAAATGACAGTTTATGCATGGATGTAGAACTGGGAGCATCTGGAGGCTGTGTTTGAACAACTTAATCAGTTGCCAACAAAAGAACATGGAACCAATGTGATGCGAATTAGGCCATGGTAATCTATTTCCTTGAATATTTTTAATGCTCTGATAGCATCGACTCTCTGTATTGTGGACAGTCAATTTTCATGGCAATTTATTACTAGTTATTTATGTGTATTCTCAAACTATATCCCTATTAATTAAGCTTGTACATTGATGTCCAAGGTACTTGGATCAGCATGCACAGTACTATCGGCAGACAATACTGTTAAGCTCATACCTTACACCAGGTATGGATTCAGCTGGAATGTGATTTTAACCTGCCCCCTTCCCTCCTCTCCTCTTGTTTTGAGTAACATAGAAACTGGTGCTCAAGGCTAGTTATGTACAGGAACCTCGAGACCTTGATTAGTTACTAGGTTAATAAATGATAATTTGATGATGATATGCAGGCTTCTTTTGCATCTATTACATAGTTGTCCATTTGTTGGTTCATATATGTGCATTTAAAATTTCAATTGTTTTCCATGTTATGCAGAGATTAATGCTTTATTTAACGGATTATGCTTAAATTATGAAGGAAAGGTATGCCATGATTGAAATCACTGAGTAAGCTGTTTCTTTGCCCCCTTTATGGGAGTACATGTGTTGTTGAATTAATAGTTTTACATCTTGTACTAGATTAAAATGGTGACCGAGTATGCAGGTGTTCTTTCCAAAATACAACTTGAAGTGCGGCAGGTGAATGCTGTTATCCATCTTGATTCTGCCACGTTGTTGCATATATAGTGAATGAAAGTTAAATTTTACTCAAAGATGTATATTTGTGTAAAAAAAAAGGTATTAAACCATGCATTCAGAATCCTCCTGGGTTATACTAAAGTTCATGCATAGTTTATATCTTATTTACTAAAACAGTTTTGACTATTTTAATCCTTTTCAATGTGCAATTACTAAACAGGTGTATGAACGATTTGATGCTTCTTCTATTACTGAAGCTGACGATGCACGCTTTGATTATTTCTGCAACAAGGTCTGTTCTTTTATGCTTGTATAAAATATGTATCTTCCGATGTACTGGAGTTAGCTCAAATAGTACATTTCTTATAATGAAGGATTTCCTAGTTACATAATAATCTGAGCAACTATGTACAATCCTTCAAAGTGTACTTAGGCTAGTTCAAATTCTAGAAACATCCTAGCAAATTGATCTACTTGACAGTCTAGTCAGTAAACTTATCTGATAAGCAGCTAACTGATCTTATCAACTTGACTAAATCTCTAAGCAAATATCTAGCTTACTTGGCTGGGCTAGCTCAAGCTGAGGGAGGTGTATTGGCACGTGGCCTGGCTACGTACTGCAGAAAATTCTGGAGTTTTTATTTCACCATTTTTTGTGATCTGTTCCATATATAAATATGTATATATGTTATTTAACACATCTGTCCTTTTTATATTTTATGATGTGATACAGGTATATCCAAAGATCCAGGACTTGGATGAGGTATGCTCTATTCTGTATGTACGAACATTCAGTTGTGTTTGATACTTCTGAAATTTTGTAGGAACATAGTTTTTAATGCTCAGCATCTCCTGTAAATACTGATAATGTTCATACTCCGACAATGACTATCTCTTGCAAGATTCGCTAATTTCTAGTGCATTGCAGGGTGGATTGCTGCTATTTGTTAGTTCGTACTTTGAATATATTCGAATAAGCAATTTCTTAAAATCTAAGGAAGCGTCATTTTGTCGAATTGGAGAGTGAGTAGTCGACCTTCTCATTATAGATTATTTTATTAGTTCAATTCAATTTATCTTCCTTTAGTCTTAAGACAAGTGGTATTTATCTCAATGTGCTCCCAAATCAGGGCTACATCACAACAGGATATATCTCGTGCAAGACTCTGGTTTTTTGAGGGCAAGAAAAAGATCTTGCTTTATAGTGAAAGATCTCATTTCTACCACCGATACAAGGTACAATTGCTTGAATCATTACTTATTGTATCCTGCAATTCCTGTTGTTTCTGTATTATGTGTATTGTCTAAGGATATTCGTCATTATTTCTTGACGTGCAGATCAGGGGAACAAAGCATTTACTAATTTATTCATTGCCAGGGAGAAAAGAATTTTATCCGGAGGTATTGACTAAATTGAAATTTCATTGCTTTGTCTCACGGTTTACCGTGAAGAGGTTTTGAATGTTAATCTCCCTTGGGTTTGTTTCTTGCTTTCAGCTTGTAAATATGCTAGGTGAATCAGAGAACCAGAAGTGCAATGTCCTTTTCTCTCGTCTTGACCTTCTTAAGGTGAGTTCACCATTTCACTTGGTTCGGTTCCATCATGGAAACCGTAATCTTGTCCAGCTATCAATCTCATGCTCTGCAGAAACATTAATTTCATGAAGTTCGTGATCCATTTTATCATGCAGTTCAGCTATTCAGTTAGCAGTATGAACTAATTTGTTTTGATCTTTGTAGTCGCACTATCGCATTTCCACATAGTCTGGATTCAAAATGAAAACCAAAAGCTTTTGGGTTTTGAGCTTCTGTTTGAAAATCTGTCTCTCTCACACCTAGTGTCGGTTAATCCTCAACAGTTTCCCACACAGTTCTCCTGATTATGTGCTAGCTCTTGTATATATGCAATTTGTTATTTGAGAAGTTCATATGCATTCCTTGAGTCCATGAGTTATTCCACCAGCATCTTAGTTATCCTTCGTCTGTGTGAACTGACCTTGTTGCTAACTTGCAGTTAGAGCGGATTGTTGGGACTTCTTCCGCACGAAGGTTGATTTCCTCGGACAAGGGCATGTTTGTCTTCTGCTGATGTAGCCATGTAGCCTTGTAGGTTTACCCTACTGTTGAGCAGACTGTCTACTTGCTTTTATATTTACCCAGGGGTTACGTTTTGACCAAATACAATCAATTATTAGCAAATCTACACTGGGGATTTCCATATGATTATTTTGATGTATATGGTCTGGATAACGCCCTGACCTGAAGCGCTCACCACCCACGCAACTAAAATCTAGTCCCCGCCCTGTTTGCTTGTTGCCTGCCGCTGCCGGGCAATTTTGCAGCTAGACAAGAGCCTGAACCTTAGACTAACAAAACCGAAATCCGTTTCACTGCTAACGGATTTTTTTAAAAAAAATATTGGATGAATTTGGAATGAGCCATTAAAGGTAGGCTATTGGATATGATTATTCTTATCTCAAGTTGCCAGACTCCCTCTTGAGCCTGGTCACCTCTTTGGCTGTCTCCTTCGAGCCTTTTTTAGCTGTTTTGTGTTGTGAGAAACCATTTTTAGCTGTCTTCTTAGGCCTTGTTTAGATCCCAAAACTGGGAGTCCAAATTCAGCTGCTCACACACTCGTAGCGCAAGACCAGTAAGAATTTCGTTTGTATTTGTGAAATATTGTCCAAATATTAATAAATTATACTCAAAAGATTCGTCTCGCAAAGTACAACAGAATCCGCAATTAGTTTTTTATTTCATCTATATTTAGTACTCCATGCATGTGCCGACATTTTGATGTGACGGGGAATAGAAATTCTGCATAGTGGAATTTGGGGGTGAAATCTGGAATCTAAACAAGGCCTTAGTTAAGAAAACATAGCTCCTACGAACTTCTTGCAATGAACAGTTCTTTGGATGGCCGTTTGACAGTCCTTGCTGGAAACCGGAACCGTAGCCATGCTAAAATGGGCAGTCTATCTCCTCTGTTCTTGTCAGCTGACAGCTGGTCTACTCACGCAGTCATGCCCTGCCTAGTCTTTTGTCCTTTTGCATTATACCTTGGTGCTCATTAGTGTGCCTTGGCCACCAAAATTATTTGGCCGCTAATACTTTGATGCATGATGAGTCAGTTGGTGCACGGCAGGAGAAAAAGAAGTGGCGCATAGGGAAAAGAAAAAAAAAAGAAGAAGAGAGACGAAGGGTGAAGGAAAGGAGGTTCAGGGTTTGAGAGTTCACTTAATCTTTTGCAAATTAGAAACCTTTCTTAGAAGGCCAGAAGGGTAAATATCAAAGAGCACTCGAATGCTAAGTAAATTCAAAACCTCTCTTAGAAGGCCAGAAGGTAAATATCAAAGGGCACTTAGAATGCAGGAAAAATTGTACAGCAAAATCCAATTGAAATTTTTTCTAGTATTGAGCTGATTTAATCGATGATTTAAACTTTTCTGACAGCAGGCAAAGATGCAGGAGTACGTACGTCGGGTATGTGTGCTTAGCTTCGTGCACTGAACACCGCGGGAACCGAGTTCTGCAACATCCCAGTTCATGAACGATCGTGTCCTTGCGCGAGTTCATGAACGATCGTGTCCTTGCGCGTGCACTGCCGACTATGCATGCACAATCACATGGCACCGGCCGGGCTACGTGTCTGTACGGAGTACGGAGAACGATAAAAATACCAGTCGAGAGTGAGACAGACAGAAGAGGCGGCTGCTGGCTGCTGTGCTTGTCCTCGACGACGGACGAGAGCAGATACAGCCGCCCGGCGGCCATCATTCCGATGCAGTCGCCTGACCTCCAAACGACGACCAACGGTAGCTGCCGACGCCTTTTGCCACCTCACCTCACGGCACAGCTAGCGGCAGCCGTAGTTGCCTATACTACCAGGTAGCGACATAGACAATCGATTTGGATGGTCAATATCGCTGCCCAGCATCCACTATATATATCTATAAAAAAAATACTAAGCTCGACGTCTACAGTTAGTAAGTACTCCGTATCTAGCTAAGCAATTAAGCATGAGTTAGTTACACGTTCTAGAAATAAATGATCTATCTATACTTATACTGGATGGATAGTTGTGGGGTAGTGAACGAATACGTGCACTGATGGAGCGAGGCTTGCACGGGGGATGGCATATCATATTGACCTCGATCTATCGTACTAAGTCTCTGACCGGCCGGGTTTAGGAAAGCGGTGGCAAGACTTTTTACTGCAAGGCAAGGTTACTGTGATGGCTGGGCAACATGCATGGGGCGATGCAATCCATTGCGACATTGCGACGTGGTCTATCGTAGCATCCGGCTGTCTGTTTGATCCGTCGTCAGGGTAGAGGGCCCCACCGTAACGTTTAGAGAGCTGCTGCTACTGCTGCCAGCTATAACTGCGGCCACAGTAGTACTATAGTAGTACTAATGAAAGCTCCTCCAGGTAGTGGTAGTGGAGGCAGTGATATTTTAGATAGATAGTCGGGACCCTAGCTGCACTAACCACAGTCCAAAATATAGATAGATAAAGATCAGCTAAAGATGGCTTTGAAGCAAGAAATCGACCACTCAACCAACCTTCCTGAATCCTGAGTGGAAGAGTAGATTGATCGACATCTGCAATGATTCTTCGATTCAGTGCATCCCATCTCCAACCCCGGTCCCCCAAAACATGGCCCCGGCCGGAATGAACTCCATCGATCCATCGCGTCTCGGCTTTGTCTCCTTTTGACCTACACTAGTAGTACTATACTGTATCCTTGATTGCTTGGCTTTCGCGATCCGTGACAAGCCCTGCATACTGAGTATACTAGTATAAAGCATGATTCCATCGCATTCCATTCCAATTCCAACGGCAGATGAGATGAGATGATGAGTCGCCCCACTCGAGATTGTGTGGTGCCTTACCTTTCCTAGCTAGTGTTTCCCACACGTCGTCTTTTAGCCAAGCAGCTTAGCTTTTTCCGGACAATCAAGCTTCGGTCGGCTTTATGCATCACGGCCTCAATAATCGCAACCAACAACATAATGCAAGGCCGACAAGCAAAGCTATCCTCACAATATGACATTCTTTAAAAAAAATTACTCAGCACATTCCAAGCTCGATCGAGTCAGTCATGATGGCACGCACAAGCAAGCACGAGCTCCGTCTCCAATCTCCATCGATCGGCCGGCTACTAGTACTAGTACTATCGGTAGAAGAGAGTACGGCGACTTCACTCCTTGTACTAGTTGATTAATTATGCGTGGCGTGGCGTGTCCCGTTTAGCTAGAGGCGTGACGAATGATGGTTAATTATGCGTGCTGCTCTTGTGCTTCACGGCGGGTCCGCGGTCCCAATGCAAGTGATTAGTAATATGGTAATGGGACAGTACTCCCTGAAGCTGATACGGGGACGAACAACGGGACGACGCGCGAAAAGCCACAGCAGTAAGCGGATGGATCCGCTGCTGGCGACAACCAAACACCGAATCCCAACCCCAACGAGCTGATATGATACGGTACCATACGCCGCGTAGTATAGTACAACTGCAAACAAATGATGCGCTGCACGTACGGTACGGCAGCATGCGTGCGACATCCCACTAAGTACTCTCTGCTCCCCCCAAGAGCCAAGATACTACTAGCGCTACTGTAGCTCATTTAGTCCACTAAGATCCTGCTAAAAGTACTACTGTACTGTGTAATGTTTAACCTGTCTGTCAGTGCTTACTAGTATAGTAAGGTACTACTGCTGCTACTGTTCCACTAAGATCCTGCTAAAAGTCTCTTGTCTCTGCATGGCATGGGCATGTTCGTTGTGTATGACCGATGACGGCTTGTTTATCTCTACGTACTCTGTTTATTCCTTGGTTTAACATAACAACAAGTTTTTTTTACTAGCGGGTGGTTGGACTGGGATCGGTCAATTATCGATGAGTAGGACTGTAGGAGTGTAGGAGGTGTATTATTCATTGATGCTACGACTGACGACGGCTGAGGTGGCGCCCACCGTACCGGACGTGCTTGTTTAGTTTGGATGGATTCCTCCTGCTGCTTACGGTTACAAGCCGCTGATTTTTAGCCGGGGGCAAATCTGACGGACCGGATAAACGGTAGTGGTAATAATTAGACCATACGGCCATCGTTAACAGAAATGAGTGGTATTAAATGGACAGAAGACATTCGGTAAAAAAAAAGAGCCCTTTTACAATGCTTGAAAATAATTCCCAATAATTCCCACTAGCTCCCACTACAATATTTGGGCTCTAATTCAACTCGAATTTTGGAGCTGTTGGGAGCTATTGGCCCACCTAACATAGACACATCTCAACGGCTCCCAACGGCTCCGTCTTAACGGCTCCCACTAGCTCCCCTCCTATTGGGCCCACTAATTATAGACACATTAATTATTTTCTCAATAATTCCCAATAGCTCTCCAAGCATTGTAAAATTCCTCAAAAGAAATTGGACAAAAGACCCTTCTTGTCCTCCATCTCTCTTCTCCCCCTCAGCATACATGTTGATCCACGCCGGCCAAAATAGTTTTGTCAGGCTTGGAGTCGATGCATCCCGCCCGATGCTACAAACAGTAGTTCGGGAGCGAGAAGGGTTGTAGACGCCTCGGCGGATACCCTGCCCCTACGCTCCGTCGCAGCCCCGCCACCGAGGAGACGACCCCCCTTCAAATCGGACACTTGGCCTTCGACTTGGTCGTCGGGTGCCTCGCTTCAACTCCGATCGCCTTCAGCCCTGCTCTCCATCATGGTCGGAGCGTCGCATCCAATGCCGGCCACATCGAATTGGAGGAGGTGGTGGGCTATAAGCTTATTGTTTGTGCCATGAATCGAAATTGCCTTGGAGGCTTTGGTTACCTCTATGGAGAGGAGAAAGGGAGAGAAAAGGTTAAGGGGTATTCTAGTATGTCCAAAGATATATCGAGTTTTTTTAAACAAGATAGATTTAGTTACGGACCCAAATAGGTGTGAACTATCAACTAGGTATGTAGCCAATTTTTAGCTAGAGCTAACAATGAATCATGGATCATCCAAATGGACCCTAACTATATCGTTAGTCATGGCCCTATCCCTCTATCATTAGTCCACTAAAATTATGCTAACAGTAATGTTTAACCTGTCAGTAGTTCAGGCTATAGTACTGTGTTCCACAAGTCAAGGCTCTGGCTCTGCTTGCACTCCCGCAGGGTTGTGGCCGAGGCTTGTTTGTGCTGATTAGAGTTTTTACTGCGAGGTAGTTGGACTGGGAATTAGCGTGTACGGAGTACATTGTGAAATTCATACTAGGAGCCGGTGAAGCTGCCGCTGCCGTTGAGGCGGTAGCCAAGCCACCACCAGACGTCCGGATCTGAATGACTACTGTAGATTGGTGCCCTATCTACCCATCTAGAGTAGGACTGGCATTCTTTGCCCGGTCAAATCAATAATGTTAGTGCGGGCGAAGGAAAAAAACCAGCCAGCCATGGGCCGGCCAAATTAAACTGCGGCAGCCGGTCTGTGTTGTCTAATTTCATATGGTATGTTTTTTTTCAAAGAATATGGTCTTCTTAAGCTCATACTCCCATCCAATCCCAATCCATATGCTTCCTAGTGGTGGACTCGTAAGTAAGTTTATATAAGTCTATAAATAAATATACAAGGTGCAACATCGATTAGTATCCTCGCTGCCCTGCATTGTCTTCGAGCCAGTAGATTCCTCGCATCATCAACGGTAACAATCATTCCATATTGCATTCCATATTGCTACGGCAACAACGTTCATCCATCCAATATTACTACGGTGAGCCTGCTGTTTTGATCATCGCTGTTCACACATTGAGGTCGCTTATCTTGTGTTGAATCTAGCTTACGTATCTGTTGAATCTGAAAATTGTGTACGTACTCCTATTTTCCCAACAGATCGATCCTGTATGAGTTCATCGGACTGGCTGATGACGTGGCTCGATCAGCTGCCGCTGCCACCACCGGACCAGAATGAGCGTAGACAGCGGGGGCAGCCCATCCCTCGAAGCCAGGCCTATTTCTGCCCCTATTGTTTACCCAGTCAAATCAATAATGCATGCTAGTGCAGGTGCTAGGAAAAAGCCGGTGAGCTCACTGCACAGCAGCAGAGCAGCACACCCACGCTTCGATCACGTGGACCCATCTGCCATAACCATCCATCCATCCATCATCATGATTGACCCCCTCCATTGCGGCCGCAATTATCATCGCCACCATCTGCTCTCTTTTTTTTTTTCAAAAGATTTCGATCGTTTTGCTCACATTTTGTATCCTGTATTCGTATTCTCCTCTGCCTCTCAAGTCTTACAGTTATTCTCCTCTCAAGTCTTACATTTATTCTTTAGGCTCTCATTTTGTTCCTTCTGAAAATCTGTGTTATGGTTCCCATTTTGTTCCTCTAGGTTCTGTATTGATCCTCTATCTCATATTATCTGCTCCCCTTTTGTTTCCTATATATCTGTACTATATCCCATATTGTAAGTCCTAAATTCATCCTCTATCCCATATTCATGTGATAGGGTTTATCCTCTATTCCATGTTCATCGGGTTTTCTATATTGTTCCCAAGTTTAACACATGATTATGTTTATTATTGCCCTCTTCTTGGTCTAGGCTCCCTTTTTTGTTACTCTCAGTCCTATAGTCTTCCTCTATCCCATATATACATCTTATTGGGTTTTCCACATCTATCCTATATACATCTTATTGGGTTTTCCATAAGGACAAAGTGATTATGTTTGTTACTAGGTCCCCTCTCCCTCAATAGGAAGACATAAAGATAAATAATAAATGGAGGGCAACAGAGTTGGCAAAACATTCCATTCCATTCCACTATGGACAGACACGGCACTCGAAAGCACATTGAGATTAACCATGTTTTTCTACGATGCCACCTCCATACCATATCACATTGTGGAGCAAGAAGGTGAGCCATGAGATCCACCTTCTTGAGCTACACACTATAACACCCATGAACAACCACCACCCTCATCATATCTTATGACCACCACCACTATTGATAATTACTATACCTACCTTCACCATCAAGGAAGTTGCTTTTTCCCCCTTTTATCCAAAGAAAAAGAAAAAGGTAAAAATTTTTTAAAAAAGCAGAAATACTAGTAGTGAAAAAGAAAAAAGAAAAAAGAAAAAAAGTAGGAGGACCATTCTAGCTGCTGCTGCTGCTACTAGCTTCTCATGTCATGTCTGGCTTCTACTGAAGATCCAATCCAGGGACTTGTTCCAACCATGGTGACGCTGACCCATGATCGATCACCTTTTGACCTCACCGGAAGAATGGCAGGCCGGCAGGCAGGAGAAAAAGATTGGCAGACCGGCGCCGGCCGGCCGCAGCGACCTTTGACATGATCACATCACCGTGCAGCTGTTGGGGTTCTCGTCGCTGAACATGTTGTCGTGCGGGTGCCGCTGCGGCGGCATCGGGTGGTAGTAGTACGGCGCCGGCGCCGGCGGGTACGGCATCGCCGGCCGGCCGTACCCGTACCCGTACCCCATCGCCGGGTACCCGCCAGCGCCGCCGCCGCCTTGACCATTCATCTGCTGCTGCTGCATCATCGCCATGTACTGCTGCGCCTGCGCCTGCATCATGTCCGGCGGCGGCCCGGACGGCATGCCACCGCCACCGCCTTGGTAGAACCCTGCAGCAGCTCCAGGCATGCCGCCGCCGCCGGCTGGCATGCCATGCACGGCACCGCCGCCGCCACCGTCAGGCTGCATCATCTGCATGCCATTGCCACCCCCGCCCATGTGCTGGTGGTGGCCCATCGGCGCGCCGCCCATCTGGCCGCCCATGCCCTGCCCCATGCCGCCGGGGAAACCGCCGCCGCCGCCCATCATGTTCGGCGGCCTCATCATCATGCCGGGGCCAGGCTGCGGCTGATGCTGATGCTGCGTCGGCGGTGGCATTGCCATGCCGCCACCCATCATCGGGGCGCCGGGACCGGCAGGCTGCCCACCGCCACCACCGCCGCCTCCTTTCTTGCCCTGCTGACCGTGCTGGTTCCCGTTGCCGCCGCCCTTGCCGTTCTGCGGCGGCTGCGATCCGCCGCCGTTCTTCCCGCCCCCGCCGCCGCCTCCCTGGTTCTGCTTCCCGCCAGCGTCCTTCTTCCCGCCGCCGCCACCACCGTTCTGCCCGTACCCTTTCACATGCACGGGGATCTCGTTCCCGCCACCGCCACCGCCGCCCTTCTTGCCACCCTTCTTGTTATCGCCACCTCCGGCAGCCGGCGGCATGGCGACGGGCTTCATCGCCATCTTGGGGTCACCATACAAATCGTCGTCGTCGAAGCCGTCGTCGTCATAATCATCCTCATCGTCGAAGTCATCGAACTCGTCGTCGAACTCACTGCCGCCGTCGTCCCCGAACTCGTCCTCGTCGGGGTAGCTGAACTTCACGGCCTTGGCGTCCTTGCCCGCCGCCGGCGCCGGTGCGGCCGCTGCCGGCTGGAAAGGTGGCATCTTGCCGCCGCCGCCGCCGGCCATGCTCATGAGGAACTCGGGAGGCAGCTTCATGCCCTTCATCTGCATCAGCTGCTGCATCTGCTGTGGCGTCGGCTGCGGCAACATCATCTTCCCGTCTTTCCCGCCCGCACCACCGCCGCCTCCTCCGCCGCCGCCCTTGGGCTGCTGGTGCTGGCCCTTGCCGCCCCCACCGCCGCCGGCGTTGCCACCCTTGGGCTGCTGGTGCTGGTGCTGGCCCTTGCCTCCACCGCCACCGTCACCCTTGGGCTGTTTGTCCTTGCCACCGCCACCGCCGGAGCCAAGCTGGAGCTTCTGGAGCTGGCTGACGACGCCAGGCTTGGCGCCCCAGAGCTGCGCGGGCTTGCCGGCCTTGTTGAGCTTCTTGATGACGGTGGCCGGATCCATGAGGCCGGACACCGTCACCTTGCCCTGCTCCGCATCTATGCTGCTCTGGTACACACCTGCAGATCAGCACAGCACATTCATCTCAGGTGTAAAAAAGGAAGCTTTTTTTTATAGAAGAACAAAGCAGCAAAGCTAAACAGAGACAAAAGAAATGAAGTAATTTGGGTTAGAAAAATGGTTTGTTGGTTACCATCAATCTTGTGGAGGATCTTCTTGACCTTCTTCTCGCACCCATCGCAGTGAATATTCACTTTCAGCACGCACGTCTGGGAATAGGAACCAACCAACCAACAGAATCAAGAATGTTCAGAGAACAAACAGACATGCACACACTGTATGTGATGGAAATCGCAGCAGACACGAGAAGCATCATGGAACAATGAACATGGAGCATGCAAAGCAGAGCAAACTCGATCAAGTGCTCACCTGCACCTTGAGCACGTCCTCCTTGCTCATCTTCGAGTTGGCCAAGCACCTCAGATGCTGCAGCCAGCAAGAGGCTTCATATCTGGTTGGGAATACACTCAGATCAGGGAGAGAGGAACATGAACAAGAAGATGAACAGCAGCGTCCAGGAACAAAACATTTCGCACCATCTCTGAGAAGACGGCTCTCATTCCCACAAGGGCATACTCCTATGCCCCACGAGAGGCTTGCAATAAACTACTGTGCTTTCTCACGCGCACAGAAGAATGAGCAAGGCCGGTGTGGTCCAGAGGAGGAAGAACAAGATTGAGCTAGGCACATGGATTGGTGCTTACCAAGCTTTTTATTTGCTTGTGATGATCGACTCGAGAGAAGATCGCCTTTGCCCTTTGGAATGGAAGGAGGAAGCTTTTGAGCAGCTCTGCTTGTTCAGCGGCAAGCTTGTGACTGAATGACTGATAATGGTTGGTTGGTGCTTGTGCAAAAGACGGGGCAGCGAAAGAGGCCCGAGGGATTTAAATAGAGACCCTTGTCAGGCAGTACTTGCAGGCACAAGAGAACGACGGCTATGGCCGGAGCTTGTTGAGCTTGAGCATGAGCTGCAAGTGAGACTGAGACTCTGAGAGGTACATACTGAGGTACTCCTACTCCAGTCCTGTACTGAGTACATACTACTGCTCATGTAGGAGTATATACGTATTATACTCCACTCCAGTAGAGAATACAGTACTCATTCCTAGAGGATGTCGTTAGTAGTAGGACTAGCAGAGAGAGGGATGGATGCTGTGTTGCATGAGCGGGGGCCACGGTGAGCAGAGGCGGCAGCACTGCATCAGGCAGGCGCCATGTGACCCTTGTCTCCCGGCCGTCCTCCCCCTCCTCGAATTCCTAGCCGCTGGCTGCTCCTACCTGCTTCTCTCCTCTCACAGTCTCTGCGCCATACTGTATCGCCAGCCAAAAGTTCCATGCTTTCCCACGAGCACAGAGCACAGGGGACGGCCGCCGAGCAGAGCACACCCCAGCAGCGGCCAGCGCGCACGGTTGATGCCAAGGTTGGATGCTAACGGCCGGCCGCCGTCATGCTGTAGACATGGCCGGGCGTGTCATCTTCTCCTTCAATTCAGCTTTCTCTGTTTCTTTGCTCCATCCACATGAATGATGAAGAGGCACGTACAGCTGTACCAAGTGAACGGCGATCGATCAATTTCACCCACCCTCCACACTGATCGATAAAAGAGGAGGCAAGCAGAGTGCAGTGGTTTTCTGGGCGGGTTGTTGAGTTGTTTCCCTCTACAAGCTTCAGATTTTATTACATATAAAACGTTTTGTTACCAGCATCCTTTCTGCTCACCTTTCTGAGGCATGGCATGGCAATGGCAGGCACAACCTAACATTTCTAAACAGCACATGCATACGAACGGGCATACGACTGTGCAGCTAGAGCGTGCCTTGGATCCATGAATGAACGAATGAAGGATGCAGAGCATGTTCCTCTCCAGTCTCCACTCTCCACTGTCCCCCATCTTTTTGGGATCCTAGTATTTGATATAGCTTTTCTGTAAAGCCTTTTACAGAGACGCTGGACCGGTTAAAAACACAAAATAAACAGATACAACCAAGTTCTTCCTTTTATAGTACAGAAGATGAAGGTGGTGAAAATATATGTGCATGAAAACAGAATAGCCTACATAAAGGCTTATCGTTTGATTGCTAGTTACATTTCATTTCATTTTCTCACGAAGGCTTGTAAGCTGTACTACATAATATAGTACAGTATCTCTCTTGGCACTATGGTAATGTTGAAGTTTTCACAATTTAAATTTTATCCCTCCTAAGTGATTTTGGTTTCCCAAGATTCATCTCTGAATTTATACATGATAGATACACAATAAAAAACTATTACATCCAAACAACACATTTCAATATTAGTCTGATCTGGTATTGGTGATCAATTAAATCCTACGAGCTCAATATCAGGTTGTTTGTGGTTGTTCGAACTCTCTATTCCTTCTTAATGAAATACGCGTTTAGACATACTCTAAAAGATAAAATTTAGAGAAAAAGTACTTACAATAACAATGCTACTATTACTGAGCGCCGAGTAACAAATAAATACAGTAAATAACCACAGAGAAAACCAAGTACCACGAGTAGTACTATACTAATTGTGTCGTGCCAGGGTTACATGTCAGCCTCTTTTCTTTTCCTTGTTACAGTTTTGAGTAGGATCGTGTACCGGTTGTCCGGAGAGATGCTTCTGGTCCACTGCGCACCCGGCATGGATGTGTGCATCACTGCAACATGTCATGCATCCAATGGCCACTTCGCAATTGCGAGTTCAGGAACCATAAATTAGCTGGATGCGTCACCTCACTTCGCAGGCAGGTACCAGGCCGGTGGGCCGGGGCGTGTAACCTAAAGGCCCATCAGCGCGTGTATACGATCCAAATTAGCTAGTCAAACCTGTCTTGTTTGGCTTGGCTCTAAACGGCTCCAAACAGTGCGCAAAAGAGCCAGAGCCAAGTGAAGCTAAAAAAAAAAAAGAAAGATAATTGCTTCTTTGAGTAGAGAGGGGAAAGCGGCTCCTAAACAGGATCTGTACTAAACAGGATCTTGTTTTTTTTTAAAGAAAGTGCTAGTCATGACTCTCACTAAACTTTTCATGTGCCAATGTCCACACAACCTTTTGACCAACTCCGGATTCTAAGTGAAAAGTTGGAAGCTATACCTGGATATACATTTATTGGTGGCAGGGGGTTTCACCAACTAGTAAGGAATATAAACACCTAATTAGACACCGAGTGATGCATTCAGCTTTCAAATTAAATTGCTCTGACGTTCCACTTGTCAAAAGTCTTTTTTTTTTTTTGTTTCTAAAGAATCGACTAAACACGAGCGCTTCTTGTTCAAAGGACATGGAGCGGCCTACATGTAAGTGTGCCTATATGTATCGACCGAGTGGAAGAGTCACTACTGCACATATTCCTCTATTGTCCTTTTGTTGTCTCTTGCTGGAACCTTATTAGAGATCAAGCACCTTGAACCCAAGCCAACTATGCTTTATACAAAACTCATAGAGGGTCCGTTTGTTTGCATTTCTTCGCCAAATCTAGCTAGCAAAATAATGCTGGTTGGTCTAAACCAACATAGGACAATAAAAGATGTGGTGTTTTGTTTATATGTGGTACCTAAGCCTAGCTAACGAAGATGTTCTTCTGTTTCTTGTATGGTCTTCGTACAATTACCTCATCCTTTTGTGGCGGGTTGATTTATATACTTTTAGCTTCACGTCTCACCTCCACCACTGTCTCCCTCGTGCTCAACTTCCTGGTGCTTTGCTACTCATCCCCTTGCTTAGACCACTCCTACCGGCATGGATGGCAAAACCTATGCAGAAACAATTAGCCAGGTCATCATTCTAAGCTCAGCGTCCCTGAGACCCTTTTCAGGCTTCCTAAAGCTTGGCTTAGCACTTAGTCAGCCATAGGTGTGGTCACGAAATGGCGCAGTGCGGCTAGAAATCAAGCATACGCTTTATGCTTACAGATTTCAATGATCCACCATACGCACTCTTGCTCTTGTGTTAAGTTTATGCCGAATTTGTCTATGGGACATCAGCAAACAGGGTTTTTGTGTGCATCACAAGGCTAGTGGAGTGGACATTGCAAAAAGCCTTGGTTCCGCGGGTAGCACACCACATCAATTGCACGGTGTACCCATCGTTCGAGCACCAAGGCAAGCTCCTCGAAATCCTTATAAAATTCTAATCTTGCCTACGAGTTCATATCTGTGTACTCTAATGCTAGTATGTACTAGCTCCCTCAGTAACTAGACTTGGTTTAGCCCGAGTAGATGGCATGTGAGCATGTTTGGATGGTTTTGTTGAGCACGCAACGCAACTTTTCCCTCGTTCATGTACTAAACTACTAGTACTTACTGTAGTTAGCGTGACGGGATTTTGAGAGGCACGAGACGTTTGGACAAGGAAGATTCTCCGGCTAGTCGGCTAGGCTACTCCTACCCGGCCCAAAGACAGAGGCAAGCAAGCACGGCGGCATGGTGATGTGAGCACGCACCGACTCTGGTCACTGCACTTGATTGATAGATCGTACACATCCTCTTGGCGTGGCAGCGGTCTGCCAAGATGCTGGTCTGCCCTGCTCCAGCAACGCCCGTTCCGGCGCGCCGACCGAGGCACCCCCAGAGGTCAAAAAGGAGGGCTGCTGGGCGCCCACCCACCGCATCTGCCTGCATGCGATCCCGGGTACGGAAATCCAGGGCACCCATATTCTCGCTCGTTTACCTCGGTTGACGCTCGGCCTTGTCCCCCACACTCACCTCACTTTTTCCAACCCTTTCTTGCACTATTCTACTGTTTGCACAAAGTTCAGGTTCGCGTCGATGCGTTGGTGGTTGTGGTGGACCGTTTATTCCTCTCCTCCTACTCCGTGTCTGTCACTGTTTCACGTGATGGGTCAAAGTCAAACCGGACAGAATCTACGGTTTGTCAAACTACCCTGACACACACACACACAAAAGAATACTACTCCGCCTCGTACGCACTGTGCATGCTTTACGTTTGGGAGCGTGCAATATACTCTACTTTATCATTCCTAAGAAAGAAGAAAAATGACATGACGCGGCTCAAGTGCAAACGTATTCCTATCCTTCGGTCCAAATTACACTGTTTTTTTTTTTTATGAAACTGTCCAAATTACACTGTTAACATCGCTTTTAGTCCATTGGTACCCTGAGTACACGCTGCACGGTACATCGTCGTGTCCAGCTAGGCAGTCATTTGTCCCGTTTACTGTGGCCATTTAGTTTCAATAAATAGCAACTTATATTCACTAAAAACATTGTCAAACGTGAATTGTTTTTTTTTTGCAACGCAATCCATAATTGCGTGTTTTCTTGGACAAAGGGGGTACATTTTTGCCAATGTTGTTAAAGTATTGAAAAAGGAAAAATAAAATATAATCCTACTTGGTTGATGGTAATACTTTACCACATCGTGAGTAACACAAATCATACTTTTCATTTTAGACGTGACAAGTACAGCGCCAATGTTATGGCAAACTTTAACGTGGCATGAGTGTGGTGTTCGATTTGTTCCCTACGAATTTTGTACACCAATCAAATTACTCGCTCGTCGCTCCTTCTATCATATTAGTTGATGTTTTAGAAACTATCACGATAACCAATGTTGAACCAAAAGACCAAAATACCTCTCTCAAGGAGTACATGATCGAGATGTATTGTAAAAAGAGAAAGATATATTCAGAAAAAAAACATATTGAGAAATGAGAAGTCAATTGTTTTGTTACAAAGTTTGAAGTTATAAGATCACCTATTTTAAAATGGAGGGAGTAGATCAAATAATTGATGACTTTGGGACAAATCGGACTTCAGGCCGTCCCAGCCTTGTAAAGTTGTAAGGGCTAGTTTGGTTGCGCCCGATAGCCTTTTCATGCGCCGGCACGCTGTGTGCTCCCTCGAATTTGTTCAATTTGAGACGCCATGGTGAATATACCTAGTCGCTATGCTACTTGACAGGCTGCAAACCAAACACACTTCTTTCAGACACCTGCATATCGAAATCAATGAGAAAAAAAAGAAATATTCCACCCATTGACCTTCGGATGAACCCTTTAGGACAACATAATCTAGCTAAGGAGGACAAACTAGGGATTGCTTACCAATGAGAAATCAATTTGGGATCTAGTCTAATTTAGCCTCCGCATTGTGGATCCAAAGGATTAGTCGTGCGATGAATCTAACAGATAGAGGGTCAGACGAGAAGTAGGTGCCACTGGTAGAGGGTCACTAGCAGCAGTCATGGGTGACCCAGCGGATAAGAGGAGGCGTTAAGTGAGGAGGAGGCTCACTGGCATTGGCATATATGAGGCTAGTGCACTAGCATCAGTGGAGGAGGTGGTCTCTCATTATAGGGCGGGCGTGATTAGATGTGACAAGGAGGAATTGCGTGGAGAGAAGATGGTGATTATGTAGAAAATTGACCGTTGTCTTCGTCTAACCACCCCGGTGTCACGTTGGTCATTGATAGAACAAGGACTCATTTGGATTCAGATTTTTCGATGGGATTTTGGACTAACGAGGGTGTTAGATAAATTAGATTTTTTTTGTTGTAACACCATGAATTTTCAGTTTTCATATAACTTTAAATTGATCTAATCTTGTTAAGCTTGCTTGAATTTTATAAAGGAAAGTAAATGTTACAAAAAATAGATTAAAAAAGAAATATAAGATACAAAAATGTTTGATGCATTTGTGCCACTGATTTTTTTTATTTGGTTGCCGTTGTGTGTGTGTGTGTGTGTGTGTGTGTGTGTGTGTGTGTGTGTGGCTAGAGCTTTAAAAATCATATTTGCAAAAAAAGCTCTATTCAAATCTCATTTCAAAAATAGAAAAGCCCTTTTCTCTTTCTTCCTCGTTTTGGCCTGCTTCACCTTGCAGCCTAGCCGCAGTCACATTATGCTTCGCCTCTACCCACGAGTACCAGCCCAGCGATCCAGCAGTCCGCCGCTCCCTCGGCCAGCACCGCAGCCCAGCCCAGCCGCAGCAGAACTTGGTGGGCACAACCGGCACTAACGTGCTCAAACACAGAACAGGCACCCGTGTGACAGCCGAGTCATTCCAGACAGGAATCAAATTTTGGCTACTACATTTTTTTCCATTAAAATGACTAGTAGTACCAAGGTCACTCTCCTTTGAGTGCAAAACTTGTTTACACCACATTGAGTCTCACCGTGTAAAAATTGTTTACAGCACTTTCCCATGAGAGGTACAATCTCGAAATTTCCAAATTTATCATCCATTTTTCGGTTGCGGTTTAACCTGTGCAACTTCAAAGAGAGGTACAATCAGTAGTCGAAAGCAATTTTATATGTGAAAACATAGATGAATAATTCAAAATCAAAATGCTTTACGACCATTGTGTTCTTTATTTATTTTTGTGACACCTTTTTTTTTTCTATTTACAAAAATCACAGCAACCGCAGTCATTTGGGCCGCTTAAGGCACCGAGTGAATTGTCCGGTGGGCTTCGTCGGTTGGACAAACTGGGCCGGACCGGGCCCGCAAGTAAGTTGCAGGTGTGCAGGGATCCCCTGCTCCTCTTCTTCATTTCGCTGTTCTTGGCAGGTTGGACAAACCAGTCGCTATGCTACTTGGCAGGTTGCAAACCAAATACACTTCTTCCAGACACCTGATATTGAAATCAATCAGAAAAAAGAAATATTCCACCCATTGACCTTACGATGAACCCTTTAGGACAACATAATCTAACTAAGGGGACAAACTAGGATTGCTTACCAACGAGAAATCAGTTTGGGATCTAGTCTAATTTAACCTCCTCACTGTGGATCCAAAGCATTAATCGTGCGATGAATGTAGCAGAGAGAGGGTCAAATGAGAAGTAGGTGCCATTGGTGGAGGAGGGTCACTAGCGGCGGGCATGGGTAACGCAGCGGATAAGAGGAGGCGTCAAGTGAGGAGGAGGCTCACTGGCCTTGGTATATATGAGGCTAGTGCACCAGCATCAGTGGAGGAGGTGGTCTCTCATCATCGAGCGGGCATGATTAGATGTGACAAGGAGGAATTTCGTGGAGAGAAGATGGTGATTATGTAGAAAATTGACCGTTGTCTTCATGTAACCACCCCGGTGTCATGTTGGTCATTGATAGAACAAGGACTCATTTGGAGGTTTTTCGATGGGATTTTGGACTAACGAGGGTGTTAGATAAATTAGATTTTTTTGTTGTAACACCCTAAATTTTCAGTTTTCATATAACTTTAAATTGATCTAATCTTGTTAAGCTTGCTTGAATTTTATAAAGGAAATTATGTAAATATTACAAAAAATAGATTAAAAAAGAAATATAAGATAGAAACAATGTTTGATGCATTTGTGCCACTGAATTGCTTTATTTGGTTGCTCTTGTGTGTGTATGTGTGTGTGTGGCTAGAGCTTTAAAAGTCAGATTTGCAAAAAAAAAAAACTATTCAAAATCTCATTTCAAAAATAGAAATGCCCTTTCTTTTCTTCCTCGCTTCGGCCTGCTTCACCTTGTAGCCCAGCCCGCAGTCGCTCTACGCTCCTCCTCTTCCCACGCGCACCAGCCCAGCCCAGCTATCCAGCAGCCCGCTCTTTCGGCCTGCCCCAGCCAATGTGAGCGTCGCGCCTGGATGGGCTTGGCCCAGTACCGCAGCCCAGCCCAGCCGCAGCGGCAGCCGCAGCGCCTGTCTGTCTCTGGTACCTGCCTTTGTACCGCGTGCATGAGTTCACCGTATCCCGCCGCCACAGCGGCTCCGCTCCGACGCATGCACAATGAAATGATAGTTAAGCTCCTTGCTGCTTGATAAAAAACTAATCATGAAACATAAGAAAGGAATACACACATGAACGCACGCGCACACACAGATATTGAGAGAAAAAAACAGATGATGAGACAAACTAGTGTGGTTGAACATATATGGAAATGTAACAAAACAATGAAGAAATCCACATTTTTTAAAACCTTTCTTTGTTACCATCAATCGTTTTTGTTACCATCAATCTTGTGTAGGACCCTCTTTATTTCTTCATACAACTATAATAGTGGATACCCACTTTGATGTCATAGCTCTACAAACAAACAAATTTAGGGGCATGTGCGATCTAGGTGTCGGCGACAGGGTAGGGGTTAGGGTAGAGAGCGTAGAAAGCATTGAGGAGAGCAGGAGGGGGCCGGGAGCGCTAGAGCGAGGGATTATAAGGTGGCAGAAAGCGGCGGTTTCTTTGTCGTTCTATCTCGTCAGCTCTTCAGTTTCCAGTTTCGCTCTTAGTTAGTGAGTTGGTGTGCATGTCTACACTGCGCGGAGAGAAATGACGACTATGGTGACTTCATGAACTTGAAGATCTGCCGGCTCAATCCTTCGGCGGTGCTCGTAGGGTAGGGTTTATGAATATGTATTCATAAGGTGAGTGTGCGTGTGTATTATGGGCGTCTATGTTGTACTATGTAATCTAAAAAATAGAGATTTTTGATGTGTCCTTTCTAAAACTTTTCAAGAGATGCATTAGCGCTTTAGAACACCAGCTAATATATGTTTTCTTGATCAACTTGTTCTTCTTAAGTGGGGTGAACATAAGAATGAAGACACACATGGACACACATGGACACACGCACGCACACACACACGCTCACACACGCATATTAGGAGAAAAGAAAGTATGGTAAGACAAAGTAGAGTAGTTGAACATATGGAAATGTAACAAAAGAATAAGGAATTTTACATTTTTAAAACTTTTCTTCATCACCATCAATCTTGTGTAGGATTATTAATTTTCTTCACACATCCATCACAGTTACCCACTTTCAAGTCATAGCTCTAGAAACAAACGGAAACATGGACGCGAGTGCGATCTGGGCACCGGCGGCGGGGGAGGGATTATGGTAGGGAGCGTAGGAGAAGGATTAGGGAGAGCGTGGTGGAGGAGCGTCGGAGCATAGAGTTTTAATGTGAGATAGAGGGTTAGCTTTTTGTCGCTATATCTCGTCAGCTCGTTAGTTTCCACTTTCGCTCTTGGTTGGCCAGTGAGTTGACATGCACGTCTGCATTGAGCAGACAGAAATAGCAGTCATGAACGGGATGGATGGATGTCTGCACGCGGCTTGATGATCCTCCTGGGATTCCGTTCGTCGCGGACAACTCGACTCAACCTACATGGCAGGAGGAAGAGTATTAACTCGAGTAGGAAGAATATGAAGAGGAGGCGGCTTCAAGGTACGATCTAAACACCCTAGTAAAAGAGCATCTAAAGTTTAGTTGTTTCAACACAACTAAAGTTTAACTGAGTCTATTAGTTGGAAGACTCAAACACCCTAGCTAAAGTTTAGTTGAGGGAACTTTTAGCTAGCTAAAGCTTAGCTTGGAAATTTTAGCCAGCTAAAATTGTTAGTGAATCCAAACACACGCCCAAATAAAAAAACACGCAACCTGAAATGATTAACACACGCATGTATATGTGTGTGCTTGTATTTGTGACACATACCATAGTGAGAATTGCATATGTGCTTTTTCTTGAGTTAAGAGGAAGTGAAACGAACTCACATGCATCCTGAGAATTGCAACCTCAGAGCATCTCCAACAGTTTGGTAAAATTGACTTGCCAAATATTGTGTTTTGGCAACTTGCTAGAATAATATGCCAAGTTAAAAATAGATTCTCTCCAACAGTTTCCTATTTTTAACTTGTCAAAACATAAAAATAGAATGGCCCACCACACAATTAGTTGACAGGTACCCCGTCCTCTCGCGATTCCATCTCCTCTCGTCGCCGCGATCTTCTTCCCGTCGTCGTAGCTCATGCGTGAAATAGAAGGCACGCCGCCGCAGTTTTGTTGTTCCTTGTTTTGCCGCCGCAGATAACTAGAGATCAGTACCTAGACTACGATCAGTACTTAAACTAATTAACTGATCGATCAGCAACAAAGGATTGAGGTCGACGGGAGGAGGAAGATGAAGGACGCACCTGATCTTCACGACAGCGGCTGCCTTCTTGGCACGCGGACAGACCGATCTTTGACGGAAGACCTTGGGGACGGAAGAAGTTAGCGTGATCCAACCTTGGACAATGCCGCGACCTTGGGGACGGAAGAAGCCGCAACGACGCGACGGAGACCTGGCGACTCGCGATGACGTGACGGAGACCTGGCCGCTTCTGGCGCTGCAAGATCGCGAAGATATATGGGATGAGACCTCGCGGCTTCCAGCGCTTCTAGCGCGGGAACGGGGCGATCTCTTTTCCTCGACCGCGCGGGAACAGAGCAGGAAGAGTCGTCGCGCGCGGGAACAGCAGCGGCGGTCGCGGGAGAGGGATACGCAGTCGTATCCGCACGCGTATAAATAGGCGCGCGGAAGAGACTTTTAGCAAGTTGGAAAAATTTGGCAAACACTTTGGTAAACTGTTGGAGATGGATTTTTATATATTTTGCCAAATTTTAAAGTATAGCAAGTCAATTACCAAACTGTTGGAGATGCTCTTACTCATTCTTGACCGCCTCATAATCGACGCCATAAACACGGAAACATGTCTCTCATAACTCCCTTCGTCTATCTCTGTATTGGCGAGTGAGAAATAGAGAGAGATGACAGGGAATGTGTTGATGGCAAAATACACTTGAGAACACGACAACCTGGCATCGAGTTCTTGTTGGCAAACTGCATGAATGAGGCTCTGACAGCAGCTGGTATCAACATAAAAAATCACTGATAATAGTCTGTGAATGACGAATTTGCAGTTTTGCACTAAGTGTGGTCTCTATAGACTTCATCAATACAAATATGTAAAAACAGGAGAAGGAAGTTTGACCCACCTACAATGCCAACACAAGATGCAGTAAATTCATGCGAAGACTGGCGGTGGAATTGCTGCAAATTAAAGAAAGGCCCCAAATTTCCCAGCAAAAAGAGGACTTCACAATTTCATAAATACATGGGGTCCGCGCGTGAGCGCCGAAAGCCGGCGCGCGGGGAAGATAGAATATTTAGTGCGTGAGTAGCGTAAACCATTGACATGTCCTTTTTCTTTTCTTTTCTTTTTGTTGTTTCTTAGTGCTGCCAGGAGCAATGCCATGCCACCGTGTGCCACCCGAGTCACTCCAGTCAGGAATCAAACTTTGGCTACTCCATTTTCCATTAAAGTGAGAAGTAGTGCCAAGGTCACTCTACTTTGAGTGCAAAACTTCACACCACATTGAGTCTCACCGTGTAAAAATTGTTTACACCACTTTCTCATGAGAGGTCCATTCTCAAAATTTTCAAATTTATCATTCATTTTTCCTTTGCGGTTTATTTACTTGTGCAATTCCAACGAGGTACAGTCAGTAGTTGTAAGCAATTTTATATGTGAAGACATAGATGAGAAATTCAACAATCAAAATGCTTCAGGAGGAGCTGTGTTTTTTTTTTTTTGACATCTTTTTTTTAAAAAAAAGCACAGCCACCGCAGTCATTTGGGCCGCTTAAGGCACCGAGTGGATTGTCCGGTGGGCTTCGTAGGTTGGACAAATTGGGCCGGGCCGGGCCGCAAGTAAGTTGCAGCTGTGCAGGTGAAGTTCTAGTTCCGCCAGCGTCCGGGATCCTTTCCTCTTCTTCAAATCACTGTATTTTTTTTGTTCCCCATCCAGTCCGTAATCTACAATGTCGCCAGCGATTGGTGGAGGATCTTGCTGGCTGATTGGTTCCTCCCTCGGTTGCTCTCCGTTCCCCCGCTCTCCCTCGCCGATCGGCTTCCCAGTCGATCTCTCGTCGGGGTTGGTTTCCCGTGTTCTCCTGGATTTGGAAGGGGGCTGCCCTCGGTTCCTGGCTAACCGAAATTAACTTGATTTTTCCCGTGGCAGGTTGGCAAGGAAAGGAAAGGATCTCCAGTTCACCAGACAGATGGGTTCCAAAGCGTCTTTCTGTCTCGCGCTAGGCCTCTTGCTGCTGCTCGTCGCCGCCTCCGGACCTGCAGGTAGCTGACTTGGCATCCTTATGTTATTTTCTCTCACTCAGAGGGACTCCATATCATCACCTCAGCACCTGAAGGAACTATTGGAAATACTCTTAAAAATTTACTTGCAAGTACCTATTTGCTCACTACAAAAATTCCACTTCTTAATGTGCAACTTTAGCTTTTGAATGTATTAATATGCAGGAAAAACGGCCTGGCCGTTCCAGTAATTATCATTTAAATCTCCCACAAATAAAAAGAACAAAGAGTGGACACTTTTTGGTGCGGCAATTGTTCCGTCTGCCTCCATCGGATCATGCGAAACAATTTCCGTCTGCCAGCCACGCGAATTGAAAAAAAAGGAAACATGCAAATTGGTCGTCCAATCAGCCACGCTAATTGACCGCTCCTCCAATCACTTTCCAAATTAACGTCCATGCGACCTTCCTCCAATCGCTCTCCAAAAATCAGCCCACCAGTCCTGCTCTTGGTCTTTCGTTTTCATCTCCTTCGTGCCGCCCGCTCAACGCTACGTCGACTGGCCACGCAGGCCGGCCACGCCGTCCTTCCTCCGCGCCCCGGCCGCGCCGCCTCGCCTCGCCGCGCTGGCCGCGCCGCTCCCTCCCAGCCCGGCACCAACGCCGTCGTGTTCCGTCTGCAACGATAGCGCGA
This sequence comes from Themeda triandra, assembly GCA_018135685.1. NCBI lineage: Eukaryota > Viridiplantae > Streptophyta > Magnoliopsida > Poales > Poaceae > Themeda > Themeda triandra. The sequence goes on along the minus strand of JAENPR010000690.1, from coordinate 63,772 downwards.
GAGGACGAGGGAAGAACCGAGGGAGTCGGCACTCAGCGGGGCTTAGGGGCCGGACCCGCACGGGCGACGCCCGGGGAGAGGGCTCACGGCCGGACGGGGCCGGGGACCGGAGCCTCGGAGGGCGGGGGCCGGGGGCCGGCGCGGTGGCCAGCACGGAGCGGGAGTGCGGCCGGCGGCTGGCGCGCTGCCTCGCGGAACCGCGGAGGGCCGGCCGGCGGTGGACCGGTGGAGGCGTGCGGCGCAGCGCAACGACGGGGTGGCGCTCGCGGCTCACAGACTGCTTCTCCCTGCGGCGGCGGTCTTCAACGACCGCCTTGCTCCTTCACTGCCGTGACATCGCCGTCGTCGTCACGACGCAGGACACCAAGGTACGCAGCCTCGACATCGCCTTGCTTCGTCCGTCAGTGTTGAGCGTGTACATGTGTTGCCCCTGGTTATGTATGCTACGGGTGTTTTCACACTGCAGTTAAGGTGTTCGATGGAATGCCTATAGGGTGATGGAATCCCCTTTCGTTCTTTACTGGCAAAGAACGTTTTGTAAGGTATGTGATGAGAGTGGTTAGGAAGGGGATTTAGAGAAATACAAATCTTGGTCTGCACGCCTTGTTAGTTCTGTTTGTTCTTGGCTTCTTGCCATGTCTCTAGAAGATCAGATTTAGTTCTGTTTGTTCTTGGCTTCTTGCCATGTCTCTAGAAGATCAGATGACAGCAGTCAAAAAACCAACCACAAGCGTTTGTGGCCGAGCATGTCATCCACACCCGAATGAAACGACGAGTGCATTTGTTGCAGGGCAATATATATATAATTCATCGTTATGCATGCCACTAACTAAAAGAGAGAACAAATCTTGGCTTTTCTTGTTAGGAATGATATAAACAAAATCATGTGTAAGAAGAGCCGTATGATGTTTATTAAGGGTGTAAATACTATTTTGATGACTTCATTTAAGTGTCAAATAAAAGAAGTTTTTTTATGAGTTCCTGTTACAGTGCATTACTTGCTTCCTGTCAGAGTATCCATGGATTACATGTCTTTTTCAGTCATGTCAATTCTTGGGTGACGAGGTGATTGATGCAATTCACAATACTCAGTCAACCATATACCACTTCAATGTCCTTTCCTTATAATTACTCCATGTATGCAGGTCGTAGATGCTTATATTAACCTGCTGAAGGCCCAGGAGGATTTGATACAAAGACCAGGAGGCACAACTTTTCTTGTAAGCGCGTGCCTAAGTGCAGTGATGAAGCGGGATGGAGAAAACAACAAGTTTGAAGAGAAGTATCGTGGCCCTTCCTCGCTTCCTGCTTTAACTGACAGGGTGCTAGATTACTTGGACCATGACATGGTAGCAGTTTTTTAAGTGATCTATTGTTCTTTGATTACTAATTTTTTTACACACAAAATGTTTATTATTTGACTCGATAGGTCTTTCTTCCAATAAATATTAAGGATACACACTGGTACCTTGCTGTTATAAACGCCCCCAAACATGAGGTCCAGGTGCTAGACTCTTTGGGCAAGACGTTCGGACGTGATGACCTCACTAAAGTTGTAGGTATTTTCTAACATAGGTATTTGTACACAGTTTATTAGGAAGGCTAATTGATTTGTTCTTCTATGAATATAAACAGCGAGTTGGATTGCGGAAACAAATAGAATTTGTATTGAAGCAAAATGGCCTGAAAGAGCACAGGTGGCCGAGATGTTGAGGTTGATAAGTGGCCGGTTAACGAGATTTTTGGCAACAAAAAATGCAAAAAGATGGGTATGTCGAAATAAATGGTGTCTTATAAGTTGACGAATTTTGCATGCCTTTGATCTAACTTTTGCTTGAACCTCTATTAATGTTGTATGTAGTTATTCATGTGGTTTATTTGTAATAACCTTTATGGAGTATTGGACGGGGAACGATTTGTCGGACGAGTTCAATCGGGTAATTGACTATGCTTTTGACCATAGGTCCTGAGTATGCACTATCTATGGTTATTTTAGTTAGTAATTAATGATGTTCACACTATCGTGCAGGACAATATGACCAAATTTAGATTTAAGCTTGCGGCGATTTTATTATCGTCGGAGTTAAATAAACGAAAGGGGTCTCCACATCTTGATACCATTGAAAATGTTGGTAGCCCAAGCTACTGTGAGATAGTAGAGGAATCAAACATGGCTGGAGCGTCCATAAAAAGGAGGAAACATTCTGAGAAGGCTGAATGCTTAGTGGTTCAAAAGAGCACACCTCAACACATAGAAACCCAAAATGAATCCTCACAAGTCCATCCCAATCAAGATATGAATGAGTTTTGGGCATTTCAGGTCATGAAAGATGTGCCAATGAATAAAGAAGATATGATTGAGTTATTGTGTGATTATGTCATGGCAATTGAGGGTGAAGTGGCATTGAAGTAAGCTACATGATTATTTTAATTATTTTATTAATTATAGTGTGCTATCTTATATGCTGATAACCAACATCTTTGACTAATGCTTCACAAGAGACGTTGGGTTAAAGGTTTTTATCCCACCATGATTGCGCTAACTGTCTACGATCTACAACAGTTGCTAATGATTGATCGAGGCATATCTTTGGATTGTTTCAACTTAGGTGTCCGCTTTCGGGCAGCTCGAGAATACTGGTGGATGAAACGATACAATAATATTACGAAGCATCACATGGACCTACGCTTTCGTGTAAGCACAAATTTATAATTAATTATAATCATGCTATATTACATTGTATTATTTGTTCTTCTTCTAACTATAATTTAATTGAATAATCTATAATAAATAAAAGAAGCAAAGTTATTATACTAATCCTAACACTCGATATCCTTTCGTTCTAGAAAATGTGTGCCGTAACACAAGGGGTAGAATACCGTAAAACATATAGTAAGGAAGAAATGGCTGCTGCAATTGGTGTATGTGAGAAGATGGAATACAAGTTAGCACAGTGTAAATATGTAAGTCGCTTGCTCCTGCTTTATTACTTGTTTTCACATGTATTATTCTGATTGCTATCACTGCTTTATTACTTGTTTTCACATGTATTATTCTGATTGCTATCATGTTTGCGTTTCTTTTGCCGTGGCTGCAACTTGGAAAATATATGCTTTATGTTTTCGACCATGAGAATAAGATGCTTACCATGATCGACCCTAGACCTATTGAAAATTGGTGTAAAGACACACCAGTGTTGATGTATGCCAAGCAAACACTTGGATTTAACGCGCAGTACATGGACGCAGTCAACGCACATATTCCTGGATGGAATCGAGAATATCTTCAAATGGAAATTCATCCGTGAAAAAAATATTCCAGATGACATAGATAGGTAAATAACTCAAAGTCATGGTTTATAATAATAATAATACCTGTGATTTAACTATTTCTGTATATTACTAATGGTGAATCTTGCCACAGCCGCTTAAGTGGATTCCTTATTCTACAAGTATATGTCTGTGTGGAATAGACCTAATGCAGCAAATATTTGTACGGTGAGTATTTCATTTTTTAAGGTTTTGTGAGATTTTTTAAATCATGTAGTATTTGCCCATGTGATAGGCACTAATATTTGCATATATATTCATGTGTACAGAATGGTATTGAGATGCACCGGAACTTATTTGTGGATTTGTTGGCGCATGAATTAAATGGATATCGGAGACATCTTCCTGCAGATGTAAAACACTATCTTAGACGAATCACGGAAAAAAATATATCGTAGAGTTTATGAGCCTACGACACAACGATCTATGTGATCGTATTAATTTTATAAACTTTGTCTGTTTAAACTAGAATACCATTTTAATGTGATATTTTATTTTGTAATATTGTTTTCTTATATGCGATCCCTGTGTTTTTATACAAAAGTTTGCCAACCCCGTAGCAACGCACGGGCACGATACTAGTATAGAATATATGACGGGTTCAAGTTTCATATACGACGTGACTGCTCGTCTTATTTAAAAAATAGTATACATCTTGAAAAATATAAAAGTTACACTTGAAATCTATTCATTGATCAAGCAAAGCTACATCAAAATAAAAATAATTGCATAAATTACACGGCTACTACACTTATTCGATAGAGTTTCTCATGGAACGCCAAACATCTTTCCTTAGTGAACAGTCTCAGCCTCCTCTGCATCTGTCACAGCCTCCTCTGCATCTGTCACAGGCCCCCGGTGCCTAACGACGTTCCTCCATTAGCCACAGCAGCTACCCTGCCAATTACAATTAGTATCGCCGCCGGCGCCGCTTCTTTGGTTGTGGCTGTGCAGCCTTCTTCTCGAGTTCGTTCAGTGCAGCCTTCTTCTTCTCGAGTTCATCGATCAGGTGCTCGATGCAAGTCTCCACACCACTGGCGGAGCCTCCCAAGTCAACATTGTGGGACCGAAGGAAGCACTCGGCAACGTCGGCTGGAGTGATCTCCACCACCTTCAATAGCTCCTCCACCCTTTGGAACAGAGGGTGTGCTTCAACGCCAAGGTAGTTCTTGGCTAGTGTCTGGAACGCCTCGAAGCAACAGTAGGACATCGGGATGTGCATGTCCATCCGCCCACTCCGGATCAGTGCCTGGTCGAGCTTGTCCGGAAAGTTGGTCGTGAACACGATGATCCGCTCACCAGTTTGAGCAGACCAGACACCATCAATGAAGTTGAGCAGGCCGGACAGCGTCACTTTAGATTTGTCTTTGGCGGCGTCGTCGTTGCAGTACCTGGTATATAACCATTGGGGTCAGGTGATGCCAACAACTTGGTGTTTTTTTTTTTTTTTTTTTTTTTTTTTTTTTTTTTTTTTTTTGAAAGGAAACCAACAACTTGGTGTTAATAGTTGTATATAAGACAACATTGTATAAAAGACAATACTATATGTAAATGTAGCTAACGACACCAGTAATGTTCGAGTAAGCTGACCTTGATAATGTGCTCTGCCCCTCCTGGTTGCTTCGTTGGCTGGTGACATCATCGAAGCAGCAGTCTATATCCTCGAAGACGATGATTGACTTTCCTGGTATCTCGACGAGGAGGCTGCGGAGGTTGCTGTTCTTCGACACCGATGTAAGCTCCATGTCATAGACGTCATACTTGAGGTAGTTGGCCATGGCGGCGATCATTGTGGATTTGCCTGTGCCTGGTGGGCCATATAGGAGGTAGCCGCGCTTCCATGGCTTTCCGATGCGGCGGTAGTAGTCCTTGTTTCGGCGGAACTTGTCTAGATCTTCCATGATCTTGCGCTTCTTGTTCGGGTGCATCGCAAGGGTGTCGAAGGTGGTTGGATGCTCAAAGTCAATGTGGCTCCACGACGAACCTGGGTCAAAGCTTTGGAAGCAGCATCGAAAACGTTAATTTTGTATACTATACAGCTAACCCCCCAAGGCTTGTTTTGATGCATTCGTATTCAATTCAATCTACTTGAATACCAATGCATCAAAACAAAGGCCCAAGGGGGGTAGAAAACACCCGTTTAATTAAATTCACTATGTACATTATATATGTGTATGTATACATGAGTGTATTAACGAACTTACTGGCTGGACATTATGTTACTGTAGAGCCTCTGGCCTCGCTTGCCGATCATGACGTTGCGGCCTTGTCGGCGGACATGCGGTAGGTACTCGTCCAGGATCAACGCCCGGTGCTGCTGAGGGAACGCGAGGCGGTAGCAGGTCGCAGTAGTGTCCGTAGAGCCGGTGGTGATTTTCGGTGACGACCACCGCAACGTGACGCCGCTGAAGCTGTCGGCCACCTCCTCCCCCTTGCGGAGGCTGAACAAGAAGCTGTCGTCCCTGACATTGCCATGGGCGTCGATGTCGAGCGCGTCCCGTGAGCACGCCGAATTCAGGTACGCCTTCACCTCCTCGAAGGCCTCGTTGAGTTTAAAGTCACCAGTGTGTATGGGGTGTATGAATTTCTTGACTTCGATGATGTCAACAGTGACGGACAAATCCTCACGGCCAGTTTGGCGAACGTGCGGCAGGTACTTGTCCAGGATCAATGCCCGGTGCTGCTGGGGGAACATCAGGCGGAAGCAGGTAGTGTCCCGCCGGTCGTCGGTGGTGCTTTTTGTCCACCACACGGTGACGCCTTGGAAGTCGTCGGTCATCTCCTGCCCCTCGCCGAGGCTGGTCAAGAAGCTGATGCAGCCCTCGACGGTTCTGTTGGCGCTGAATGCGTGAGCGTCCCGCATGCACACCTTGGTGAGGTACGCCTCCACTTCCTTGTAGGCGTTGTTGCTGGACTCCTCGCCACGTGTGGAAGACTTGTTGCTGACGATGTCGATTGTGACGAACGGGTCCGAAACGGGACCAGCCGCCGCTTTTTGGCTGCGCAGCCCTCTTCTCGAGTTCCTTGATCAGGCACCCGATGCATGTCTCCATCTCTACACCACGGTCGGAGCCTGCGAAGTCGGGGCCTGGGACCGAATGAAGCACTCGGCAACTTCGGTGGAGTGATGTCCACCGCCTGCAGTAGCACCTGGACCCTTTGGAACAGAGGGTGTGCTTCAACGCCAAGGTAGTTCTTGGCTAGCGTCTGGAACGCCTCGAAGCAGCAGTAGGGCATCTCGATGTGCATGTCCATCCGCCCACTCCGGATCAGTGCCTGGTCGAGCTTCTCTGGAAAATTGGTCGTGAACACGATGATCCGCTCACTAGTTTGTGCAGACCAGACACTGTCAATGAAGTTGAGGAGGCCAGACAGCGTCACTTTAGATTCCTTTTTGTCGTTGTAGTACCTGGTATATACAACCATTGGGGTCAGGTGATGCCAACAACTTGGTGTTAATACTTGTAACATTTCAATTATAGATAGCAGATGAAAACACTTGACAACACTATGTAAGTAGCTAATGACACAAGTAATGTTCGAGTAAGCTGACCTCGACAATGTGCTTCGCCCCTCCTGGTTGCTTCGCTGGCTAGTAACATCATCGAAGCGGCAGTCTATATCCTCGAAGACGATGATTGACTTGCCTGGTATCCTGACAAGGAGACTGCGGAGGTCGCTGTTATCCCACACCGATGTAAGCTCCATGTCGTAGATGTCATAGTTGAGGTAGTTGGCCATAGCGGCGATCATTGTGGATTTGCCTGTGCCTGGTGGGCCATAGAGGAGGTAGCCGCGCTTCCATGGCTTTCCGATCCGGCGGTAGTAGTCCTTGCTTCGGCGGAAGTTGTCCAGATCTTCCATGATCTTGCACTTCTTGTTCGGGTGCATCGCGAAGGTGTCAAAGGTGGTTGGATGCTCAAAGTCAATGTGGCTCCACGACGAACTTGTGTCACTGCTTGGAAGCAGCATCAAAAACTTTAGTTTTTTATATACTATACAGTTAACCCCCAAGGCCTTGTTTGGATGCATTCGTATTCTATTCAATCTACTTGAATATGAATGCATCGAAACAAGGCCCAAGGGGATAGAAAACACCCGTGCAATTAAATTCACTTTGTACATATATATTATGTGTATGTGTGTATATATATAAGTGTGTATATTTATGTATATATAGACACACACGAACATGAGTGTATTAACGAACTTACCCGAAGGATCTTCTGTTGCTGTAGAGCTTCTTGCCTCGCTTGCCGATCATGATGATGCGGCCTTGTCGGCGGACGTGCGGTAGGTACTCGTCCAGGATTAACGCCCGGTTCTGCTGGGGGAACACGAGGCGGTAGCAGGTTGTAGTAGTGTTCTCAAAGTCGGTGGTGATTTTCAGCGACAACCACCGCAAGGTGACCCGACGGAAGCTGTCGGCCACCTCCTCCCCCTTGCGGAGGCTGAACAAGAAGCTGTCGCCCCTGACGGTGCCATAAGCGTTGAGGTCGAGCGCGTCCCGTGAGCACGCCGAATTCAGGTACGCCTTCACCTCCTCGAAGGCATCGTTGAGTTTAAGGTCACCATTGTGCATGGGGTGTTTGGAGTACTTTTGGTCGACGATGTCGATAGTGATCAACAAATCCTCACGGCCAGTTTGGCGGACGTGCGGCAGGTACTCGTCCAGGATCAACGCCTGATGCCGCTGGGGGAACATCAGGCGGAAGCAGGTAGTGTCCTGCTGGTCGGTCGTGCTTTTCGTCGTCGTCAACAACCACCACACGGTGATGCCTCGGAAGTCGTCGGTTACCTCCTCCCCCTCGCGGAGGCTGAGCAAGAAGCTGCTGCAACCCTCGACCTCGATGGTGCCCTCGGCGCAGAATGCGTGCGCGTCCCCCATGCACGCCTTGGTGAGGTACGCCTCCACTTCCTTGTAGGCGTTGTTGCTGGACTGGCCAGATTCCTCGCCACGTGTGTTGACGATGTCGATTGAGACGAACGGGTCCAGAAATGGGACCAGCTGCCTCGCATATCGCCGGAGGTGCTTGTTGAAGTACATACTGGACAGACCCCACGGAGCGTAGTAAGCCACCAGCGGCCCCCAGACCCATCCCGTTGAGCTGATGGCCTCGGTCACCCACTGCTTCATGGATGCCATTATCTTGCCTACCTCTCTAATTGCACGGGCCTGCTGGCCCTGCTAGGTCTAGGAAAGGACTTGAGATGAGCTCGGCAAAAAGCTCACCTTGGCGTGGTGGGGGGAGGAATGAACGAAGGAGATGCAATGCAACGGGGCGGGGGTTCTCTTATAGACTAGCCACAGCGACACAGCGTACACAATGATGAAAAAAAATAATAATATTGCCACACCACACAAAGTCTCGGCATCCATACGAAGTTCTTGTGGGGCTGTCAGACCAATTCCTTTCCCCCATATGCTCTAGCGTATATGGCTTTGTAACCTTGCTTAATGGCGAAGCTAGAGCTACTTAAGGGGTGGTGCATTTGGCTTTGAGCATAGAGTTGTGTTTTAGGTGGTGCATATATGGTGAAATTTTAGAGAAAAAAAACCATTGTTTTTGTAAATTTTGGGTGCTGCATTTGCGCCCACCAGGTTATATATAGCTTCGCTCATGACCTTCCTTGATCACATTTAGGATAGCTGCTGCATTTACATCTCTCATCAGAATATGCTTTTATGAAAACTAATATGTCTTGACAGGCAAAACTTTACCAACATGAAGTTAGACCGGCTAGAGCAGTCGGTCTAGTCCTGACGGGCTCCCTCCCGGGGGTGTGGGGTTTCGAGTTCCAAGACATCTCGTCGGCGTGCCATGCGTATCGTGCTTATCGCTGAAGGCACAAGACCTGGGTGAGGGTAAACCCTAGGCGCCCGCCGACCTCTGAGTCGACTAGGCCCTATACCGAGCGATCTAGCTCCTTACTGGTGTAGAGACCCAGTTCGGCGTCATCAACAATATGGAATCACACCTCTTTGCAAAACATGCTGTGAGCGTGTGCCGTGAGTTCTTGGCAGTATGCGTGTGTAAGTGAAAATGGGTGGGAAGGTGTTACTGAAAATTGCGTAGGAAGAAAATCTATTTTGACGGAGGACTAAGGGGTACCTTAGAGCAGATACCAAAGTGCTACTGCCGTACCTTAGTCCCAGATGTGTGAGTTGCGTGGTTTGTATGCCCGGGTTTTGGAAATACCGATGGCAAGCCATGAGTTGGTTGTCTACCAGGCTACTAGCGCAGCAATAAAACTTGGGAACTAGCATGATTGATGGATTCTCCTCTAGAGCCAACAACCCCACTTATTTGTAAAGAACCGAGTTCCAAATAAAGGAGTATTTCCGAGTATTTACCATGCATTGCTGCTCGTCTGCTCTGCTCCGGCGACTTGACTCGGCGGTGGGGCGCGGGCATCTCTGCTCCTCCAACGCGTGAACGACTGGACTCCACTATCCAATGGGCAATGTCCATTGCATTGCTGCATTCCTTCCTGCTGTGCACCCAACACTAAGGACTTGTTTACATTCCAGATTTCACCTCTAAATTCCACTATACAAAAAGAAGATTCCCCATCACATCAAAATGCCAGCACATATATGAGTACTGAATATAGTTGAAATAAAAAACTAATTATACAGTTTTATTGTACTTTGCGAGACGAATATTTTAAGCCTAATTAATCCATGTTTAGACAATTATTACCAAATAAAAATAAAATTGCTACAGTGCGACGGGACATCAACTATGCAGAATTGGGATACCAAGTTTGGTATCTAAACAAGTCCTAAAAGGAACTAGATTCTTGCCTTTCGGAGGGACGGACTGAGTGCACGCGGAGCCAGTAAAAGCAGATGCCGACGGAGACCCGTGATCCACAGAGTCTTCGCAGGTTTTTCTAAGGCCTTGTTTAGATCCCAAATTTGGGATCCAAATTTGGCACATGTGTCACATCTGCGCACTGTAGCAATTTCGTTTGTATTTGGTAAAAAATGTCCAAACATTGATTAATTAGGCTCAAAAGATTCGTCTCGTAAAGTACAACAAAACTGTGCAATTAGTTTTTGATTTCATCTACATTTAGTACTCCATGCATGTGCCGACATTTTGATGTGACATTCTGCATAGTGATTTGGGGAGGGTGGAATTGGGATCTAAACAAGGCCTAAACAAAAGTTCGTCGGGATTCTTCGGTGGCTGGCCCTCTGCCAGCTGCACTGCCCTCCTTGCCTCGATCGATGCTGAGTTCCTTCCTGCTGTGCACCCAGCACTATGGACGGACGAAGTGCGTGCGGAGCCAGTAAAAGCAGATGCCGATGGAGACCCGTGATCCACAGAGTCGTCACAGGTTTTCTAAACAAAAGTTCGTCAGGATTCTTCAGCGGCTGCACTGCCCTCCTATTGCCTCGATCGATACTGAGTTCCTTCCTGCTGTGCACCCAACACTAAATGGAACTAGATTCTTGCCTTTCGGAGGGACAGACAGAGTGCGCCGGAGCCAGTAAAAGCAGATGCCGACGAAGACCCGTGATCCACAGAGTCGTCGCAGGTTTTCTAAACAAAAGTTCGTCGGGATTCTTCGGTGGCTGGCCCTCTGCCAGCTGCACTGCCCTCCTTGCCTCGATCGATACCGAGGCCTTGTTTAGATTCCAAAATTGGTGCCAAATTCACTATCTGATTCCTATTCTCCGTCACATCAAAATGTCGACACACGCAAAGACTAAATATAGATGAAATAAAAAACTAATTGCACGCGGTTGTTGTTCGAGGGCGAACACTTTAAGCCTAATTAATCAATATTTAGACAATTATTACCAAATAAAAACAAAATTGCTACAGTGTGACGGGACATCTACTATGCAGATTTTGGCCACCAATTTTGGTAACTAAGCAAGGCCTGAGTTCCTTCCTGCTGTGCACCCAGCACTAAAAGGAACTAGATTCTTGCCTTTCGGAGGGACGGACGGAGTGCGCGCGGAGCCAGCAAAAGCAGATGCGGACGGAGACCCTTGATCCACAGAGTCGTCGCAGGTTTTCTAAACAAAAGTTCATCGGGATTCTTTGGTGGCTGGCCCTCTGCCAGCTGCACTGCCCTCCTTGCCTCGATCGATACTGAGGTTGCTGCCACGAAACCTCGCTCCCTCCCCGTGTGCCGGCTGCGTGAAAGTTGGTGACTGAAAATCGGGGACGCTTGGAGTCCGGCCGTTCCGACGGAACGCACCGTCCGGCACTTTCCGCTCCCGCCCAGATTTTTCCCGCCCCTTCCTACAACGCGCGCAGACTGTTTTGGCCAGCGCAGATAAAAGCGGCAGTGTGGCAGATTTTGGGGGCATGCGTGGACGTATGACTTGCATGGCTTGCGCAGGCTGACTAAGGGCAGGTCCTATCTCATCCACGGTTGCATGCGGTGGCTAATATATTAGAAAAGTTATAGCTTCTAAAATAATCATCTAAATTAAATTCTGATTTCAGGATCGAGTTTCTTGTAACAAATACTTCAAAATAAGATCCCACATGGATATATTTAAACAAAATTAATTAATTAACATTTATCTTCTGAAGAAAAATACTTTTTATTAATCAAAGACAATATTGTAGGTTCAAAGAACAATGATCCGTCTTCGTAAAAAAATCTTAATTTAAAAGAACGATGTTCTAGTTTTTTATGAAATTGTTCTATAATATTTAACTAAATAAATACATAGAATAAATAAGAAAATTAGAGCAAAGCATAAGGAAAAAAATAAAAACATATAATACATAAAAAATTTAAACGTGGCCGGGATACTTTTGAAACATCTTAAATATACTTAGAGCATTACATGTATACTAAGTGAGACTAATTATTACTATTCATAGGCTGATTATTTGCGCAAAAAGTATATTCATGGCTACTTCTATTCCATGGATGAATATGGGCCTGATTATTACTATTTTAGCACTAGATGAACTAGGAGCACATAGAAGGAGAAAGCAATAAAGATATTAGAAAATAGAAAAAAATAGTATGCACTATAAACAATACATCTAGTTTTAAGTTCATGAAATTGAAATTATAATATCTAAATAAATGATTACATAACATAAATAAAAACATTAAAAATCTAGAGCAAAGCATAAGGGAGAAAAAATAAAAACACACAATAGAGAAAATGTCAAAGAACATGACAGGGATACTTTTCAAACATCTTATATATGCTTAGAATATCACATGTATATTAAATGAACATAGCCAAATACACAATAGAACATCGCTAAAATACATTATAGAACACCGCATATATATTACTTGGGAATCAATAAACACACCATAGAATATCACGCGTATATTGCATGAACATCACAAAAAATATCATAGAACATTACCTGTATACTACGAGAACATAAAAAAAACATCTAGACCACCACTTGTGAACTTTGAGAACATCAAAAATAATTGGACACCACCTATTTACTATGAGAACATGACATGTATACTACTCGAACATCACAGAAAACATCATAGAACAACATCCGTATACTATGAGAACATCACAAAAAATAAATAGAACATCTATATAATACGAGAACATAACATTTATATTACATGAACATGAAAAAACAGCGCAGAACATGATATTTTTAGTGGCTATAATGTCTTGATTTATGTGACAAAATTTGAACTCTACAATGTCCACTATAATGAGACTGAGGGAGTAGAACAAATAAAATAAATGAATAACTTAAATAATAACGAACAAAATGAAAATTAGAATGAAAAAATAAATTTAAACAAAAACAAAAAAATTTAAGCAAAAGAAAGGATAAGGATAAACGAAGCACTAAAAACAATAAAAACAAATCAAATGAAAAAAGAAATGATAAAAATAGAACACAAACGTACAACACGTGAATGTCAAAAAATAATAAGAAAAGAAAAAATAGGAAAGGAAAAAATAATAAGAAAAGGAAAGGAAAGAAAAAGAAAATAAATAAATGAAACATAAAAATCAAATAATAATAATACAAAATCATACATAACAAAAAGGAAATAAAAATAAAAATGAAGCCCAAAATAAAAAAGACAAATAAAAAGAAAAGAATAGAAAAAGAAAGGAAATAAGAAGAATAAGAAAAAAAAGAAAAAAAGAAAGAGAAACACGCGCCCAAAGAATGGAAAGAAAAAGTAAATAAAGAAAGAAAAGGAAAGAAATGAGAAGAATTAAAAAGGAAAAAAAGAAAAACTAACTTATGAGAAGGAAGGTTACCCGCGCCCTCAGCTTTCCCGCGCCACGTTAGGCCGACGACTCCACGTGCGTGGGCGGGAGCCCGCTTGGACAGGGACTGGGGTCCGAGCGATCGGACCCCAATATTCCCGCAGAAAATCTTGTTGCAAATTGCAACATGATTGTGCCTTTCTTCGCGTGCGTGAACCTAGTGAAGCCTTTTCTTTATATACCAAGGATTTCTTTGTTACCATCAATCTTGTGTCGGACCCTTTTACCTTTGATGAGACAGTCTTCATAGTGGATGCCCCCTTTCAAGTCGCATGTATGGAAACAAATAGAAAAAGAAAATAGCAAAGGCCTTTTTTAAGAATTGAACTGTGGAATGATTGTCAAGCTGCTTGCTGCTAAGCATGGAACATAAGAAGGAATACACACATGCGCACGCACGCACACCCACTCACACACATATCGGGAGAAAAGAACGGACGGTAAGACAAAGTAGAGTGGTTGAACATATAGAAATGTAACAAAAGAATAAAGAATTTTACATTTTTTTAAACTTTTCTTCATTACCATCAATCTTGTGTAGGATCCTCTTTATTTTTTCACACATCCGTCACAGGTGGATACCCACTTTAAAGTCATAGCTCTAGAAACAAACATAAACAGAAGGTTAAGAAAATAGCAAGCCACTTTGGGCCTTTTTGATTCACCCAACTAAAGTTTAGGAAGCTAATAAAGACATGCACGATGAAATGATTAACACACGCATGTATGTGTGTGTCTGCGTGTGACACACACATATCTGAGAGAATTACATGTGTTTTTTCTTGAGTTTAGAGGAAGCAAAATGAACTCACATGCATCCTGAGAATTGCCACCTTACTCATCCTTGACTGCCTCAAAATCAACAAGAAAACATGTCTCATTTTTCTAGACCGGGGATATAGCTTGTTTTTTATTAAGCAGAAGAAAATGGTCAATAGACCTACACATAGTTGATAAAAAATGATTCACAGGTAATCCATGGATTACCATTGAAGTCCTCAACACAAATGAAATGCAAGAAACATGAGGGGTGGGGGACCCTCCACCTAACAACCCCAGCAAACTGAACCTAATACAATAATCTTAGCAAACTGAAACATGTCACATAACTATCTTCGTCATTGAATGAGAACATTGAGCTGATGGCAACACGACAACCTGACGTATGTTCCTCATTGAGTTCTTGTTGGCAAACTGCATGAATGAAACTCCCACAACAGCTGACATCAACAAAAATTCACTAATAGTTAGTCTATGAATGACGAATCTGCACTAAGTTTTGCCTCATCTATACAACTATGTAAAACACGAGAAGGAAGTTTGACTCATCTAGAATGCCAAACAAGATGCACTAAATTGCTGCGAAGATTGGTAGTGGAATTGATGCAAACAAGGCCCCAAATTTAATTGCCCTGCAAAAATAGGACTTCACAATTTGAGCAAAAGAGTTGCAAATTCTCTCCTAGCAACCAAATTAAAAAATACCAAATATGGAGAAGAATATCATAAACTCAGTTGATATCTAGATCCTACTTCCAACTTTTGTAAGCCCAAGGAGGCTAATGTTTTTACTACATTGAAACAACAATGAAAAATAACACTTTTTCAAAAGAAGCGTGCGATGGTTAAGTATGTCTTCTAATAACAAATTCTTATCTTAGTTAAGTCTTATGGGGTAGAACATTCTAGGTTCGACCATAAAACTTTTACATGCATTTTTAGGAACCAAGCTAGAAATTTTTAAGGCACTAGAATCTTATCTAGAATAAAACCCCTTACAAATAGGGGAGAACGCTAAGATTATTTACACCGGATGAACCCTCTTTGGAGCACCAAAGAACCCCTCCAAGAACATTCCAACAACTTGAATGAGAACATTTTATTAATTTGAAGGCTCAAAATTTTGTAAGCACAAGAAATTATCACATCACATCTTTACACATACGGTATTTGGCACACAACAGAAACTATTGCTTGTTGGGGGTAGGGGAAACTTTGTAGTTTTCTATAAAGTACACACAAAAAATAATATATTTAGAGAGAAACAATATATTTTGTATTTGAGCAAGGATTATTATCAAGAAGCTAAGAAAAAATATAGGAGGTAGGAGGAAGAAGATACCACTCTACTTCTAAATACACACATGCGCGTGCGCGCGCACACACACACGTTGAGAGGAAAGAACGTACGGCAAGACAAAGCGGAGTGGTTGAACACATATGGAAATATAACAAAAAAATAAAGAAATTTACATTTTTTAAAACTTTTCTTTGTTGCCATCAAATCTTGTATAGGATCTTCTTTTCTTCACACAACCATCACAGTGGATACCCACTTTCAAGTGATAGCTCTACAAACAAACAGAAACAAGGGCGCATGTGTGATCTAGGCACCGACAGTGGGGGAGGGATTAGGGTAGGAGCGCAAAAAGGATTGGGGAGAGAGCGCGGAGGGGGAGCGCCGGAGTGGGGGTTATAAGGTGATAGAAAGGGTCAGTTTCTTTGTCGTTGTATCTCGTCAGCTCGTCAGTTTCCACTTCTGCTCTTGGTTGGTGAGTGAGTTGGTGTGCCCGTCTTCATTGACTAAAGTTTAGCTTTGAAATTTTAGCCAGCTAAAATTTAGTTGGTGAATCCAAACAGCACGCACGGCGAAATGGTTAACACACGCATGTATGTGTGTGTGGCACACACATATTAGAGAATTGCGTGTGTGCCTTTTCTTGAGTTGAGAGGAAGCAAAATGAACTCACATGCATCCTGAGAATTGCCACCTTATCATCCTTGACTGCCTCAAAATCGACGCCATCAACAGGGAAACATGTCTCTCATAACTCCCTTCGTCTAGCTCTGTATTGGCGAGAGAGATGATAGGGAATATGTTGATGTCACAATCCACTAGACAATCTCATACTTTTTATATCAAAGTTGTAGCTCTCATGAGATATACAACTTTATAGTTTTGAGTTTTTACATTTGAGGTCGTTAAGAAGCTCAAGTAAATAATATAAAGCTTGAGAAGCATATTCATGTTGAAACTTTATATTATTTTTTTGAGCATCTTAACAACCTCAAATGTAAAAATTCAAAACAACAAAGTTGTATATCTCATTGAATGTAAATTTACATATTACATATTGCATGTGTGTTGTGATGTGGTTGTGGTGTGGTGTGGTTGTGGTTGTGTGTGGGTTCATGTGTCTGCGGGTAGGTGTGCATGGGTGTGTGTTGTGTGCAGGCACGTGCACAATATGGAGAAGAATATCATAAACGCAATTGATATCTGGATCACTCTCCTACTTCCAACTTTGGTCAGCCCAATCACTCTCCTACTTCCAACTTTGGTCAGCCCAAGGTGGCCAATGTTTTCACTGCATTGAAGAAATAAAGAAAAAAGAAGAGTTTTTCAGAATAAGCAGTAGTGGTTAAGCATGTTTTCTGATAACAAAATTTTATCATAGTTAAGTCTTATGGGGTAGAACGTTATAGGTTCAACAATAAAATTTTTACATGCATATTTTAGGAACTAAGCTGAAATTTAAGGTGCTAGAATCTTATCTAGAATAAAACCCTCACAAATAGGGCAAAACACTAAGAATATTTACACTGATACGGATGAACCTGCTAGAGCACCAAAGACCCCTCCAAGAACATTTCAACACCTTACATGGGAACTTTTTTTTGAAGGCTTCAAATTTTGTAAGCACAAGAAATGGTCACATCACATCTATACAAATACAATGTTTGACACACAACACAAACTATTGCTTCATGGGATGTAGGGAAGACTTTCTTATTTTCTATAAAATACACACAAAAAATATATCTAGAGAGAAATAATAGATTTTGTCTTTGCATAGAAAATCATAAGCAAGGATTATTATCAAGAGGCTAAGAAAAAACATAAGAGGTAGGAGGAGGAAGAAACTCATCTATCTCTGTTCATTACATCAAGCTAAGGACATGGTGGAGAGAGTCTCTACTGTGCTTACCCTTTTTTGTTTCCTTGATACCTCCCTTTGGCCCCGAACGGTGAAGCCTTTCTTTTCTCCATCAACGGATTGTGAATGGTGCTTGCAAAAAAGACTAGCCAAAGAGGGATTTAAATAGGCTACTATTGTGGGCACATACAACATAATGCATGAGTGTGGTGGTGTGGGGGTGGTGTGGTGTGGTTGTGGTTGTGTGTACGTTCGTGTGTCTACGGGTGGGGTGTGCGTTCATGGATGTGCTGTGTGTTGTGTGCACGCACACGTGCACAAATGGGGTGTGTGTGTATGGTCAAAAGAGTTGTAATTTCTCTCCTGGCAACCAAATGAAAAAACTACTAAATATGGAGAAGAATATCATAAATCCAGTTGATATCTAGATCACTCTCCTACTTCCAACTTTTGTCAGCCTAAGGAGGCCAATGTTTTCACTACATTGAAGAAAAGAAAAGAAAAAAAAAAAGAAGACTTTCAGAAAAAACAGTAATGGTTAAGCATGTCCTCTAATAACAAATTCTTATCTTGGTTGAGTCTTCTGGGGTAGAATGTTCTAGGTTCAACCATAAAACTTTTACATGCATTTTTAGGAACCATGGTGGAAATTTTGAAGGCGCTAGAATCTTATCTAGAATGAAAATCCTTAGAAATAGGGGAGAGCATTAAGATTATTTGCACTGATATGTATCAACATGCTGGAGCACATCCAAGAACATTCTAATACCCTGCATAAGAACATTTTATTAGAAGCCTTGAAATTTTTTAAGCACAAGAAATAGTCACATCACATCTATATACATACAGTGTTTAGCACACAATAGAGAACTATTGCTCGGTGGAGGTAGGCAGGGAAGACTTTGTGGTTTTCTATAAAATACACACAAAAAATAATATATCTACGGAGAGAAACAACAGATTTTGTGTTTGCATAAAACCATATGAGCAAGGATTGTTATCAAGAGGTTAAGAAAAAAATATAGGAGGCACGAGGAAGAAGATACCGCTCTATCTGTATTTATATCGAACTAAGGACATGGGGTGAGTTGGCAAGAACCTGAGTTGTTTACTTTGCGAGTAGTAGCTTAAGCTAGGCGTGGCTCTTGATTTAGAGTGGTCGGGGTATGTCCTTTAATGCGCATTTCATAAAGGCCGTTGTATTCAACTGTTGTACACTTAATCATTAAGAAGAATTACCCTCTCGATCTTCTGCATGAAAATAAGCATTCAATATCTCAAGATAAACCAACAATCCATTTCATGAAAAAAATACAGAGTAGCGTAGACCATTGACATGACTTTTTTTTTTCTTTTATTTTTTTCTTATTAGTGCTGCCAGGAGCACTACCATCATTTAAAAGCTTGTTGGTGGGCACCAGCCAATGGCACTCCCCACTCCGTGTGCTCAAACACAGAACAGGCAGAGCGGAGGATCAGGGTGGCAAGGTATGGCAGCTGCCATACCTCAAATACAGCACGACAATAGTATCTTAAATGTTTTTTAACATTCTCTGTCACATCACTCTATGTGTATCTTTGTTGTCAATTTTGCTATACCTAAAGATTATTTTCTGTCCTCGTGTGACACCACCCGAGTCATTCCAATCAGGAATCAAACTTTGGCTACTCTAATTTTCCATTAAAGTGAGAAATAGTACCAAGGTCACCCTCCTTTTGAGTGCAAAACTTGGTTACACCACATTGAGTCTAACATTGTAAAAATTGTTTACACCACTTTCTCTTGAGAGGTACAATCTCAAAATTTTCAAATTTACCGTTCATTTTTCGTTTGTGGTTTAACTTATGCAGTTTGAAAGAGGCACAATGGATCAGTAGTCTAAACCAGTTTTGGTTACGAAAACACAGAGGAAGAATTCAAAATAGAAATGCATCACGCGGAGCTGTGTTCTTTCTTTGACATTTTTTTTTTTTTTTACACAAAGAAATCACAGGCACCGAGTGGATTGTCCGGTGGGCTTTGCAGGCTGGAGATATTAGGCCGGACCGGGCCGAAAATAAGTTGGGCCATGCAGGTCCCTCAGAAAAAATATCAGACTCTGTACGTCCGTTTTCTTGGCTTGGCAAACCACCTCAACGGAACGGAACTGGAATCCGGTACGCAACCGCAACAACCCAACCGGAGCCGACAAGGACGGGGATTCATCGCCTGATCGCCACCGCCCATATCAACAACCCCGCGGGAGCACGGTGGAGTTCAAGCTCCGCCCGCGTCCTCGCTGCTCCTCGACTCGCTTCGATTGATCGGTCGGTTCCGTCTCGACCTTCAGGTGAGGCCACCTTTCCTCTTCTTGAAATCACCTTCTTTTTCTTTGTTGGTTCCCCACCCAGTTCTTTGTCGGCGATTGGCGGGGGTTCGTTCTTTCGACTTGATGATTGGATGATTGATTGGCCCCTTCCTCGGTTGCTCTCCGTTCCCGTCCTCGGCGATCGGCGTCCCAGTCTGTCTCTCGCCGGGGTTGGTTCCCCGTGTTCTGCTGGATCTGGAAAGGGGGCTGCCCTCGGTTCCTGGATAGATAGATATCCGAAATTAACTGGATTTTTTTAAGCTCTGTACTGTATGTGATGTATTTCTTCCGATGATGGCAGGTTGTCAGGAAAGCATCGCGAATTCAGCACACAGACAGATGGGTTCGAAAGCGCCTTTCTGCCTCACGCTCCTCTTGCTGCTGCTCGTCGCCGCCTGGGGACCTGCTGCAGAGGCCAGGCGCCTTGTTGATGCTGGTAACTGACCGACTTCGCATCCTTATGTTATTTTCTCTCGCTCAGGGACTCCGTATTAGCACCGTTGACTTGCTCACTTATGCTGCAAAACTGTAATCAACAGTTGGTCGCACTATTTGTTAGTACTTGTTATTTCATAGATACAAAGTATCATCATGTCATGCTGGTTTGCTTAGGTTCAGTTGAGTTGTACATCTCCTTTACCCAAAAGGTGTGGTGGTCTTGTATGTCTAGAATCTAGATGTTTGTGGACTTAGCAGTTAAGAACACAAATCTAAATAAGTTGAAATTGAGCATGTTTTATTTTCTGATCCTCCTATGCCAGTTGCTACATAACATAACATAGGCTTGTACTAGCATCCATGTACGGCAACCCATGAAACACTGCTTCCTTATAAGTAGTGCTGGATTTTTTGCTTCCAAACTGGATCATACCCATTTATTGCTTTCTCACTCTTCGTCTTGCGCAGTTGAACTCCCAGATGATGGCTCGACCTTGAAAGAACAAATTTCTTCAACCAAGATTCCTGTCCATCTCGAGAGGAGCAACTCACTATGCTCAACCTGTGAAGACTTCACGAGCGAAGCTGTCAGTTATCTCAGCGAGAAACAGACACAAGATAAGGTCATGGAATTCCTTCGTGACGCTTGCTCTAAGTCATTCTCCTTTGAAGAGAAGGTGATCATCCTGAACATATCTTCTTTATTCTTATACCTACTTAACTAGATGTGTGTAGCATGGTTGCAAGATATTAAATGCATAATCATTTTATTTCCATGCTGGGAAGGTGCTCCCTAAAATGAAATAATATTGTAGGTTTATTTTGATTTCTTCTGACAGTTTCCCTATCTCTGCAGTGTGATGAATTGATGGAATCTTATGCGACTCTCCTGTTTGCCAAGATTACTGAGATCGAACCAGAAGCGTTCTGCAAACAGTATGGCCTGTGCAGGGACACGGCTCTTTTCTCTGGTGTGAGAAGTAACAGCACATGTGTGTTCTGCCACCATCTGCTTGATGAAATTATGACCAAAATGCAAGATCCAGATGCGGAGGTAATAGCTTCACACCATTTACGTATTGCTTACCATGAGTTGGCATTGAAGGGCAGGCTTGGTGCAGTGGTGAGAAGCTCACCCACCGAGCACCAGGTCCTGGGTTCGAACCAGCCTCCCTGCATATTTGTGGGGGTAAGGCTAGGCTTCGGTTAAACCCTTCCCCAGAACCCCACTCAAGTGGGAGCCGCCTGGCACTGGGTCTGCCCTTTTTTTTACCATGAGTTGGCATTCTGTGTCTGACATTTCCCACATGATTGATGTCTGCAGCTTGAGATAATTCAGATTCTTCTCAAGGAGTGCAATAAGATCGAAGGTCATGTCCAGCAGGTAAGCTATTTGGCTTTTGATGTGTGTATGAACTTTTCACCCCACAACTCACTATATGTTAGACTTACTTCCCTGTCATATAGAAAATCTGAATGACTTGCAGAAACACTAAAATTCTTTTGAAAAAACAGAGATGGCACGCACAATATTGGGAATCGTTTTCTTCTTGCTCAGTTGATTTGCGATGACATGCTTGTTTTTGTGCTGGCAGTGCAAGAAACTGGTCCTGCAGTACGTCCCCCTCATCCTGGTGAACGGTGAGAAGTTCCTCGAGAAGAATGATGTCTGCGCGCTCCTGCAGGCGTGTCCAGCCAGCCAGAAGAAGACTTTCAGCTCAGTCTTCAATGGAGCATTGCTGAGTGATGCTTAAACGTTTGGAGGAAGAACACGCGAAGTGTTTATTTAGTGGTTGGAAATAGCGTGCCCAAGTGCCGTATTGTACATATAATTGTCATATAAATGCATGAACAACGTGTCTATTGTGCCCTGCATTCTTTTCATCTTGTATCATAATAATCATGTCGTCTTAGGTAAATTTTTATGGACATCCAGAGGGACGAAGGGTAAAATATTTGTATCCTAATAAACACATTGTCTTAAGCTACGGATATCAATTTATATCCAGAAAATTTCAGCACTGGTGACATGTAAACTGCAGATGCTGTAGTATTCTATTTTGTTTGCATCAAAAGGTCGAGATTTCAGAGTGCGAACGAGAGATTTCAGAGTACGGACGTGAGATTTCAGAAACAACAACTTCTTCCATCACAGCACTGATTCATTTATTTCAGTGGTTGCTTCGATCGACATGCTGGATCGCTTAAACAATGACTCTTCTAAACTCCCAAGCACATGGCAGGCCGGCCGATGCAGGAGTCGTAGGAGGACTCCGGATGCGGAACAGTAGAGTCAACCCAAGCCGTCCGGAGAGGAGCAGGGGAATGGCGATGGCGACGCCTCGCCGGCTCATCCGGGAGCGCGCCGAGGCGGCGGTGGCTTCGCTCGTGGCAGTCCGCCCCCACGAGATCCCGCCGCTGATGAGCGCCGCCGCCACCTTCTTCTTCGTAAGCCAAACCTTTGATCCATCTCGCTCTTTGCAGATTACGATACGCCATCTGAATTTGTGTTGGATGATACGCAGATCCTGAGCGCCTACTTCGTGGTGCTGCCGCTGCGGGACGAGGGCGCCATCTCCCTGGGGCTCGACACCCTCCCGGGCCTCTTCGCCGGCTCCCTCGTCCTCACCGTCGTCGCTGCCCCCATCGCCTCCCTCGCCTTCTCCCTCCCCTCCATCCCCAAGCCCAAGGTTCGTCCGTCCGTGCCACTTCCTTTTCATCACTTGGGCGGCGCATCCATTAGTTTGGGAATCATAAAAAATTAACCCCGGTGATAAATGTTAATGTGGGTCTGTACTGGTCAGTTGGCCCCTGTTGTTAATCCTATAGTAGAAATCAAGCAATTAGCCCATTGGTACAATAGAGATGACCACAATAGAACTGATGTCTGCCTCCACCCCTGCCCCGGTTCAATCATTTCCCTCACGATTGATTTGTGGTTTCTTGTTTCATTGCACATAAAAAGTTAGGATTTTTTATTGTTTATTAAGCTCTAAAAATGGGATCTTTGTCTTTGTTATGTTGTGAGATGAAGGTGGACTGCTGGCCCTCCTTTCTATGTGGAATTCTTGCATTATTTGTGTTGCTTTTATGTACTGATGTTAAAAGTGATCCTGGAACACTGACTTATTTGCTGCACTTTGCTGCTTATAAGTGTAAAAATAGTGAAGCTAGTTGAATGATTATGTCCGGTTTCTCTTACTGAATGATTATGGCCAGTTAAAAGAGTTTTTTCCCCTTTAGTATTGATTGTTTGATTTATCTGTTTGCATTTTTAGTGAACTTTTCCATTTTCAGAATTTAGATAATCTTATAAAACTATTACATAGTACAACTTACATATCAATTATTGTTCTATAAGGATAAAAGCTAATTTTATCATGCATATATCTTCTTTCAGGCTTTGGTGATGATACATAGGTTTTTCAGCATATCTCTTCTTGCGTTTTTTGTGCTTTGGTATACCTCTACACCAGGGCAGTCTGGATCTACCTTGCAGGTAATAGATGCTAATGAACGTTCGCTGTCCGTGTCCATCAATATTGCCACATTTCCTTGCAATCTTTGGAAAACTAACTGTCCAGGAATACTTCTTTCTTTCACTTCACCATTTCCTATGTCCATGAAATTTTCTTTTATTGGAAGCATGAGAAACTCCTAACACAAAAGAGCTGTTGTCCTTTGTTCTCTTGTCTGATGATGAAGTCAAGTGAAGGAGGTTCAGATAAACCTGCAGGATGGAGAAATCAGAGCTGGTTCTACATAGTTGTGAGAATAAGTTTGTTCCTTTGGGTATGTCCTTTCCTAATAATGATGTGATACTCTTCATGTTTTCAACGCTCAAGATGATAACTGATTTGAATAACTCTCTTCATCTGAAGGTTGCTTTGTTAAATCTAATTACAATATCGTCAACTTGGGCAAGAGTAATTGATGTCATGGACAGTGAGGTAACATTTACTATCGCAGCAATAATCATGTAGTTCTTATTACGTATTGTCTGTCCAGCCCTTTTTCTTCAGTTTCTTATTTCTCTTTTAGTTCAGTCAGGTTCAAGATTATTTGGTTTTATTGGGGCTGGTGCTACGCTAGGGCAACTTTTTGGTTCATTATTTGCTGCAAGTATGGCATGGATGGGACCATGTATGTATCATTCTCTTGAGTAAATTAATGAGTTAGTTTCTAATGTTTTATGGAATGTCACTTCACATCTCCCAATTGTTCCTTAGTTCTGCTCCTATTTTCTTCACTCTTGATGGAACTTGGTGCTCTGTCATCGAAAGGAATTCGTATCGATGATGGAAATCATTCTTCGGCTGAATTATGTCAAACCGGGTATGAAATCCTTTTGGACACTAATTACATGTTATCCATTCATCTCCCTGATAAGTTTGACCTGGGCAATCTGTATGTTTTATAGAAAACATTTCTGGGTCGATTTCCATTATCAAACTTTGAGCCGCAAACACTTTCCTTCTATCCATGATCAACTATATCTTTGTGACAAACTATATTGACAACTTGTATTACAGACCTCTATTAGAAAAGTCAGCTTTTTCAATAAATATATAAGCTTCTGTTATGTCGGGCTCAGTAGGCATTAGGCCCATTAGTGGTCTAATTGCCCAATTATCCTATATTATTTATATTTCCTTGAATAGTTTAGTTATTTCCTAAAATTAGGATCTCATAGGCTATATATGTGTAAACGTGTATTGGTGGAGAATTAAGCAAGAGCAATCAATTATTGCTCGGCTTCCCTTAGGGAGCCGGGAGACCTAATTGCCTACTGCCTCTTTTCCTGTTCGCACGCAGCCACGGCGCCGCGCCGCCGTTCCACCATCTTCAAGCCCCGATCAGGCAGACAGCCGCTGTCTACCAGCTTCACTGATGGTTTATTTTATCTTTTGCTGCTTCCCATTTTTGTGGGTTGCAATCTAAGACATTCCAATCTTTTGCTAACTGCAGGGCAGGACAATCTCCTAATACCGTGGCTGATGATGAAATGTCTTCACTGGTCACTTCACCTAGATCAGCTACCCAATCTCAAAAATCCAAATCTGAATTTTTCATGATGTTTGAAGGTTTCTGGCTGATCTTGCGATCACCCTACCTTATATACATATCTCTGTTTCTTTGGTTAAGTGCAGTTGTCTCATCTGTATTTTACTTTCAGGTATGGTTATTCTGTATATGTGTATTGCCATGCATCATTGAGCTCGTTTCTTTATTGCATGTCATAATCATAATACAAATGAGCCATCTTTTACTCCCAATTACCTTTTTCCGTGATTTTCAGAAAGTAACGATAGTTGCTACTACAATATCAAGCCCAACGGCCAGAAGGAGAACATTTGCTCTGATAAACAGCTTTATAGCAGTTTTTATTCTTGCGGGACAGCTCACTTTGACGGTATTTTGCATCTATTAATTATTCTCAGTTCACTCTATTCCAGTACCTCCCATACCTTATGATACATCAAACCAAATGTGAAACTGATGAAGCCTATTCCTGTCGCAAACATTCTTTTTTTAATTAATTAATTATTGGTTTGTTTTTGACAAATATTTCAGGGCCATATTCTTACAGTAGCTGGTGTCACAGTTGCTATCTGTGCATCTCCCTTTATTGCTGCCTCAAATTTGGTTGCCCTTGCTGTTTGGCCAACTTGGGTTGCCGTGGCTGTCACTGAAACAATTAGAAAGGTACCAATTTAATAGCTAGATGCCAACATGCTACCTATGCAGACCAAACTACATTAAGGAAAGCAGAGTAGTCATTATCATCTAGTGGTGAATAACTGAATATGCATAATCTGAGATGTTTCAAATCTTTTTTTTTTTTTAAGAAAAATTAGTTGGAAGTATTATATAGACATGATACAAAAGAGCTTGTGCATCTCACAAGTTGAGGCAGTAGCATTTTTGCTGCTACCAATTTTTTTATCTATTTATGCCATATTTGGGCATAATAAAATAACAAATGTGGTTTAATAATAGTAACCTGTTGTGCACCTCTATCCATTATTCTTCCTACTCCATCTTGTCATTTCTAAATTCAGCTAAATTCAAGAATATAACTAATCTTTGACTCTTTGCAGGTAACTACTTATGTTTTGACAAGACCTGGAAGGGAGTTATTATTCACTGTTGTTTCACAGGATGAAAAATACAAAGCGAAGGTAAAAAGATGTTTCTTGGAACCTTCTAAAACCTTGATTATAGGAAACAAAAGGGTAATGAGTTGGTACATGCAAAATGATCAGGCACTGTGTTTATCCCATCTTTCCTATTGTCATGACTTCTTTGACACACGAATCTTAGGATAGTGTACTTTCTGATAGTATATGTAGTCACAGAGGGAGGATCACAAATAAGTTTCTTACCTAGATGAGACATCCTCTCTAATCTTACTAGAAGAGACATAATTATTCCATAATATTGTAAAAAAAATGGTAATGAAATCATAGCTTGGTGTGAAGTGATCATTCAGCATTGCTGCTCCATGGGATCTTCATCTCTCTTAAGATAGAAAGCTATTTGTCTAAAAAAATTGGAAGTTACTAAATAGCAGTAATAAATAAACTCAAAAGCCTGTTTTTCAGAAAAATTAGACCATTGACTGGAAAGAGTCAGTTTTTGCGATTGCCTGCCTAACTTTTGCGCATCAGATGATTTAACAGTTTCTTTCATATTGGTGAATCATGCAACATTGTTCTTACTTTGTACCCATCTAGCCATAATTCAGATGAAAATATTTTCTATTTTTTATGTAGGTCTGTATAGATGTGATTGTCCAGAGGCTTGGTGATGCAACAGCTGCTGGAATTTACAGGTTGTTGTTCAGTAGCCTTGAGAAGAAAACATCCAAGGTCACCCTGTTTGCATTACCGGTATGAATTGTATTTTGATCAGTTAATTACTTTGTTTCTAGTGTGATATGTGTTATTTTATTTTCAAATAGTGCCTCAGGGTAGTCCTCAGGTCTTACATTGCTCAGAGTGGCAAATGTATTGCCTCGTACTTCTGGGGAAATTTTATA
Source organism: Themeda triandra (assembly GCA_018135685.1). Classification (NCBI taxonomy): domain Eukaryota; kingdom Viridiplantae; phylum Streptophyta; class Magnoliopsida; order Poales; family Poaceae; genus Themeda; species Themeda triandra. The sequence goes on along the minus strand of JAENPR010000690.1, from coordinate 36,421 downwards.
ACATATATAATTCTATCTAGTTAGAGGGAGAGGGAGAGGGAGGGGATTTGCATTTGCAGTGCCTCCCTTTGCCCTTTATCACTTGCACAAAGCATCTTAATACATGTGAAACAAGCAAGCTAGTGCAGATCTAGATAACCTGAAATTATTGATAAAGTTTTTTTTTTTTTTTTTTAGTGGAAATTCTGGGAGATAGCAATTAACAGTTTGTTGTGTTTCTTTCCAAATGCAGCTCTGCTTCCTGTGGCTTGTCATTGCATTTCATTTGGGCCGACTTCAGACTAATCTTGCCAGGCTTCAGGCTGCTTCTGCCCAGTCCTAATCCTGAACAGGTATATAGCAACTAAAAAATGGTGCCCCTTCTTTCATGTTCTCGTGCTCACTGCAAGCTCAGAATTTAGGGTTCTGAGTTTTGACTGAACACAGGGAGCTGCTGCGAGTGTCCTTGGAGCTGGAGATGCGCTTCCAGGATGTTTGAACAGACATGGCCTGAAGTTAGGTTGTCATCAATAGTTACTAGTTAGTTTAGATGTTTTGAAGGAATTTCAGGTTTGATTGAGGGAGAAACCTTCAGAATATAGTACCAACCATTACTACACTACAGAATAGTTTAGCATACAAGAGGGGAGAAATAGTACACCATAGATTAGAACAACATGCAAATCCAATATTCCTTTTCGATTTGCACAGGAAATCGTAGCATGCAATCTGTGAGTTGTTATTATTATAATGATAATGATTTAGTAGGGCCAGATTTGTTGGGCATTCTTCTGCTCTTTGGAACTACTGTTGTCCTGACAGACTGCATTCTGCATTTCACCTACTAATGGCTGTAAACACAGATTGTGCGAGGTGGTGGTACACCTGACCTTCTTCCATATTATTCAGAAAAATGCCTGCTTTCTGGAACATGAACACTTCTTTATCGACAGTAGCAGTAGAACAATGTCTCACGTTCTTCGTGCTAACCGTATAAGAAATGACGCACGAGTTGAACTATAAAGACAAGGCAGTGAATCATCCGATGGGCACAGCACAGACTCTCGAGCTATTTAGCTGCATTTCATCTGCTCGCTCGGATCCAGGAGTTCATCTGATCGATCTGTCACAGCAAGCCATCGTCGGCAGCAAGAAGACAGCAGGATCATCCATGGCGAAGTGCATTGCTACCGTGCTGGCAGTCGCCGCCGTGCTCACGTCGGTGGCAGCAAGCAACGCGCCGGAGGCCGACGCGCTCCGGTTCCCGGGCCGTCCGGGCAGCAGGCCACGTAACCCGGTGTTCCCGGGGTACCCAAGAGCCAGGCCGGCGCCGCCTGTGCCCAGCTCCTCCCCGGCGGTGCCGTCACCCGTGCCCGGCGTGCCGTCGTCGTCGGGTCCAGTGACGCCGGCGGCGCCCTGCGCCAGGCCCCTGGTGCCGCAGCTGCCGGGCTTCCCCGGCCTAGGAGGCGGCATGGGCGGCGTGGGCGGCGGCGCCCCGCCGTCGTCGCCGACGGACTGCGTGACCCCGCTGGCGGGGCTGATGACGTGCGGGACGTTCCTGACGGGGAGCGAGCCGGAGACGCCGACGCCACAGAGCGAGTGCTGCAACGGCCTCGGCGCGTTCCTCAACAGCTCCAGCTCCGGCGCGGCGGAGGGCGACGACCACACGCTGCGGTGCCTGTGCCCCGTCATCCTCGGCGACGTGAACAAGATGCTGCCCAAGCCCGTGGACCCCGTCCGCATGATGTACCTGCCCATCGCCTGCGGCGTCGTCCTGCCGCCGCAGGTCCTCTACATCTGCTTCAGTGAGTCATCGTCTTCCTCTTGTTCTTGATCGATTCTTCCATGGCTGGCTGGCTGGCTGTTGCTTGCATGATTCAGTGGACGAGCATTACGTGACTGATGATGGTTGCATTGCATGATGATGATGATGCCATGGATGGATGGATGCAGCTGGGCAGCAAAGCCCGCCACTCGTCGGCCGCATTCCTGACGTCTGGGAGAAGCCGAATTCAGGCAAGGAATACTCTGCTAGTTCTTCTTCAAGATCAACAGCATGCTTTTCAGTTCATGGAAATAGATGTCTGATCTTGTCTTCTCTGTTCCATGTATGCAGCAGCCGTGTCGCCTTGACGAGCAACTTGAACCTGAATGGAGGCCGGACACGAATGGTTCAGCCAGCATCATATATAGTTCATATAAGTACACAAGATCAAACCTACTAGCAGCTGCATATGCATGCCTCTCTAGAACATGCATGCTTCCATATCCATATATACAGTTTATAGCATACATATACATGATAGTTTGAAGTTATCAGAAGCTAATAGGCCGTGGATGTAAGCACTTCAGAAATTTATCACCATCAGGTCTCTTATGTAAGACAATGCTCTTTTACACGGAAGAATATATTTATGATTAATCGTATGTCTTTTGAGCCTATTGTTCGGATCATCCGTGACTAAAGAATAGTGTGATCCAGTTATCTAAGAAAAGAAAAGAAATTTGACAAGAAATTGCGGAAACAAACTTCCCATTGGAATGGCATTTCTTTGTCGATGTAGCTTACTAATAAACACTCCTAATAACAGCAGCAAGATGCAAAATAAATACATCTAAAAAACAAGAAGAAATAAAGATTCAGTCTGTTCCAAGGATCAAGGATTGATCAGGCATAGCAGGCCTAAACCAGAGCGCTTCGATTTTGGTGATGGCTGCTTTTTCTGGGACATGCATAGTCATCTGTCAAAGACAGCCATCTTCATGTCCAAAACAAATTAAACCCAGGATCTGTTCAACTTGTTATACTGTTCCTACATGAGCTACCAAGAGTGAGAAGTGCCTCTGTTTGGGCAGCAACGGTCAAGGGATCATCCCCTGTTTGGGCGAACACAGACTGATAGTCGTCGTACGCACCCTCTCTGCATCTTCTGTAACTTGGTTTCTTTGCAAATTTTCAGCTGCTTCCCCGAAAGTTGTCCAGCCTACTAGTTGATTGGAGTAGCATGATTGATAAAGGAACATCGGTTGGCACCAGGACAGAATTGTTGTTGGCACAGCGGCTTCTTACCTGTTCCCAACCTTCCAGGAATGGCAATTTCTTTGGAGACTTAAGTTAACCACATATACAACAAACACACAGGGAGCATGCAGAGATAGTACTACGCAGCAAAGTAGAAAAGAAACAAAAAAGAAAAAAAAGAAAAAGTGAACTGCACATGGAGAATCTCACTTGCCAAAGATATGGTAGAGCTGCAGTTTGGCATATCTACGAATAATAAACTTTTAGATAAATGAATTAAGTGATGTTCCTAAATGAATATTATACTGTGGCAGACATCCACAGGTTTATTTACACAATAAACTTACAATGCGCTATTAATGGATGGGCATCGCATTTGCAGTCACCACAAAGGCTAAGACATGAAGTGGTCTGCAACTAGAAGCTCATGTAAGGCCCTCTTTATTTCCTTCTTATTAGCTATTATTACAACCTACGAAACTACCCAGCAATAAATAAGACCTTGTATAAGCTTTATTTAGAGCATTTTGATCAAACTTCTTCATTTCAACATCTAATAATCTGGTGACGAAGCGCAGTCCTTGGGAAGCTAAGTTTCCCTTCCTGATGTGTGAAAGGAGTTGCACTTGCAAAGTTATGCTGCTAAGGATAATTGGTTTACTCTGCTTCCTGTCCTGTAAGAAGGTATTATTATAGGAATGCAATATATACTGTATGTGTAGTGTATTGGTAATGTACACTCACCTTAAAATGGCTAGTATTAATATTTTCTTCTGCTCATGCTTCGCGAAGAGCATGCACCCGGTCCTGAATTAGCTTCCTCTCCCAGTCTGCAATGCCCTCAAAAGCATGCTCTGGAAGATTCTCAAAAGGCTCTTTCGATGGGTCATTCTTAGCTAGATCATAAGTTGCAGCACGGATAGCTCTCTTGCTGGGTCCACAGGGCCTTATGGAGGTTAGCTTCGTATAAGCTGTGTTAAGCTGCATGTAAAGGATAGATAAGCAACAACAGTTTTAGTCTTGTAGACTCTGCATATGACGAGATGGAACAAACTTACATCCATATTCTCAAACCAAAACATGTAAGCAATTGCAACCGCAGGTGCTCTCCCAAGTCCAGCAGTGCAGTGGATGTAAACTCGTCCTTTGCGTTGTGATATAGCCCATTCTAGCGCCGAAACTGCTTTTGGCAATTGTGACCTCAATGAATCTGGATCAAAATCCACTGCCTGCAACCAAGCAATCATAAGCATATAGAGGAGGTCAGATGCCACTAGTGTCAACAATTGAAATGCAGACTGAGCTAAGAGGAAGACTAATTAGTATTTTCATAAGTTATCAGAAATCCAGAAGAAATTTAAGCATATAGAATTATACACGTTCAATGGGTATAAGAAGCTCACCGGTCTTCTGATATGCTGAATGCCAACTTCTTTGCACCTATTGAGAATGGATTGGAAATCAATGCCCCAATATTCGATGTCCTTGTCCTGCTGTAAACAAAGAATATAGGCTACTTGCTCTTCGTCTTTCAAGTGATCGATATCTTCAGGCTTCTGAGGCTGTGAGCCAACAATCAAGCTCTCACTTATGATAGCATAGTTCATACCTATATTCCAAGTGTAATAAGTAATCCTTCAGTAACTGCATCTAGTATAGCATCTTGTGGAGAAAAACAACTTAAGCCAAAGCACAGAAACTTGCCCTTAATGTTAATATTCCAGAAAAGAGAAGATGTTGGTAATTGAGTAGCAGACAAAGTTAAGGAAATGCATAAATTTGTGTCCTGATTGACATGGCGCTTGGCCATTCTGAACTGCTACAAACTTAATAAGAATAATGACTACCAGTGTTCTTTTTAAGACAAACAGGTCTATGAAGCTACACATTTAGTCGAGCAAACTATCAACAATTACTTACACGGTCAATTAACATCACTGCAAGATTAAGTTTTAAGTTGACAACAGTCTTATTGTGTTCTGCAATATATAGGTTAATTCGGTAATACAAATCTCCCAAAATGCCAAGATGCTTCTTTGTGCATCTTGTTATCTTCTTTTTTTAGAACAAATCGGCACGATAGTGTGCCCATTGCATTGATTAGAGAAGGGTCATCTTGTTGCCCTGAATGGGCAAACCTAGACCATAGAAACTTCACATCAAGAAACAAGAAATCAATTCAAGAATTGTCCCAACTGCCACACTGATCACTTAATAATGTGGATGGATCGTACACATTTAACCACCAATGCAACATTTTTTTTCAAGATACCAAGGGGCAAGCACCCGAAGCCCTGTGAGCACGGCAATGAAATCATCTCACAATATGCGGTCTTAATATTAGCAGCGACTAATCTCAAAAAGAATATCATATGTACATTAAACTGGACCAAGAAAATTGGAGGCTATGTACCACAATCCAATCTCCAAGCAAACCCATTACTAATTTCACCAAGTACCACATTAATCGCGTGGAATCACTAACATCACTGCTGAAATCCTTACGGATAAGTTACCAGCACACGTCACAAGGTCCAGCCTTTAGTCCTTTACCCATTTTCCACATCTGTAGCAATCGACAAGAGGCCATCGCAAGAAAAAGCAATACAATTGGAACGAGTCAGTCAGTACCGAGATCGTGGTGGTATTCGTAGGGGTTCCGCATCATCCGCTTCATGGCGGTGTTGTAGTCCTCCATCCTCGTCGTGCCGCCCTGGGCTCCGGCCGTGGACGAGGATCGGCACAGGAAGACCCGGTGGCTCCTGCTGCCGCCGGGGCCGCATCGGACGGCAGCCATAGCTGGCCTCCTGCTGTTAGCGCCGATGCTGAGGGTTGGGAGGCCGCAGGGGGTGGGGAGGCGAGAGGTGTTCGCCATGGCCGTGCCCGCCATTGTTGCGGTTGCAGGATCTTGATGTCTGGTCCGCGGAGTGAGGGAGGGGAAGAGTGTGGAAGGAGCTTGGGCCTGACAGCTTTCCCGTGAATGGCCTGAATACAAGCCCAGAAATCAACGGCACACATACATTCTCAAAATTTTATCTCCTCAAAAAATGTTTCAAGTTTTATACTCCCATTCCTTTGCTTCCAAAGTGAGTTTGTGAGAAAAAAAAAGTATTACTTAGAAAGATCTCCAACAAGTTGGCAAATATTACATTACAATGTGCACGTCCTCTAAGTGAAACTTTAGTTCATATCCTACGTCATGTACTCATATCAGACAGACAGACAGAGCCACGTACGGATATTCACAATAACTCTTTTAAGATTTTTAGTAATTCTACTAGGTTAAATTTTATAATGGAAAAATTGGTTAATGAACGTAGGCACAAGGCTAACGAAATCGTGGTATTCGTGTACTATAATCATGTTAACGATGGAATTTGTATTAGTTTGTATGTTTTTTTTTTTTTTTGCATGTTTTCAAGATCAGTTAGATTTAATTGATATCTTGTTAGGAAAGTGAACCAAAATGTTTTTGCAAAACACAAAATGCCATTAGATGTTATCTTGGCAAACATGTATGACTTGTATGTAAAGTTCATCGCTTTTTACTTTAAATTGCGTTATGTATAAGTTTTATAACTCTTTATGCTTATCAATAGTCTAAGCTAACACCTTTTTATTACACACCAATTAGTGAAGAACTAGAGATAAACACAAGAGTTGCCATAAAACAAAAGAAAAAAGAAAACTAACAACTTTTTTCGCAAAAGACAAACTACCACTGCATGAGCCACATTTGCTAGACGAGCTGTTATCTTGGCAAAGACTTATATGCGGTAATCATCATTTCTATTTTAAATTACATAAACTCTATAAACTCTTTATGCTTATAGGTAGTAGGTTCAAGTTTTTAAGGGTTAGTGGAGATAAACATAATAAGAGTTGTCATGATAAAAAAATATGAAAATGAAAGGTTTTTTATGCAAAAATGTAAACTATCATTGTGTGCTCTATTATGCTAAATTAGGCTTTATCTTGGCAAACGTGCACGACGTATATGTGAACTCCCCACTTTCTACTTAAAATTACGTCACACACAATTTATAACTTTGTATCCTTGTCAAGAGTTGAAGTTAAAGTTTTCAATCCCAAACTGGTTAGTGGAGATAAACATAAGAGTTGCCATGGCATAAGAAAAAATGAAAACTTTTTATAACAACAACTTTTTTTCATAATACACACAAATTTGCCATTGTGTGCGGCGCACTTGCTAGATGAGGTGTTATCTTGGCAAACGTGCACGACTTATATAATATTCATCATTTTCTACTTAAGTTAAGATCTCTTTATGCTTATCAGTAGTCTAAATTACCTTTTTCAATAAAAAGTGGTTATTGGAGATAAACATAAGAATTGCCATGACAAGAAATGAATAAGAAATGGAAGCTTTCCTTAACACCAACTTTTTTTTTTTTTTTGCAGAATACAAACTTCCACTATATATGTGAAAGCTTATCAGTTTCTACTTGAAAATATGTCGTGTTGTGCAAGTACTATATCTCTTCATGGTTATTGGTAGTCTAAAATAATATTTTCATTAATAAAAAACTGGTTAATGGAGATAAATTTAAAAGTTGCCATGACATAAGAAAGAAGCTTAAAGCTTTTTCTAATAATAACAACATTTTCATAAAACATAAACTGTTGTTGCGTGCGCCGCACTTGTTAGATGAGGCATTATCTTGGCAAACATGCATGACTTACATGTGAAACTTATCATTTTATAATTTATGTCATGCATAAGTTTTTATATATTTTTGTTTATCGATAGCCTAAATTAATGTTTTTATTCACAACTCGGTTAGTGGAGAAACTGTTGTTGCGTGCGTCACACATGCTAGATGAGACATTATCTTGAGAAACATGCACAACTTATATGTGAATCTCATTATTTTTCACTTTATAAATTACACCACATTTAAGTTCATGTAACACCCCGGCCCAGAGCTTAACAGGATTAATAGGATACTCATATCAACAAGTTGCAACTTCTTTTCCGGAAGCCCATCTCCTAAAAAACTCCAAAGTTAAGTAGATCGCCTCCGTACGTTTGGGTTGGACACATGAGACACAATTCAAGACTCCCAAGAGTGATGCCTTCTTCAATGATCTCCTGGAGAAGACACTAGCTTGTTATCACGATAAATGGCAAGCCAAGTTGGAGTACCGTGTGGAGAAAAGACACCCTATGAGGAATCCATGCGGGATACCGAGCTGAAAGTCAAGTCTTTTGATCCTATCATGAAGGTCTACAAGGAGGAGACATTCCACTACGGTTTGGTGGAACGAGCTACTGCAGAACAAAGCATGGAAGATGCGGCGTATAATGCGCTTGTCCACTACCTTGGAGAGCGCCACAGCGGCATTCCTAATGATGTACTCACGCATTATCCATACTACGTGCCAAAGCAAGCAACTTGGTTCATTGACGCTGCTGAAGTCACCACACCAACCATTCAATCAAAGACTCTTGAAGCAACAGTAGTGCTCGTTGAAAAGTTGGTCACCAAGATGGAGTCTTTGGAGCATGAGCTTCTATATGAGAGGTTGAACAACTCGACTCAAAGCGCGAGATAGATCGCCTCCGTGCCCGGCTAGGTCTTCCCAAGATTTTTGAGAAGATCGAGGAATCTCCCAAGAATAACGGTGCACCATAGGTTTATAAAGCCCCTATGTAATAAAAGCGTTACTAGTATCGTGAGTCAAGTCTAGTCGGGTCGTTTGAGGTGGTTGTGAACCTTGAGTGCTTGAATGAATTATGATGATGTATTATGAGTGATTTGGATCTTTGTGTGAGTGCTGGAGCTTTGTAGGCATGTCTACAAGTTCTTTTTTTTTTAAAGCATGTTATGTTACTATCTTGAATAAATAAGTTGGGTTGGTCTATTCCGTCTCTGTGCTTGCTGTTTTCTGGAGCAGCCTGTCTTTTTCTGCAATATCTCCAAATCGGTTAATACAATGGTTATGAAATTTTTCTGGAATATATTAGACTTGTGTACCTGACCAATGCCACAAGAATCATGTCAATATCTGTTCTGTTCTGGGAGATATGCATATCACAATCTGATGTTCTGTGCTGCCTGGAAAGTGTTGAACAGTTTCTGTTGTCTGTTAATTTCAATGTACTAAATGTCAGAATCTGGTTATGTGAACTGAACAACAGATTTAGAGAATTTCATAAGCTTTCCAACCGTGTATAGAGCTTCTCTTTTTGATACCTGGATCTCGAGATATGACTGATTTTCTGTACTGCTGAAATTGAAGCTTGCCCAGAAATTTTCAGTTTTGCAATCCTTATTTTTATATAAGTGATTTGTATACGAATCTCTCTAAGCTTTGATTTTTGTGTTGGATAACAGATGGCTGCTCGTGGAGGTAGAGGTAGAGGCAGGGGCGGAGGCCGTGGACCCATAACTCCGAGAGGACCTGATGGAGCAACAGTTTCAGATGATGCATGCCATGACACAGTTCGTACAAACCATGCAGGCTGGAGGTCTACCACAAGCACAACCACCAAGGAACAAACGCAGGGAGTTCATGCAAGGTCACCCTCCAGTGTTTTCTCATGCTATTGATCCTATGGAGGCTGATGATTGGCTTCGTGCGGTGGAGAAGCAACTGGACCTTGCACAGTGCAACAATCAAGAGAAGGTGTTGTATGCTTCTGGGCAATTTCAGGGGGCTGCTCAGATTTGGTGGGAATCATATCAAGCTGCTCGTCCCAACAATGCTCCTGCTCTCACATGGGAGAAATTCAAAGAAGATTTCATAGCTCGCCACATCCCTGAGGGTTTAAGAGAGCAGAAGGCAGAAGAGTTCAGGAATCTCAGGATGATCAATATGACTGTGAGTGAGTATCATGCTCAGTTTGAAAATCTGGCGCGTTATGCTCCTAATGAGGTCCGAACCGATGCTGATAAACGACGTCACTTCCTTAATGGGATCTACTATGACCTTAGGCTGCAGTTGAAGGGCAACAGATATGATACCTTTGAAGAGTTGGTGAATAGTGCTATTGTACTAGACAATGAACGTCAGTCACAGGATAAAAAGAGAAAGATGCATGGACAGGGTTCTGGAAGTAACTCTCGTTTCCGTTCCAACTCTCAGCATGGTTTTCAGCAGAGGTATCAGGGACCAGTCAGCCAGTGGAACCGTACTCGGTACTCCCGGCGTCGAATGGAACCAACATCGAGTGGAAACCGGCATCAAAGTGGAAATCGGCGCTCCCCGCAAAGCAATTTGGGAATCAAACTCCACGCCTCACTGCGCCCAACAACATTCCTATGAAGAATGGGTCTCCTAGTACTCCTCGGTTATGCTATCGTTGTGGTGAACCGGGCACTTTGCTAATCATTGTACCAACAAGCGAATCGGCAAACCCCACGAGCGGAAGTAGCAATCACAAGTCAAATGGTAAGCATGGGAGAGTGAATCATGTGTCGACTGAGACTGTGCAGGAGGGTCCTGAAGTTATGCTGGGTACGTTTGAACTCAACTCCATCCCTGCTACAGTCCTTTTTGATTCTGGAGCTTCGCATACTTTTATTTCACATGCATTTGTTAGAAACCATAGCATTCCAGTAGTTGCCATGAAGAGTCAAATGTTAGTAAATTCCCCGGGAGGTGGTATTCCAGCATCTTATTTCTGCCCCTCAGCAAAGCTTACTTTAAGGGGGGTAGACTTCCCAGTCAGTCCTATTGTGTTGAGGTCCTCTGGCATTGATGTGATATTGGGATTGGATTGGATGAAGCAACATGGAGCAGTGATACAGTGTAAGGAGAAAGTTGTGGTACTGACACCACCTAAGGGAGGCCGAATTAGTGTTGAGGTAGCATTGAAATCACCACCAGCCGCCATAGTCAATTTACTTGATGATGAAGATCTTGGACCTCGAGCCGTGTTGTGGGGGAGTTTCGAGATGTATTTCCGATGATTTGCCAGGTATGCCGCTTTGATCGAGACATTGAATTTATCATTGAGTTGTTACCTGGTACTGCACCTATAGCTAAGCGTCCATATAGAATGGGGGTTAATGAATTAGAAGAACTTAAGAAACAACTAAAAGAGTTGGAAGAGAAAGGTTTCATTCGTCCTAGTGCTTCACCTTGGGGTGCTCCTGTGATCTTTGTTGATAAAAAGGATGGAACTCAACGGATGTGTGTTGATTATCGTTCTTTGAATGAGGTCACCATTAAGAACAAATATCCATTGCCTAGAATTGATGATTTGTTTGACCAATTGAGAGGTGCATGTGTGTTCTCTAAGATTGATCTGCGTTAGGTTATCATCAATTGAAGATTAGGAATTCGGATATACCAAAAACAAGATTCACTACAAGGTACGGGTTGTATGAGTACACTGTTATGTCATTTGGTTTGACCAATGCACCTGCCTACTTTATGTATATGATGAATAAGGTGTTCATGGAGTATCTGGATAAGTTTGTAGTGGTGTTTATTGATGATATATTGGTGTTCTCCAAGACGAGAAGAAGAACATGCTTGAACACTTGAGGTTAGTTTTGCGAAGCTTAGAGAGCACAAGTTGTATGCCAAGCGCGGTAAGTGTGAATTCTGGTTGAAGGAAGTCTCTTTTCTAGGTCATGTGGTCTCCAATGGTGGAATATCGGTGGATCCAGCAAGGTAAAGGATGTTCTGAATTGGAAGCCACCTACAGATGTAAGTGAGATCCGTAGTTTCCTTGGTTTGGCTGGATATTACAGAAGGTTCATTGAGGGTTTCTCCAAGCTTGCTAAACCAATGACAACTTTGTTAGAGAAGAATGCCAAGTTTGTGTGGTGTGATAAGTGTCAAGCTAGCTTTGAGGAATTAAAGAAGAGACTCACTACAGCTCCAGTGTTGATATTGCCAGACTTGAGTAAGAAGTTCTCTATCTATTGTGATGCATCTCGTTTGGGTTTGGGATGTGTTCTTATGCAGGAAGGTAGAGTTGTTGCATATGCTTCACGGCGGTTGAGGAAGCATGAGTTGAATTATCCTACTCATGATTTAGAACTAGCGGCCGTTGTTCATGCTCTAAAGATCTGGAGGCACTATCGATTGGGCATAAGACCGACATCTTTACGAGATCATAAGAGCTTAAAGTACATCTTCACTCGAGACGGATTTGAACTTGAGACAGCGTCGCTGGTTAGAGTTGATCAAGGATTATGATCTAGAAGTGCAGTATCATCCTGGGAAAGCAAATGTTGTGGCTGACGCACTTAGCAGAAAGAGATATGCTAATGAGCTTCGGGTGACACCTATATCTGATAAGTTGTGTGCAGAATTTGAACATCTGAATCTTGGTATTGTTACTAGTGCTATGGGAATAGAAGTGACACCCACTTTAGAGCAAGAGATACGCAAGGGTCAGCTTGATGATGAGAAACTAAAGGAGATAGCAAGGAATGTAGTGATTGGAAAGGCGCCGATTCGGCATTGATGAGAGTGGTACTCTATGGTTTGGAAAAAGGATTTGTGTGCCGGTAAAAGCCCTTCGAGAAGCAATGCTGCGAGAAGCACATGAGTCGCCTTATTCTATTCATCCTGGAAGTACTAAGATGTATCTAGATCTGAAGGAAAAGTATTGGTGGATTGGTTTAAAGAGAGATGTGGTGAGTATGTGGCTATTTGTGATACATGTCGGCGTGTCAAAGCCGAACATCGAGGGCCACCGGACTATTGCAACCAATGAAGATACCTGAATGGAAGTGGGAAGAAGTTGGCATGGATTTCATAGTGGGTTTACCTCGTACTCAGAAAGGATATGATTCAATATGGGTAATAGTGGATCGATTGACTAAGGTTGCTCATTTCTTGCCAGTCAAGACCACTGATTCAGGAGCTAAGTTAGCAGAGCTATACATGGAGAGGATAGTATGCTTGCATGGAGTTCCAAAGAAGATTGTCTCCCGAGAGGTAGTCAATTCACATCCAAGTTTTGGCGAAAGGTACATGATTCTTTGCGAACAAGGTTGAATTTTAGTACAGCTTACCACCCTCGAGACGGATGGGCGGGCGAAAGGATTAACCAGATTTTGGAAGATATGTTGAGGGCATGCGCATTGCAATATGGTACTAGTTGGGATAAGAGTTTGTCCTATGCAGAATTCTCTTATAACAATAGCTATCAACAGAGTATCAAGATGGCACCGTTTGAGGCTTTGTACGGGCGTAAGTGTAGAACACCCTTATTTTGGAATCAAACTGGTGAGACTCAAGTGTTTGGGCCAGATGTGCTTAGAGACGCTGAAGAACATGTAAGGAAAATTAGAGAAAATTTGAGGGTGGCTCAATCTCGACAGAAGAGTTATGCAGACACTCGTAGAAGGGAGTTGGCATTTGAAGTGGGTGATTATGTATACCTAAAAGTGTCACCTATGAGGAGTGTGAAGAGGTTTAACCAGAAAGGTAAACTAGCACCGAGGTATGTTGGTCCATTCAAAATCCTAGAGAGGCGTGGTGAAGTGGCATATCAATTGGAATTGCCTCCGAATTTGTCCAATGTACATGATGTTTTCCATGTGTCTCAACTTAAGAGGTGTTTGCGTGTGCCTGAGAAGGAGCACTTGCCTTTGGACGAACTTACTGTTGAGAAGGATCTTACTTATGAAGAGTTTCCAATAAGAATCTTGGATACAACAGAAAAGGTTACAAGAAGCAGGGTGATCAAGATGTGCAAGGTGCAATGGAATCGGTATTCAGAGGCTGAGGCAACTTGGGAAAGTGAAGATGCTTTGAGGGCAGCGTATCCGCAGTTGTTTGAGTAAGCTCAATTCAATCTCGAGGACGAGATTCTTTTAAGGGGGGTAGAGTTGTCATGCCCTAAAATTTGCATAATTTTAAAATAGTTAAATTGATTTATTTATGCATTTTTGTGGGCATTAAACATAGGCCAAATATTAAATTTTATGAAAATAAAATCAATAGTAGGTCAAGAAGCATCTCTGTGCATACATGCTGCTGCACTGATTCTGTACTGTTGGTTTTGTTTGAATCTGAAACTGAATTCAAATTCAATTGAAAAGCTTTGTTAAATTCAGTTTTAGAAAAAGAAAAGGGCAATTCTTTTCCTTCTCTCGTTGATCTATCCAGGCCTGCTGGTTTGTTTCCAGCCGTGGCCATCACCCTGTCCCAGCACGCCACTCTGCTGGCCCCTTCACTCTCTTGGCCCACTGCTTCCTTCGACTTGGGCCGGATGGCAAAGGCCATAGTGCTGGCAGCAGCTCTTTTCCCTTGACTCGCTGACGGCTGGGACCCGCAGGAGAGACCCTGTTCATCTTCTCCGTATCGGTTACGAGTCGGCATACCGAGCCTAGTAGTGATTCGGTCGCGCGTCTCTTCGTGTCGTCGCGTCCGCACTGAGTCTTCAGGCTATTTAGCCACAGCGCCGCATCGTTGCGTCCTTTCCGCAACCCTAGCGTGTTTGTCGCCTTTGCCTCGCGCAGCCGCCATCGACGGTTGCCGTCGTCGAGTTGGTTTCTTCGACTCCGCATCTCCGACGTCTCCTCGTCACCGTAAGCCGGAGCATTAGCTCTGTTTTGCTCTCGCGTTTCCTCTGGCGCTGTTATTTTGGCCCAATTTGAATCATCTCGTGATGTTGCTGTGTACAGGACGTCTCCGTCCGTCATCTCCAGAAGTCAGCTCGCCTCGGTTCACCTTCGACCATATCTTCCACGGTGGTGAGCTCGCCTTGTCTTTCTCTGTCATCTGGTTCTTGTTCCACGTTGAATGGTGCACCACCTCGCTATACCAAAATCCGCAGGCGAGGAGCATGTCGCTGTTCATGGCTTTCATCGAGAGCTTGCAGTGCCTTGCTTGCTTGCCTTGATGATGTCAATCCTAGCTTTCATGACATCGTGATGACATCATCTCTGTTTTGTGGCCGATTTGCTTCACAAAATCAATTCAGCAAACACACTGAATACATCCAGTCGAAGCCCATATGTTTCAGAACAAATTACGATTTTATATATTTACAAAATTGCCATCAGATTCAAATGCTTGTAAAATATTCATTTTAACTCCGATTTGGTCAATTCAAATTGCGTTGGTTTCATAATTTCATAAACTACGCAGTAGTGATATTTTTAGTCCAGTTTGTAGACTTTAATTTTACGAGTTCATATTTATTGCATTTTTAGTCTATAAAAAGCTTGGAAAATTCGTATCTTCGTCGTTATATTTCCGTTTTTCGGTGAAATTGACGTCTATGTGATCATAGCAGCGAGTAGATTGCTTTTATAAACTTTTTATTCTGTTTTATTGTGATTGATGTACTGTTCTAATAGAAGTTATTTGTTTGCCTTGTGTATGTATGCTCGGATGATTGCGTGGTGTTGCTTGTTAATGTTAATCGAGTTCGAGACGGTGAGGATTTCGTTGGTGATCAAGAATATTTTGAAGAGCAGCAGGATCAGCAGGGGTATTTTGAGAACCAAGGCAAGTATAACTAAGGACCTTCCTTGTTGTCCTATTCATAATACATAACATAATTCATTTTGCATGTGTCCTTTGATGCCTAATTAGGGAATTTCTAGCAATTGAGTACTTTTACCTTGTTAACCTTGGGTTATATGCATTTGGGTAGAATGTTGCTAGTGCAAACCTTTAACCATGATCATGTGTGCTGAAGTAATGAATATGTGTTAACCATATAAGATGATTGTAATCCTTTGGCAAAAGCTGGGACTTTTCGTACAACTATGAGGGCTATATGGCTCTGGCTCTAGTTGCTCATGGGACCTTTTCTAGCTAGTTAGTGGTTTGCGAGTTGGGTATAGGACAGCCTCTGTCCTTATGTGTATAGCCGGGAAGGAATGTGCCATTTTGGAAGGGGGGTTCCTACATCTGATGTTTACGCGTCCCTAATTGGTTAGACGAACCTATGGGTGGCTTTATATGTTTTGCGGTGACTTGGGAGTAATTAACCCATGTAATTGTAAAACATACCTCTTAGTGAAAGTGTACACCTCTGCGCAGAGTTTAAATCGGTATATCGTCCGTGCCCACGGTTACGGGTGGCCCGGAAAACTGAGGGAATCTGTTATTTCATTTAATGGTTTATGTGCAATTCATTTATTCAGCTATCTTATGATCATGTGGTTTTGGGAATGATTCTACCTTGTTTATGCTAATTGCCCAAATTTGTTATATAACTAAAAGCTAATCGCAGTTAACCATGTCAGCTATTTGTGCCTCATGAACCCTTAGTTATACTTGTTGGGTACGGTTGTGTACTCACTCTTGCTTTACTTTCAATTTTGGAAAATCCCGGATGGGTAACAGATCAAGGCTGGAATGAGGACTACCGTAATGAGTTTTAGGCTTGATGTTCACCAGTCGACTCCGTCCCTGTGGTTGAAGTTTCCGCGAGAGTGCTAGCCATTTTATTTTTACCAAGACTTTTATATATGAGACTATGTAATGATTATCTATTCGCTATGTAATAAACATTGAGATGGTATTGTTTATCGATTTGTCAACTTATGTGTGTGACTTCCGGGGGCGCACATAAGGCTTTTATATATCCCATTTTGTCCTTAAAATTGGGGTGTGACAGTTCATATCTCTTTAATTATGCTTATCGATAGCCTAAATTGATGTTTTTATTCGCAAATCGATTAGTAGAGAAACCGCCGTTGCGTCTACACATACTAGATGAAGCATTATATTTACAAACTTGCACGACTTATACGTGGACCTCATTATATTTTACTTGATAAATTTCGTCACGCATAAGTTTATATCTCTTTATGCACGATGATAGCCTAAATTAATGTTTTTTTAAAAGAAATACAAACCGTTGTTGCGTGCGTTACACATGCTAGACTAGAAGAGGCATTATCTTGACAAACTCGCATGACTTTAGGCTATCGGTAAGCGAGCAACTCCAGCCCACCTCTCAAATTGGGCCCTATACCAAATCTAGGGACCTGGTCCAAAAAAAATCAACTCCAACCCACCTCCTATCTGGGCTCCCATTTTAGGAAGTGCCCCCAGATTTAGTTTCAACCCCCCAGCTGGAGGAGGGCCCGATCCCCTCCCCGCCCGCGGCCGCGGCCGCCTCGCCCGACCACTCGCCCGCGGCCGGCGCCGGCGCCGGCGCTCCTCCATCGATCCCGACGCGCCGCCCCGCCCGACCACCGCTCCCGACGCGCCGCCCCGCCCGACGCGCCGCCTCGTCCGGCTCCCGCCCGACCGCGCGTCCACGCCGGCCAGGCCGCTCCACCGCCGCCGCCACCTCGACGCCCGGCCGTCCGGCTTGATCTCCACCACACTGCGCCGAGCCGACTGGACCTCCTCGTCCCCGTCCATCATCCTTCCACTGCAAGGTACCCACCGCACCCAACTGCGAGCCCTCTTCCTCCTGCGTTCGTTCCCCTAGCCTCTGCGCGGATTGATTGCTGGGTCTGGCTGGGGTGTTTGCTGTGTGTGATCGCTGCTGGCTTGGATTGGGCCTTGAACTGTATGGAGTAGGGTAGATCGATGGTTCTCTGTGCTTGATTGCATTGCATTGCAACCTGCTGGTCCGTAGGGTGTGTGCGTGCTTGGTTGCCGTGGTAGGAAGCTGCTTGATGAATTTGTGATTTGGGTCCACTTCCTGGAACCATTGTTAGTTCATACAACGACTGAATGCTGTGATACTGATGCTATGAAGAAAACCATGATGTAATGACGAATGTGTATTGGACTTCTTGTGCAAACACCTGTGACATTGTTTTGAGCTGATGTTAGTACTGTGCTTGAACTGCGGGAGCCCAACATAATTATTTCTCAGAAGATTTCTGTTGGCCTCCCTTTCATGGTACTTCAAACATGAAGTGTTCAGCAAAGCCGGTTAGGCTGATCTGATCTATATCGATGTGAATGTGGTGTTGGGTGGTGCTGTGCTGTCAAGAGTCTGGACACAAGCCTCATGTAGCTTTATCTGTATCATTTGTTGTCACTCATTTCTTTGCCAAACAACTTAACCAGTAACAATTAGGCTTGGTGTTACGCCTTATGCAAT
Organism: Themeda triandra; assembly: GCA_018135685.1. Classification (NCBI taxonomy): domain Eukaryota; kingdom Viridiplantae; phylum Streptophyta; class Magnoliopsida; order Poales; family Poaceae; genus Themeda; species Themeda triandra. Next base: position 18,404 of record JAENPR010000690.1, on the reverse strand, counting down.
TTCTGGGCCATGTGTGCAGTGTTCGATTGGTAAGCTGATCTCAACCGATGCCCACCTCTCTTTTGGTTCTTGTGCCTCTTCCCCATCTCTCTTCTTTTCCACCTAATGCTGCAGGTCATCTCAAAGTTGTCGAATGTGTATTTTGAATGGTTATATGTTGTGTGAGGACTGCTACTGCAGTGATTCTGTGCCATATATATCACAGTTAATTGTAGAACCTAGTTACTTATGCATGTCCATGACACAAAGTAGTTGTGGCATTGTGTTAGATTGTTTGAGCCAAAGCTAATGAGTCATGTTAGTTGGCCATGTCATTGTGATGTTCTTGATACAGCCGATTCAATACAATTTAGCTTTTTGTTCAGGTTATGATGAAGAGGTCGTCATCATCAGATTCATCCTCTTCATCCCGCCGCCGACGACCTCTAGTTCGAGACCTTGGCATCTGCGATAGCAACAAAAAGGGACAATTAGAGATGCGGATGAATACAGGAATCAAACATTTTCAAGTTCAACAACATGTTAACAGAGGAATAAAATATTAGGTGGTGAGATGTATCATACAAGTACTGGACATGCAAATAATATTAGAGGTAGACATGATCCCATAAACCAATACAAACTGTGAACATGATCCCATAAATTGCTAGACATGCCACATTCAAGAAACAAAATGACACAATGACTCATACCCATCACAGAAGCAACATTCTACAAGTTTAACAGTTCCCCTTTTCACCTAAATATCAGCAGTCATTATGAAAGAAATCAGCCACCGAAACATTAATCAGCCATCAGTTTTGTCGCCAATGCTCATGTACACCAATGCTCATGTACAAATGACCATCACAGGCTGCTCTGCAGGAAGCCAGCATTAGGATCAGGCTGACAAGCACATTCCAAGTTCCAGATTCTAACACACACCTTCTGTCTGAACTGATGCTGCAGTGATACTTTGTATAGAAAAGAATAAATCTGCTCATAAGAAAGCTGTGGTTCATACAAACAAGAGCAGGCAATGGACCACCGGATGGTCACAGAATTGGAAGTGAAAGTTGAATGGTGTATTCATCAAAACCTAGTCACAGAGGAGTAATTTACAACTTACAAGAATACAAAGTTTTGCAAAGCAAAAGGATTCACTTTTAAGACAGGAGAAACTTAAGCTATACTCTGTGCTAGGAAATGATGCAATCAGATGAATGCTTCATTTCTGACAGTACAAGGCAATATGGAGAAGTAAAGGACTTTAACCACAATTCAGTTTGTGAATAAGATTGGCTAGCTGGTCTAGGTGAAGTTTATATCGATGCATAATCACCAAAACAGATATGATGCCAAATCTTCACAAGCGAAACCTAGCTATAGAATATACACAAGCTTGAAGCATCTGCAGCTCAATGGTGTTATCTCAAAGTTCCAGTACATTCGCTATTTTCTTTTGGCAAGAAAAACGACACGCCCCCAATAACATTTCATCGAACACATTCCATGCACAGGTGACAACAAGCAACCAAGAATGAAAGGGGGATGGCATGGAGGAGTGCCGTATCTACCTCGAGGGCCTGGTGGTGATGGCTGAGCGTGCGCAGCTCCTCCAAGTTGTTGCCGCGAGACGAGGAGGCTACGGCGCGAGAGGACGGCCGCCGGCTGGTGCTCCGCCTGGACGGCGGCCGCGACGGCACGAGGGCGCGAGGATGCGAGGACGCGAGGACGGCCGCGACGGCGCGAGGACGGAGGACGGTCGCGACGGATCAGGCGGCGCGCGCCGCGGGAGGGCGCCGGTGCTGCGGCGTGCGGGCGGGCCGCCGTGCGTGAGGCTCTGATTTCTTTTCTTTCTTTTTTTTTTAAAAAAAAAAGTAGGGACTTGGGCTGGAGTTGGATGCAATTTTGGGCCACTTTTTTACAAGCCAGTGCAAATGGGAAAAATAGGGTCCCACTTTGCATAGTGGGCTGGAGTTGCTCTAATATTTTCAACCGCAAAACGGTTAGTGAAGATAAACATAAGAGTTGCCATAACAAGGAAAAAAATGAAATGCCTTTCTTTTTTTTTTCTCAATCACGCAAAAGACTTGCGTGTATTTGTATTAAGGAGAAAGAGAGTTTGTTTACAAGCGGGGCGGTTTAAGATATTCGATCTCGCTCATCCCCGCTCGATCGTGCTTTAACCTATTACAAACGAATGAAACACCCAAGTTTTTTGGCGCCGGCCATGATCCACGCTCCGCTTGATGTTTGATCGTCCCCTTCAAGGCGTTGAGCTGTGTGGCCGCCCCACGAAAACACCTCGCGTTTCGCTCTTTCCAAAGTTCCCAGCGATCAAAGCGAACAAGGTGTCTGCCCGGCGACGTACATCTCGCGGCCATAGCGTCACGCCAAGTGTCCCACCAGTCGAGGATGCTCCCTTCCGGTGGTTGCTGCACTTGAGCCCCCGGCGGCTGCTGCGATCTCAACCCATAGCCGATGGGCATAGGGGCATTGCACCAGGATGTGGTCAATTGTTTCCTCCGTCGGTCACAAAGAAAGCAGTGTTCCCGTGCTTCCAATCCATGCCGACGCCTGCGATCCGCCGTCCAATGGCGCCTGCGCAATGCCAGCCAAAGGAACAGCTTTACCCGCAGGGGCGCCCCGCACTTCCCACACTCTAACACGGCCGAATGGGGTGCGAACCGAAGTGTGATGCCCGATATGCTTTGACCGCATCGAGAAGGCTCCATCCGAGCTCCAAGCCAGATTAACTGTCGGGGTTGTCACCGAGGGTGAAGTCTCGAGCGCGTGCCATACCCGAAGATACTCCGCCGCAGCGGCGTGGTGACTCCCCCAACGATAGTCGAATCCAAAGGCCGCCCCGTAGTCCTTGGGCGATCAGGAGGCTATTGGCAATGCGCTTGGGGACGAATTGCATTAGCGTGGGTGCCAATGTCCCGATGGACACCCCCGATCCAGCTATCTAGCCGAACGAGTCCTCTCCCCATTGCCGACGATGGCCTGGGTTGATGCCCCGAAGAACGCTCTTGCCTCCGCCGATTGCTTGAGTGGGAGCGCGGACCAAGCCCTGTCGTTGTCCTGCTGCTGTAACCACAACCACTTTGCTTCACACGCCAGGTTAACCAAGCGAAGGTCTGGGGAATTCCCAACCCGCCAAGCTCTCTCGGTCTAGTGCGAAATGCCTTTCTTAATAACAACTTCTTTCCAAAAAACCGCCTTTGCCTACGCCACACATGCTATGAGACATTGTCTTAACATGTGCACGATTATACGTGAATCTCATTATTTTTACTTTATAAATTACATCACACATACATTTATGTCTTTATTTACGCTTATAGATAGCTTAGATTAATGTTTTTTTGTAAATCCGTAAAGAACTGAAAAAAAAAAGAATTGAAAGTTTTTCTGTTTAGACACACATGGGAGACAGTGGACGAAGCGTTATCTAGTTCACCCTGTATGTAGGCTCGAATTTCTTCATCTCCCTTCCTTCCTTGGCCACCGAGGCACCGCGAGAGAGAAAAAATTGAAGCAGAGGCAATCGCAATCCAAATCCAAAAGGAAACAAGGGATTGAAAAGCTAGGGTTTTCGCCATGGCCACCCCCCACCTCGACCTCGAATCCCCCCTCCCCACGCTCTTCTCCTCCTAGCTCCCCTCCCGCATCTCGCATCTCCCTCCCTCCGCAAAAAGCCGCCGCCTTTGCCTCCCCTCGCCCCCATTCGAGGGTTTCCCCTCCCCTCCCCTCCCCCCAAATCGAATCGCAGCATTCCCGACCTCGCAAGCAACCCACCCCCACCCTCACCGACGGCGCTGGCGATCCACCAGCAGGGCGCGACGGCGGCGGAGGCCGGCGGGTAACCCCACCCAATGTGTACGCTGTGCGCCGTGCAGCGCTGGTCGCGGCGCGTCGCCACCATGCTCCCGTGGCTGGTCGTCCCGCTCATCGCCGTCTGGGCGGCCACCCAGCTGCTCCTGCCCGCCGCCTACCGCTTCGAGGTCACCTCCCCGCGCCTGGCCTGCGTCTCCGTGCTCCTCCTCACGCTCTTCTGGTACGAGATCCTCCTCCCGCGCCTCTCGCTCTGGCGCGCGCGCCGCTCGGCACGGCTCCGCGAGGAGCGCCGCGCGCACGCGCTCGAGCTCCACAAGCTCCGCAAGACGGCCACGCGCCGCTGCCGCAACTGCAGCAACCCCTACAAGGACCAGAACCCCGCCGGCGGGGGCAAGTTCATGTGCTCCTACTGCGGCCACGTCTCCAAGCGCCCCGTCCTCGACCTCAATTCCGCCGGCAAGGCCCCCACCGGCTGGCCCTGCGCGCAGGACTGCGGGTACTGGCTCGACCTCCGCTGCTCCTCCTCCGGCGGCAATAACAGCAGCTCCTCCTTCTTGGGGTTCTCGTGGCGGTTGGTTTCGTCCTTTTGCTCCACGGCGATGAGGTGGCTGTTGAGGAATATATTCAGATTTACGTCCTCAGGGGATGGTGAGGGCCTGAGCTTAGATGGTAAGAGGTTGGCGAAGAGAGGGGAGAATGGGGGAAAAGCCGAGGAGAGCAGGACCGAGAAGGCGAGGAGGAAGGCGGAGGAGAAGAGGCTGGCGAGGCTGGAGAGGGAGATGCTGGAGGAGGAGGAACGGAAGCAGCGAGAGGAGATGGCGAAGCTGGTGGAGGAGCGCAGGAAGCTGAGGGATGAGAAAGCAGAGGCCGAGGAGCGGTCGAAGAGCGCTACCCCTGTCGGGGAGAAGGACGCGAGGAAGGAGGCGGAGAAGCGGCGGCAGGAGAGGAAGAAGAAAGAGGACAAGGGGTCGAGCAAGAGCAATTCGGATTGTGAGGACATTGATAGAAGGTTGGGCCGGGAAGGCGATAGGAAGCGGGACTCTGACAGAAAGAGTGACTTGGACAGGCGTGGAGAGGGTTACAAGCCTCATTACATTGATTCTAACAGTCACAGTAATAAAACAGGGAGAGCAGATCGAAGTACTTTGGCCGTATGACAGGTGGTTTCTTATCTTCTTCAAGAGGGTTTGGCGGTGGTTCCTTCTTTGGCAGAAGCGCTCAGGCCCCTGCTCCTCAAGCTAGCAAGGTTAGCAGACCTGTAGTTCCTGCAACTGACCAGGGTAATGCAATCAAAAGAGATGTCCAGCATGCAGCCACCCAAGCTACAGGCAAATCTGCTACAGCTGGAGAAACTAGAAATGCATGGACTAATTTTAATCGACCTGTGAGTAACAAGGGCATTGCTATTTTATTGTAAATTCTTGTTATTCAAACCAATTGCATTAGCTATTTTTTTACCTGAATTTCCATCTCAAATCTTGCAATTATTATGCTATATGCAGGTTAGTCCAAATGTGCAGCCACACCCTACTGGCCTTAAAAAGTCATGGCATCAGCTGTTTAGCCGTTCAGCATCAGTGTCCCCTTGTCCTGATGTTACAACTTCAGCTCATGATATGATTCGGAAGCCAGAACCAAATGGAGCTCAAATAAACAATGCTCATACATTTCTCTCTCAGTATCCTCCTCTGGACTACAAGCCAAGTTCAAGCCAGTCCATGCAGTTTCCAGGTTTTCCACCGCTTAATGGAGCACCTCACGGTAACCCACTACCTCATTTTCCTGCTGGACATGTGCCCTTCTATGATGATGCGGAATCAACACTGCTTGAAGAACCAGAGCAATTTGAGGACCCATGCTATGATCCAGATGCAATTGCATTACTTGGGCCAGTTTCAGAATCTCTAGATAACTTCCCAGATAACTTCCCTCCGGAGGATTGTGGATTCCTCTCGAGTGATGTTATTAAAGAATCACATGGGAGGCCTTCACCAATCGAGTCTCCTCTCTCAAGATCTCGAATGGCTGAAGAAAAGCCTATCAAGCCCCCGCACTCATCAGTCGCAAGAGGTCCTGGTGGTTCCATTCTGCCTGAGACTAGCAGTGAACAAGGCACATGGCAAATGTGGAGCACACCATTGGTTCAGGAAAGTTTAGGTCTGCAAGGTCCTCAGAGTCAGTGGCTTCGGCAACAAAACACAAATCAATTCAACCATAGCGCCAACCTTTTCAGCAGCGGAGCCGGACCCCTGGGTACTGGTTTGAATGACAGTGATCCATGGCTGCAGAAAGCACCTTTCCAGCAATTGCCACCTGATACGCCAAGCTTGTTCCTTTCACATGAAATGCCAGGAAAATTACACAACGACTTGGTTTTTGGGTCTCCAAACAAATCAGCCCGCGAACACCCCTTTGGGCCGCCTGGTTCTTTGTGGCCCAAGTAAGTACATTCTGATGTCCTTCTTCTTTTCAGAAAATTTTCTGCCACAAAGGCTTTCATTACTGCTGATCATCTTATACTGTTAACTTTGGCTGGAAATTTGGTATAATAACTCATTAGATTAGAGAATAGTGTTGTCCTTCAACTATATGCAATGCTTGTTTCATGCTTTCATTCAGGTTTTCCACTTCACTGCTTAGCTCCATTTATCGATGCGTTTAAGCACCAAAGTGTTATCAAATTTTTATGATAATTATTCAATGTTGTTTGTGTGAATTTGTATATACGTAGTTACACACACTTGCATGTCTAATTCTGGAATACTACTTATTTCAAAAGCAAAGTGCATTATCATAGTATAACTGAGTGTTTAACTGATACTCATATTATTGAACCCATTTGAATGTTTGAGTTTGGATGATCCTTTATTCTTTGGAAATTTAAAGGTATCTTTATTCTTCAATCATTAGGTTGAAGTTTACCATGTATGCTTTTTTCAAGAAGTACATGCAGTTTGGGTTCTTATAGATTCTAGCATATGGTTCTTATAGATTTTAGCATATGTTTCATGAATCAGTCAAATCAGTTTTGGTGTTTAAAGTTGCTACTAAAAAAGTGTCTGACTACATACTGGGTGCTACCATCCTGCTTGCACCTAATTGCCGTGTAGTCTATCCAGGCATTTGCCATGACTAGCGCCACCCGGCTTCGTGCCCTGAAGCTTTTAGAACACTTAAACTGCAGATATGTGTTTATGATATTTCTCACTTTCATGGATCGTTTTTCCTTGATGTATGGACATATGGTATTAGCAGTTCTTTACTGCAGTTGAATTGACAAGCTGCCATCATGAATAATTAGCTAGCTAGGATTGTGACTGAGCTGGTTGCATAATTTGGTCCACTGGTTGTGATTACTGATCATAAACACAATTACACTAAGGGCTTGTTTGGATATAGTCGTATTCACCTCAATCCAGGGATTGGGGTGGAACTTAAGTTATTTTCCACTCCAATCCACTCCAAAACACATGGATTGAGGTGGATAGGAGTGCATGCAAACAAGGCCTAAATAATGTCAGCCAAGATTTTTGTTGCAACAATGGCGTTGTTAACAATTGAGTTGGCTACAGTTTTGTTTCAGGCCTGCTAGAAATTTTGTGGTAAGCAGTTTTTGTTGTTAAGCTAATTCAGAGGCACATTCATTGCTCAAATGCTCAGTCTAAATTGATTAGTAAGAAGGGTACAGAATATAAAGGCAGATGGTAATTGTCATCATGAACTCTTGGATTGTTAGCTAATGTTCTGCCCCTTGTCATAATGTTGTGTTCTTCTGAAATTATATGTAGCTATTGAACCATAATGTTCAGTGCATTAGGTCCTGTTTGGATCACCTAGGAACCTAGGACTAGTTGTTAGTCCACTAGTTACTGGAACTAATTCTTGTGGCTAAAGTTTAGTCCTGTGCTGTTCGGATACATGGACTAGTAGCTATCATGTATCAGTCCACTTCAGCTTTGCTTTTGCCAACTAGTGAACTAGTTGTTAGTTGGGGTGTGGACTATTAATTCCATTTGTTTGGATGACAACTTTAGGTGACTAAACTTTAGTCTTGTTATCCCCTTTCAGATTCTAATGGTCTTGTCAAGATTTGTTTTTAATAGTGACATTTGTTTTTAATGGCTTGGGGTACTGAAGTAGTGACTGTCGGATTTATCAAATCTTTGTGTTTACAATGAGAAACAGACTTAATGCATTATTTAATGATAGGGCGCACCCTGCAATACCATAGCCTTCTACATTCATATCTTTTGTTGTCTGTGTTGGTTTAGTGTATTTTAATGTTGTGGGCTTCCGGTAAAAATAGAGGCTTTGAATTAGGTTGTGAAAAATTAGATCTCACTTCAGGCTAAGCTGTTCTGTTGCAGACAATTTGTTGTGTTATTTATTGGTTGATATGCTGCTTCTCTTGGGAAAAATCTGGGCTAGAATTAGATTGTAAAAAATTAGATCTCGCTGCAGGCTCAGCTGTTCTGTTGCAGACAATTTGTTATGTATTGGTTGATAGCAAGTGTTTTTAGTTTAAATTTTATACCTATAGTAAGATCCAGATGGTCTTGTGTGATTGTGGCCATGAAGACATGATAAGTTGATAATATGAGCTTTGGATTGAATGAAACTCAGTTCACTCCAAGTCCACAATGGAGAATTAAATATTGGCCTGTGGATTATGCAGTGCCACAATCCTTGAACATATGGTTTTATTTATGGGGAACTACTGTTCTATATTTTGCTAAGGTTTAATGTTCTTCTAGAAATATTCGCTAGCGACGAACTGATGTTTGGTGACTGCATCCTGTTTGACCTTGTTAATGAAGCTTATTATAGGGTGTCAGCTCAATCTGTTGCTTCATTAGGCATGCAGTGGAAAACATTTTCTAAGGTGGTAGCTGTTAACTTGTTTGTTAGTTAGGGTGTTTTTATTTTTGGTTGCTGTTATTGTTATTTGCATATGGGTGGGGCAGTCCCCTTTGATGCTTAAAGATGTAAAGTTACCTTGGCTCAAGAACATGTGGCCGAGTTCATGTATTATAGAAGTTTAGTGTAGTTAGGAACTTAGGATACAAGTATACAACTAGATTCCAGGGAGGATTCGAGACATGTCCCTATGTGGGGTGTTCAATCTTATCCCATGACTGACTGAAGGAGATACATGCACACAATTTATGCAAGTCGGCTGCTACTCACATCAAAAGGGCTCAGAGGAACATAAAAAACTGATGTTAAATTTGCTCAGCATGGCCCATTCATTCTAGTCTTGTTGGATTTCTAGTTCCTAGAGACCATGGCCATCGTGTTTGTGAAGTTTCAAGTCTTATGTTGTGAAGTTTTAAGTCTCATTTGCATATTTTGTGCAAGGTACAAGATAGCTTTTTTTTTTTAAATAGTTTGGACACGATCTATCTGTGTTTGAATTTTCTTGTTTTGAGTTTATGACTTGGCTTGCACTGCGGAACCTGTTAGCCTGAAGTAGAATACATATGACCTGCATGACCCTTTGTGTGTCTGATATCTTTACCTATTACCATGTTTGTTGTGCCCTTTGGGTGTTATATATTGTGCAATTTCAATAGACCAATTGAATGTGACTGGCTTTTTTTGAAGGCAAGAGAAAATATTCCAATGTATATACTTGATGTAGATTTTATTTTTCTCTCGCCTTTCTTTCCGTGATGATAGAATTGATGAAGAATCATGAATTATCCATATGTTATAATCCAAACTCAGTTTTTTTATTTATTTTTACCCTTGTTGATTGATAAAAGCGAAAGAGTAATACTGGAGCTCATGGACTGTTGGGATTATGGTTTATGCAGGAGGAGCTGGCGCTGAATGGAGCTCAGGAAGGTGGCGGTGGGCATATCCTGTCGCCGTCCGGCACACATGTTGGCGGTGGTGTTGGCTTGTTTTCTTCAACAAGTCCTGATGTACAGTCACTGTGGTCATTCAATGAAACATTCAATGAAAAAGAGACAGCATAGAACGAACAGACATTTTATAATAGAAGCAAGGGAAAGAAATGTGGGGCCAAGGCTTCCTTGCCTCCTCTCTTGTAGGGTTTACCTGTCTTACCGATGAGATAAGCTGGACTGTGTTCCTTGATGATGCAAAAAAGATATGGGGTCATTTTGTTTTCCTAGCACTCACCCTCACCTGTTAACATGCTGTCGACGCATTGCATTATGCCTTGTTTCACCTGATGTTGTTTCCCCTTGCGCATTATTTTCATCCTCGTTGCGCACAGGCGATTGACAAATCAACGGCTGTAGTTATCAGCTGTGTTTCTGGGTTGATTTCGGTTTTTATGCCACTGCTAACATTGTGTATGCACAGGCGATTGACAAATCAACGGCTGTAGTTATCAGGCGATTGTGTTAAGTTGTAAGTGGAAGGTAGTGGAGGGAGGTGGATGCTGTAGCAGAAGAAAGGGTTTATCATCTCTTGTTTTGTGACAGACAGAAGAAAAGGGTTTATCATGGGAGAAGTGGTGCACGCATTTACTGTGACCCAGCTTGGTGCCTGCTGTATGGTAAAGTGTCACCAAGTGCAGAAAAATGTTGGAAATCTTGTTTGACTTGTGGTGCATGTGGAGTAACCACCTTCAGCCGTCAGTCACTGGTGACTCACTGTCACTGGTGTGCGCATCTACTGGCCACTAGCGACCACGCAGCCTGCCCAACTTGTTTGTGCTCTACTGAAAACGTGCACCGGTTTTATACGTTAAAATCTGCACCCATTTTGACGAAACCCATCCATTGTCATTGCCATTGGTTGATGTAGGAGTATATGACGAAAGACAGGTCTATCCATCAATGTGCTCGTGCTTGGCGGCTTGCACGCAGCATTGGACTGAGCTTTGTGAAGCTAAACTATTCCAGAACCAGAGTAGAATATCATATCATCCTCTGGAGTCTGGATCAATGCGTTTTTAAAGGCAAGCACAGTGGAGTGGTGAAGTGCAGCTCCATCGCCGTCACCGTCGGGTAGGGCGGCTGTTAATGTTATCCTGCTGCACTCCACGTCTCCACCACGGGCAGGCAGTATCCATGAACCGGTAGCCTCAAACCCGCAGTTTATAGTTATGGTACTGCCAACTTGTCACTGAGAGGATTCTTAAAAAAAAAAGTCACTGACAGGGTCTCTCTCTCTCTCTCTCTCTCTCTCTCTCTCTCTCTCTCTCTCTCTCTCTCTAACTGATCCGGGCACACCCACTTGGACTGAGCATGAAACGAATGTGTCCTGTCCTGAATCATGTTGGGGTTCTGAATCTGTTTTACTGTTAGGTATGCATGCCTAGAATATAGAATGGTTCAAAGACCGACCTCTTTGGTGACGAAGCAAGCCAACCGTAGTTTTCATGATAGAAACATGCATCGATCACATCCAAAAAAAATAGACGATGGATTGCCAATTGATGTATGCTCATGCTCAAAGGAAGGAGCAGTACGTCCTCAGTCATCTTATCTTTCTTCCTTGTATACCACTCATTTATTTCCATTTGTGTGGCTCTATTTTTAAGCACTATTAGAAACATGGAACATTTTTTCGCTCCTTTCTTTTTTTCTAATGTAGCATTGTGCTGTTTTTTCTTTTTTGCAAAATTCTTACACTCCAAACAGACCTTTTTTTTTAATAAAAACAACGAACAAATAATAGCTAGTACAGGTGGTGGATTTCCACCAACTTTTGTGGACGTTGTGTTCGTATCGTACGTGTCTGACCGGATATGCCTGACACGGCAGTTGGGTTTGGTTGGGCTAGCACTGCACATGGGCTCGCCGGCCGGTCGGCACGGACGGGATGAACCGCCTCGCCACGCAAGCATGCCAGGACGACAGGTAGCTGTGCTTGATTTGCATGATTGATTGATTGTGCGCTCCATGTCTACTCTACTCTAGCTAATCACCATTAGTCGTTGACAACCACTTTTAATTGCTACTAGTTCTACTCATGATTCATTGCATGTATATCAGATTTATTATTATATCAAACTTACATAAAAAGATAATCATGTTTATGATATCAGATTACTATTATTAAATACAGTTTGACATATGTTTCATAGATTCATTTAGGACCGTTTGACTTAAGATAACTAAATTTCCGTTATATTTCAGGACATGAAGAAAGTACTCACTCCGTACCTCACTAAATGAATTCCTAGACTTGTTTTAAGTTAACCTCTTATTCTTTACGTTTGACCCATTCATAAAAAAGAAACCAAACATTTATGACAGTAAACGATGACATTATGAAAATAAATTTATATATGGCATATCTAGTTGTCGATACTGGTTCCATCGGTCAGACTCAAAAGCATTTGATTTAAGATAACTCTATATAGGTATTGATCGATTTATTAGAAAAAAATGGAATGAGTTTCTGGTCAATCTTCTGGAAGCGCAATGACATGTTGCTTGGGGTGGAAATGGACCACTTGTTGTGGCATGCATGACATTGACATGTATGAACCATAGGAGGAAACGTGGGAATAGAAGTTGGGTCCCACTAAGAGCTGAAACAGTCTTGAAGGGAAGAGAAGGTAGGGCATGAAATGAAATGTTTGGTGTTGTTTTTAGCAAAGATACGGTTAAAAGATCGATAAAGTTCTAGGATTTCATCCAATTTATCCGGAATTTCCACGTCATTTCCGCTCTAAGCAAGTGTCGTAGCAATAGCATGTTTGAGCATATTTTTTTAGGAAATGTGTGAGCATATATAGTAGAACAAAACAAATTTCATTGACAGAATAAAGGCCACTAGCTTGGTACTTGTAGCTATTTTGTCTTTAAATTTCAAATCTTGAATGAGCTCTGTATCCTTTTGTATTTACAAGTGTGAATCCTAACTAAATCCCATCATCACATCGTGCGTACACACATGCATTATGCACACACGCCACACAATTTTTTTTCACCGTCAAAACACAGAAAACCGCAACCACACGCACAACTGCAACTGCACAAACCGGGACCGCCTCCGCACCGCATCACGGCGGTCGTCACGCCACGGCCCACTGACACGCGGGCCCACTCCGCAGACGCCGTCAACCACCGCGTTTTGACGTGGGAGCCGCTGCCAGCTTTCCACCACGAACAGAGGGAGATAAATGGGAACGCGCGGCGCGGCCGTCGTCGTCTTCCTCCGCGGATCCCTCCTCCACCTCCTGCTCTCCTTGTGGCGAAGGCAAGCAACGGCCCGCAAATCTCTCCGCTTCCTCCCTGGATTGATTGAGCTGCTCGCTGCTCGCCATTTCGGCATTTCGCAGCAGCTTGTTTTTCCCGATTCAATTGTTAGTTTATTGGAGGGAAGGCGTTAGGTGGGCGGCTGCGTGCTCCGCCTCGGGAGAAGGTCAAAAGAAAGAAACAATCCCCACACCACCAACCCAAGAATCCATCCGCCATTGCTCTTCCTTCCTTTTCTCCCCGTCGCCAGCCGCCCCGTGCTCGGAGCAAAGCAGTAAAGCCAAAGGCGCCGCCTTTCCCGACTCCGGTTCCCCTCCGCCCACGCCAGATTGGTTGATTGCTCGATTCCCTTGGCGGCGGACGAACACGAGACAGCAGGAGAGGAGATGTGCCCGCTGCGGGTGATCCTCATCTTCCTGTCCGCCACCATCGCCGGCTTCTTCCTCATCCGGGGGCTCAACGCCGAGCCCGACCAGTTCGCCGCCGACGCCGACGCCGACGAGTCGGGGTCGGGGTCCCCCCGGGCGCCCGCGCCCCTGCATTCCAAGGTAACCAACCGACCGACGCCTCTCCTCCGGCTCCGTTCCCCCTATTCTTAGCAGCTTCTTGTTGGCACCCCTCTCCGGCTCCCACTCTACTAACGCTACCGCAAACTCCCTCTCTGGCACCCCAATTTCGAGCCTGCCACGATGAGCTGCCGGTCCATGGCCTTCAGTTTAGGGGATTTTGCAAACGTAGTATGCTTAGTCATAGTCTCGAGCTAATTTGAAGTTTTGAACAACTTCAGTTATTATCACTATGTACAGACATTCTATGGATGACAAGCTAGCTTTGCTCTTCTTCTTGCACAGTACTGTATTCTCTAATTAAGACGCTTAAATCTGCTCAATGCAACAACTGACTTGAGCAATGAGCATTAGGTGCAGCTTGTCAGCCATTGTGATTTGTGGGAGGCCACTCCCCATCCTCCCTACTAAATTCAGCTAACCACCATCCTGTATCATGTCCACGGAACTCTTGGATCTAGCGTCTGAGTTTGTTTATTTACAATATCAGCTGCATAGAAACATGAGTCGAGATGGTCACTTGCTGTAGTGTTTACTTGGTTTTTAATACTGAATCATCAGTCCATTGTCTCCATTGTGTACAAATTCTATAGGCACAATATTGTTTCTTTAATAACGATTACTACAGAATCTGAAAGTTTCTTTTGTACGCAAATCTAGGTTGGATCGGCTGTGAAGACAGGGTTCTGGACGATGGTGGACATGGCAAGTGGGCGTACCTCTGGCGCACCCTTGTTGCACAGCCTGCGAAATCAGAATCCGATAAGGCCCGGTGACAAATACTCAGTTGTTCATAAATTATCTCATCTTGAGGGTGGAGTGCCACATAGGTGAAGCATGGTACAATCCTGTTGTTGTTACATGTTGGTGTAATGGTGTTGCCGTGTTGGTGTGTAATATGAGATGGCGGCAGATGTTACACGGGGATAATATATTGAAGTAAATTTGCAAAATTATTCGTGTGTTGAGCCTTATGTTGTGTAGAACTGGAAATGGGTGCTATGCTGGAAGTATTTACTTTGGCCATGTGATTTGGGTCAAAGTATGCAGGTTTTGTCGTTCAACTAAATCCACGCTTAAACGTGAGACTTGAAATATAGAATAAAAGCTGACAGCTGAGTCGCTGGGATATGGAGTTTTGTGAAATAATATTGTTGGAAGCTTGTTGAATGCAAGTGTGTACCCTTGTTTTATCGAAACGATGTGTTGTCAGTACCATTGTTTGGAGGAAGCGTTTTGATTCTCCATTTTGTTACCATGCTTGTAAGTTATCTTGTTGGTTTTTGGTATCTCTGATGCTACTTATTACATGTCAGTTTTGTTGATGAACTGGGATTTGTTGCTTGGTACTCTGGTCTATAACTTCCAATGATGTGTACAGATGTTGGATGAATTTCTCATTTATTCAATACATAGGAGTACAGATTTACAGCAAGAAGATCAGGATGTTGAGAATTAGGCAGAACAGCTTTGGTCCATCGATGCAGAACTGTGGCTGCAAGCAAAACTATACAGGAGTCTGGATAGACTTGTTTGATGCCTGAATGGCACCGGCTGCACAAACAACCTTCGGCATCAGTACTGTGAAGGCATCAACTGAGCTCCTAAGAGCTGTAAAACCTCTGGAATCTGAAAACTCTAGTGCCCATGATACTCTGGACAATGAAGCAAAATCTTAAGCGAATTGCTGTTATTGCTTACAGGTACTAGAATTTCAGGCAGAAACATTACCTTCAGGCAGGAAGAGACGAACATCATGTTACTCCTCTTCCCCAGACCAGAGGCGTGAAAAGCATCTCAAGCTGGGTCATGTGCCCTGATCAGGTCAAACTTCTGAAAGTTGTGTTGCAGTAATAACATGTTCCCTACACAGCGATGATTTAAGTCAGCCTCTTCTGTTTGCATTGAAGATCTGTATGTATCATGCAGTGCTGCATAGTTCTGCAAGAGGATAATATAGTCTGGTTGCATCTCCTACATTGTATCAGAACACGTTTCGTTCTCATCAGGTAGAAGAAGCATCTAATTGGATCGTATCGGTTACATCGGTATTCAATGCATCAGAGAAATACTGACTCTTGATGAGCTGTGAGTGAAGGGTCATTGGACTTGTACAATAAAATTTGTACAGCAAGTTTTGTCAGTCAGAACAATGAGTCATGAGTGCAACACAAAGGTGCAATGCAGAACAGAGCAAGCATGAATTTTCCCCCTCATCTTCAAACCAATCGGATCATCACTCTGAAGTTGCCGGTGACCAGTGCATGTACCTGATGAGAAGATGCTGCTGCCTCCTTCCTCGTTCTGTTTTTCATGCGGCCCAGAAGGCCAGAAGCATCTCAATTTGGGTCATCAACTCTTGATGGGCTTGGCTGGACCCAACTTCTGAAGATTGTGTTGCAGTAACGTACTCTCTTGTCTCTCTACTCAATGAAGAAATCAGATATGTGAAGGTAGTGCTCATGCGTGTTGCAATAAGATAATGTATTCTTTGGTTGTATCTACAGACAGAGTATAGTCTTTCTTATAGCTCGGAGGAATATCTCTGTTAGCCAACGGTGAGTATCACCTGCTGTATCGTATCAAATTGCCTGAAAAATCTGCTTGTTGGACGACTACAGATCCATAAACTAGAGTTTGTGGATTGGAGGGTAGAAGCTAATGTTTTTCGTTCCAAAGTTATGTATCAACTCGATGTACTACTCCTGGAATGTAATAAAATCTTCCGTTTCCAAAAAAAAAAAAGCTAATGTTTTCATTTTTTTTTGGCTAATCACAGTGTAGACACTCATACACGTGTTTCAATTATAATCACAGCACATGGATTGGACGATTACAACCATTACAACCCCAGTACAATGCAAAGTTCACTGTCTGGAGCTCCCACACCAATCATTATTCACCATCTATGCATATGCAATAAAATAATGTACAGGAGAGCTAAGTAATTGACTATACCAGTTGAGGATTAGGTTTAGTAGGAGTAATATCACTTTTCCTTTTTCCATTTTTTTTCCAAAGGAGGTTTAGTAATATCTGCTCCGTAAAAAATTCCACCTCCACTTGGTAGTACATGTTTTCAAGCTTGAGTATCATACTCAGCACTGAGCATATCCTCGTCATCCACAGAACCAATACCAGCTACAAACGAGCCAGGCCAAAATCAACAAGTAAATTATTTGCATGTTGGAAACAGGCAAGATTTATCACTATCGTCAGCGTTTTGTCTCTTGTTTTTGAAGATACTTCGCATCAGGCATCTATCATGCCATGGCACCCTCATTTTGGGCAAAAGCATCTATGCTGGAGACTAGGAAGCTAGAGAGTTTATCCCTTAATCATGTTACAACCTGGCATAACCGCTATTGGTCCGCTAGGACTAATCTGATTGGATCGACGTTTGACGCGTTAGATTACTAATGTTATCTCTTGGAAAGTACTTCTGGTGGTCGATTAGGAATGTGAAAACTGAGCTGTTGAATCTATCCTGAATCCCGGCTGATGGGGCCAATTCCTTTATTTAGAGCAAGTGGGACTAGTTAGTGGAGTTTAAATATTGCCCCAAGATTAAACTTATCAACATGTGATGTGCATTTCGTTTTCTTAATATGTTCTTTTGTTTGGATCATATTTTAGTTAGTCTTAGTTTCTAATTTCCAATGAAGGTGCTACCTCTACCTCATTATCCGAGTTTCTTTTTCATTTGTGAATATGCAGATTGGCCGAGCAAGAAAAAAAAACTGCTATTGAGTATGACTCCTTTACTCGTGAAATATTAGTCTGGTAATAAGGAAATTGAGGTTCAAAGCATAGCACTAAGTGTTTATAGAACCAAAAAGTTGATATTTATTTTTCTGAACAAACTCTAAACGAAGCATCAAGATCTGAATAAGCACATTCTCTCTCAAAAAAAAAAAAAGATCTTAATAAGCACAAGGGTCAGTGCTGTACATTTCGAATCAAGCAAACAGGAAAGAAGATATTTCAGCCTTACATGATAGTATACCACATTTCTAATTATAGTACACTTTCAGTTCTCCAACAGATACAGATGAGCCAAGAAAAAATAACAACGGTTGAGAACAGGCAAGATTTATATCATCAGTGTTTCATCTCTTGTTTATGGAGATACATTGCATCACTCATCAATCATGACACCTCATCTAGGATAAAAGCATCTATGTTGGAGATTATAGGAAACCAAAGAGTTTATTCCCTTAATCATGGTACACCTTGCTAGTGTAACCATGCCTGGCCTACTAAAACTAATTTGATTAGATCTGCTTTTTTCAAATTAGTCTCCAACATAGACGCATCAAATTACTAATGCGTCTCCTGGAAAGCTCGACTCTTTTTTAAGGATCAACAACATTTGTTTTCATTATTTTCGCCAAAAAAAAAACATTTGTTTTCATTATTGATATTTACAGCCATTACAAAACTGGAACAATATTCAGAATGTAACACAACAACCCAGCTTCTCAACAATTATTGCTTAACAAAATGTAGCCAAATGGTTCACATCCGAAGCTACTCCTGCTTTTTCTGCAGATCTCCATGCCAGGCCCAGACTATGTCCTTCAGCCCTGGCCGGATGTCCTCTTCCAAAGTTTCTGGTACTCAACTGAATCACCACTTATTTGTTTCATCTCAATGAGATGGTAGGATGGTGTAATCTCAAAGATCTCCGTGTCAAAACGAAGGACACCATTCCTCCCCTCCTTCCTCCCTTGAATCTTGACAATGCCATTATCCTTCTTCCTTATCCTGAGATTCAGTGCATTTGCAACCTCTTCAATCTTTGAGATGACGACCAAGGCAGGCTTATCTG